>CALSBZ010046749.1:0-12470 GCA_943591055.1 Gobionotothen gibberifrons
ATGTCAGTGAGGCAGGTGCTGAGCTGGGAGTGTGTGGTTGGAGAAATTGATTTTGTTGAGAGGTAGAGCTGTGTGTCATCAGCATAACAGTGGAACTGGAGTTGGTGTTGACGGAGGATTTGTAACATAACATGCAGACAAAAGGAGTTGTAGACGTTCTCATTCTCTAGAACACTCTTTCCCTCTGTATCTCATCAAGAGACTCATAAATACACACCACAGCTCTGAGAGAGGACAGCATCGACACAGAGGTCAGAGGTCACAGCGATCCTTTGCTGCCTTTGTTTCTCTCAGCTTTTGCTTCTCTGACATGACAGATGGACCCTCGCTACAGAGAGCTCACACACTATTGAGAGAGACTGTGTGGAAAAGAGGTGCAAAACAAAAAGTTATTTAGTCAAGTTGGGGGGGGGGGGGGGAATGTAGTGCTTTTGAACGTCCTGTCCTTCTTCAGGGTCCTACATCATGTTTGTTCTTCAATGCAGAAAGTGAGCTGAAGTTGTAGCTTTACAATGTTGCCACTTTTTGATGTCCAATGTTGGGGACTGCTCTTGTTTTCTTCAGACTTCGCTGTATGTGGGAGATTGCCAGAACCCACTAATCACTACTTTAACTATAGTTTGTTATTTGGTCCTAGGGAGGTACATTTTGTTCACATTTCTTTTCCCTTACAATATGCGTTATACCCAGGGGTGCACATAACCTTTTTGCCCTGGTTCTCAAAGGAGCACCTGGAGATGTTGCTTGGTGCGCATGCTTAAAATGAAATAAACCGGACCTTTTGAGGGGTACTTGACTTTATGAACGGGGGGGGGGAGGTGCGCTAGTGAGCACGCTCATGAACTGTTCGCCCGTGGCTCGCAGCAGGGTTATGGCCCGTCCACACAGCGGCGTGCATTGACGTTTCACCATTCACTTTGAATGGGGTGACGTCACTTTTTTGCCGAACTGCATTGTGGGAAGCGACGCGGAGCGTTGCTGGCGTGGCTCGCTGCAAAAGTTGAGCAATGTTCAACTTTTGACGCCTCGGCAGAAGCGTCAGCCAATCGAATCATATGCCAGTACAAGCTCTAGCCAATCAAACCGCTGCTTGTGTGTCAGGGGCGGGAGATTCATGTGATTGGTTGTTGGTCGAGTTTCAGACATGCCCGCCGGCAAGCGACAATGCACGCCGCTGTGTGGACGGGCATAAAGCAGACCCTTAACGCGATAGCGAGGGATCGCAGATGCCGTGGTGCTCGCGGACGGATTACAAAAATTAAACCTAAATGGCTCGCGAATTATACTTTGGCGGCCGTTAATATACCTGGGCGGCCCTTCCAAGTAAAGTCTATGTGTGGGAAACCCTGCTATCTTACCAGTTCTTATGCAACTCACAAATCTCTCTCTCTTACTCTTCTCTCTTTTCAATTTCTCTCTTCTCTCTTTTCTCTCTCTCTCTCAATGTTGGTGCGCAAATGCGCCTTTTTTCAAATGATCCGGTGCTCCTTTGTTGGCGGGGGGTGCGCATGCGCACCTGCGCACCAGTTACAGTATGTGCAGCCCTGGTTATACCCTTTGAATAACATTGACTTATGCTGCGTTCACACCGGACGCGATGCGAATATTCGCTTCGCTCTAATCGCTCCTATCGCATCGCTCTCTAAACGCTCGAGTTTCACCGCGGCTGTCAGCTGTGTTTACTCGCATCATTCAAACAAGACGCGCTGGCTCGGGAGCTACAACTACAACAAAATGAACATATTTTACCGTGATTCAATTGTAATACACTTTTCAAAATTATGCCGACGTAACAACATACTGATACCGGTTAGTAAAAACGAATTGAATTAATGCTTGACAAGTCTGCAGACAGACGGCAGGCGAAAAACCTTTTAAAATGCTTGTTTTCTGAATGGAGATCGGGTCGACCAGGCTAAGCTAACGTTGTATATGCTCCGAGCGTCCACACTCACAACAACGGCCTACAGACATAAATAAAGCAGCGACTGTATTCTCCATGACACAGACAGTCTGTGGTTTGTACTTGTTTCACTTTTGTCCAGTTTCTGAACAGATATGAGGAGCTGTGAGCTCTGTGTGCTAACTGCTAACAGCTAACGGCTGATGTTTTCTGGTTGAACGTCAGTGACGGCAGGCTGAGATCCTCACCACTGATTGGCTACCGCGAGATTGCGTCACACAAATATGACGCTCGAGTTGAACAAATTGAACTTTTATCGCGGCCCCCTTCAATCTCCTCAATCACGCCGCGGAATTCGCGCCCACTGCTTCATGCTCGCCGTCGGAGCAAATTTGCGTCTGTCCGCGTCTCTGCATTGACTTTACATGTAATCGCGACTCCCCCAAACATCGCATCACGACCGGTGTGAACGCAGCATTACACACCAACTAATAGTCTATTTGCTAGCTCATAGAGTCCTGTTGTGAACCCTGAAATGTTGAGTCCCCCAAAGTGTATGATAGAAGTGTATAGTACCCAGCACATAGGAACCACTTTCTCCAACATAAGCTATTGAGGCTTCAGGCCTCACAAGAAGTGAACTATATTTGTTATCAGATCAGGAGATTCACCGTGCTGTATCAAAGATTCAGAGCCACATCTTCACTACAAAGGATATGCTGTCACACTTCCTGTATTTTTAGAGTTGTTTTTTTTGTCTTCTTGACAAGACCAAGACAAGGACACATTCCTCCAGGGAGGAGATGTCTCCTGCAGATATAAAAAGCAAAGGCTTCTGGAAGTCTTACTTTTAAATTGAAACAACTTGAGGCACAGCAACATTTGACCTTCAACAGGGAGGCGCAATGTTTAAACATGATGTAACTGGTTTCATATTGGTTAGAATTGTATTTTCTGGAGATAAGCTGTTTTAGCAACACTATTTGTGTGATTTAGTTTATTTTCTTCATTTGTCTTTTAAATGTTACAACACGCTGCTCTGCTGAGTCAGTTCTGACCCTGTACCAACTGACCAGATTCATGTTGACATATAATGACTTATGACACTAATGGATTGAGTAGGCCTTAGGGTAACATGAAATTGATTCAAGTGTGAGGATTCTAAACCACGATACCGAAAGACGCATAGGGGCTGACCTGTAAAATCTCCACAGTACGTTTAAAAATATCCTCACACTGAATAAACCAAAACCCAATCAAGCTGCTATAGAATGGTTTTCTAAAATGTTTGTCCGTGTGCTTGCTGTCTTTCACATGCCAATTAGCAAACCCACCATTACCATTACTTATCAGTGGAAAACAAACAGAATCCTAAAGCATGTGCTCCATGAAATAACCTTGCATTTGATTTGATTTAAATCCTCATACCCTCTGCATATTCATTGGCTGCCAGGTCCACCAATTTAGAACATACATGGAATCAAATGAGTGGCAGAGTAAAAAAAAACGTTTGAAAATAACCCTAAAAATAATAACTAAATTCAAAATTCTAATATTTTCCCTAGACTAAATTGTACATGCAGAAATCCTGCTGCCATGATCAAGAGAACAAGAGGAAGGAGAAACGGGGGGGACTGTAGCCTTTCTGTCGTCCCACATCTGAGGAACCTTTAGTCCACACTAATAATGTAGACAGACGAGGGCAATATCATTCCTTTAGTCATCACCTGAGCCATGGGAGGATCGCAGGACTAAAAATAAAGCTGTGCAAATCAAACAGAATGCACACTTCATGTGACAGGAAAAGATCAGAGAGAAGAAAGAAAAAGACTGCAGCAAGTAAATGAAATAAACAGATTATAAAACATCACGGAGTTAGGCAATTGTGATTTAGCTAGTGGTGTGATGTATAAACAATTATTCAAAAGATTGCACTGAAATACAGACATTTATGGTAAAACAATTACCCAGCACCCTCTCCTCCACCAGTTTACCTCATTTCAGTTGCAGTCAACCACACCAACAATTAACACCAAACCATTTATTCGAAACGAAGGGAAGTTTTATTTATTTTATTTGTTTGTAAACTGACATTATTCAGTTTATTTCAGTTTATTTGCACACATTTTGTTTAGCACAGCAAACACACGTATTTGTTTGTATTGTATTAATTACTTTCTTTCTTTGAGTTACCTTGGGTTGCAGTCGAATAGTCTATTTAGCTTAGGAACCTTCCTAACGGAGTGAAATGACCCGGAAGTACCTCAGTAGCAGCCATGATAAGTGCCGTTCGAATTCGTCTACATGATAGGAAAGGAGGTTTCAAACTTCCTTTATAACCTCCTTTAGCTTAGGAACCACTGGACCTTCCTAACCGAAAGGAGAGGAGAAAATGCTGCCCCACAATGCCTTGCAGCCGCAGCATTTGCCGTCACACAACATTCGGCCGTTCACGGAAACAAACGATTATGACGGAGAAATTATATCATGAAAGTTACGGTGCTTATTAAGCTTTTTAAAACGTATGTGGTAAGTTGCCAAAGTGCTTTGTTTTTAACGTTCATCAGTATTATAATCAAAAAGAGAAATATTATCAAATAAAGTCAACATTTCACAGTCTTCACTGAGCTGTGTGGGGTTTGTTCAACTTTTAAAAGATGTTTGAATGGTGATATACACAGTGATAGATGTTAAGGACTAACGTTTATAATAAATACATTTGTATTTATTTTAAGATCTTTTCATACAATCATACGTATTGGGATCATTTGTATTAATGTGGACCGGAGGGAGAGGGTGACGAGCATAACTTTCACTTTCCTTTTTTATTTCAATTCCAACTTTGGTCCTGAAGAATATGTTTCTCTGTTGTCCACGTTCATAAAGCATAAAGCAACAGCATCAGAGCACGGTGCAGAGTCTCTAGATGAGTTTACAATAGTCCCTCGTTCTTATTAAACATCCATGTTTTAGTCCGTATATAGAAAACTGTGGTTTCCATGGTTTCCCCACAGCAGCAGACGCACAAAAGGACGTCCGCTGGCGCATCATAAACACGTCGGATAGTGAAAGTGCAGTCGGATTCTCTAAAGTACTGCAGTCTCTTCTCCTAAATCCTTTTGAATTCTCCTATGCACTATCCCTTAACCCCGTGACGTTTCACTCAGAGGTCAAGGAATAGACGATAGGGTTAGAACTTAGGAGCTGATTTTTAAACTATTCGACTGCAACCTTGGTCAGTGAAGGAGGTTACTTCCTGGTTCAGCAGAAGGCGTGGCTGGGGGCTAAGGATATAAACTGCAAGCAGCCAATGGGTGGTGTCCAGATGAATACTCTAGAGCCCCTTTCTGGTACCTGGACTTTGACACTATGCTAAGTTGTAAGAACTTAACTCTGTATAGTAGTTTGAGCCACAGTTGCTTGAACACATGATTAAAGTGTTGTAGTTAAGTCTCCTTTGTGTAGTTGTGTAATGTTGTATAGGTGAGAAGACAATGATGGTAGGAGCAGTTTGTATCACTACAAAGGATACAATGAAATGTTCTTTTCCCTAAAGAAACCCTGCTGCCTGATGTTGGCCTGTGTTTGTGTCTCGGCAGCAACAATGTATTTAGATGGTTCTCTCTTCTAGTTCAAGGTCCTTTCTGTGGACATATTAAGTTAGAATTCAAGGGTGAAACGTTTACAATTGCTCTGTCATTTGAAGAAGCCTTTATAAAGACAACTAATATTTTCTATGCTGGGAACCCGTGTTTTTTTTTGTTTGTAATCAGGAGCCAAGACAATAAAGCCACAGATCTGGGCCCTATAGTCCAGGAGGCATAAGGACGGATGTCACAGTGAGTGTCAGTCAAGCTTGATATTTGTCTCTCAATCACCCGTTTCTTGGTCCTGCTGCTCCGTGACTTGCAACATGTTTCCACATATGTTAGAAGCAGAGACTGAAGGGACTGTCCCTTAAACATGAAACTACTCAGCAACACTAATCTAGTTATTCAGTATATGAAAGCTCTCTGTACCTTGGTATTATCTGAAAAAAGTAATACAATGGAAAGTGTTCAACAAGTCAAGTCCATTGGGGATCATGGTATTTTCATTTCTTGACTCGTCGCCCTGTCTGCCAGCACTCAGGCTTTAATGGCTTCCTGTGGCACAGTGGCAACACTTCACCAGCAACTCACCATCAGTATTTCCATCTGCATAGCCCAGTAAAACCTGGATCCTCTTCCATATGGAAAATACCGAAACAGAAGGGCTTTAAGAGCTCTGTGTGTTAAACGTGAGTCCAAACCAGTCATTTATTACAGTTTCATTTTGGGCCGAGAAAGATTTAACAAAAGCTGAACTAATTAATGTTCTTTTACAATGGGTAAAAAGAGTGAAAGGTGTCACTTATAGTGATCATATATCACTAGTATTCAGAGATACAGGGTCCCAGGATTTAATAAGGTCAGACTGAAGCTCTCCTTTGTGCACCAGTCCATCCTCACATTAAATACAGAGCTAATCCCAGGTCTAATGTGCGATAGAGGGTCTTAAGCATCTGGTCTTCAGTGATTGTAATCTTATGTTAAATACCTGTTTCCTTGCATCTTGTCTTAATATCTGTCCTTGTTTGATGTTGCAAATGGGATGTAAGAAAAAAATGACAGACTTAATCTAACAGTGATTATCATATCGTTAACAACATTGTTCCAAACGTGCAGTCCCGATCAGCTCTGCAGAACCTTTTTTGTTTCTTTCAGCTTGTTTTTTTTGTTCTAGCTTACATTAACCTTTTTTCTAACAACAGATTAGTCATCTCAGTTAACCAGAGGTGGGAAGTAACGAAGTAGAAATACATCGATACTGTACTTAAGTAGATTTTTCAGGTATCTGTACTTTACTTAAGTATATATTTCTCTGACGGCTTTTTACTTTTACTCCCTACATTTTAACACAAATATCTGTACTTTCTACTTCTTACATTTTCAAAACAGGCTCGTTACTTTCGTTTTAATGAATGCATGTGAGGTGCATTATCAATTATTTTTATTTAGATCATTGCGGGCCTTCCCCGACATCAAGACTGATTTAAAACTAAATGGATGTGACACGTAGAGAAGACGAGCCATGGGGTGCAGATCATGCACGACAGACGAAAACAACGTAAAAAACGTATGACGAAACAGCTGCAGAGACGTTAAGGGGAAAGGTCTAACGGCATAATGTCCATGAGTAACCCTATACAGTCAGCGACAGGACTGAAAATGAAGATAACATTGACGCGCTTCATCAGACCACCAGCAAGACATCCCGCATCCATGGCCATACTTATATTAAGGGAGATGTTTGAAGTTGTGGGAGCAAAAAAGTATTCGTGGCGAATGCACTATAAACATTTTTGTTGTTGTTGTTCACGCTGAATACATTCAGAATGACAGTAATACAAGTTTAAATGAAGCTCCTTTTCAATTATATTAATATTATATATTGTATTAATATGATGTAAGGTTCAGTTAGCTTTGCACAAAAACAGCCAGTTTAAAAGTTACTTTATACTTTTTACTGTGAGTACATTTCAGAGACTATCATGCAAAATGCACTTTTTGATGTCTTACTTTTATACATAAATATGTGTCCCCGGTGTGTCGGGGAACTCACGCAGCATCAGAAAATAAAACCCTCTCTCTTTTCCTCCGTACCCAAATCTTTTAAAAACGGGTGTACAACGAGCAGATACAGATTTGCTGCCGATCTGACGTCAAATCGGCGGCGGACCCACAGAAAGTTGCTATCAGAAACAATGCCTGCAGTGTTTTGGACGTAATCTCATCTTTGTTTACATTGGCAAGCCTCGCTAACACTCAGAGCTAACCTGTACTGTAGAGCACATGTGTTTAAAAAGCAGGAAATAAAAAAAAGAACTCACCTTGTGATAAACCCGCAAGAGAAAAAGCATTTGAGATCCATACTGTTTCAGAAATAATCCTTGATGTGGTTTAGAACAGGATGGCGTTTTATCACAGCAGAATGTAACTTTATCTCCGGTAGAATTCTGATCAGGCATTAGCTCCACCTCCTCTTTTTTTTTTTCAAGCTAAGGACCCAAGATCTGCGTTTCTCTAACAGGGCAGCAAAAGAGGGGTATGAGCAGTATGAGGCATGGCTACAATGGGTGAACTGTTTGGTAAAAAACTTCAGACATGTTTTGTATAGGTATGGCCCTACAATATATTTTTCCAATATAGCATAACAGGTCCACTTTAGGTAACAAGTTGAATCAGTACTTCTACTTTTACCAAAGTCTTTTTTTACACAAGTATCTGTACGTATACTTAAGTAAAAAGAGTGTGTACTTTTGCCACCTCTGCAGTTAACCCACTGTACGCTACCTTCAGCACCACGGACAAAGTTAAAGACATTTTTTGATGGGGCACCGCTATTGGACAGAACATTTCCTTACAAACTTTTACAAATCCCCTTATGACCATTCTCTGCCTGCCCTTTTCAAGGTTTGGTTTGTAAGCACACAAAAACTACGAGGTGAGATTACAGTTTGAGTCACTGTCTGGGTTTGACTTTGTTGACCAATACAGACACAGCCTTCCCTCTGAGGGTTTGAGGGTCAGTTCAGTGTCACACTGGTTCCCCATTTGCTTCTTGCAGCAGAGAGTCATTATTCACAACAGCACTAGAGGTCTGTGGGACATTTGCAGGCATTTTGACAAATGACAAAATACTTGCTGTCATTTTCTTGGGAGGACATTGTCAATAAGAAAGATGGCCAAAACAAGGAAGATCCACATCCAGGAAACTTTATAAAGTCATAGTTGTTTTTGGCTAGACTTTTCTATAGGCTCTATGAATATATTGTTATAAATGAATCAATGATTGGTCCTGATATGTACTGTAGCCTGCAAAGCAAATTCTCCCCTTTAAAGTATTATTATTTCAGGGTATATCTAAAGAACACAAAAGGAAATGGACACAATGTGACCGAGTCATGGTGGATATATTGGACCAGTCACCAGTCTCCTGAATCCCTTTATCTGTAGAGACGATACAATACAAATAACTCTTAGATAAAAAGACAAGCACATAGTATTTAAAATTAAAAAGAGTAAAAATGTTTTACAGAAGTACACATTCAGGTAAGTAAGCAGTATTTATGAAATAAAATAAATGTAGAAAAGTGTTGTAGCGGGTAGATGCAGTTGTAAATAAAATAATATAATATATTTACATAATAACATACAGATTCTTGTTGGAATGGACTACCTAAGAAGTAGCAGACAGTAGTCATAATAATAGTAGTTATGAACAAATTGCACATAAGTAGTGTCATAGTCTGACATTATTGCACCTTGGTGTCATAGAGATGCATGTTAAAGAGGGTTGACAGAAGAACACCCACACACCACGTCCAAGGAGATATGACACAGATCTGGGTACAGTTTCATTGTTATCTCTGCTGAGGGCAGTTGTGACATTTATGTCATTAACCATCTGGTTTCTTGGCTCATTTGTGTCCAGGATTGTCAACTCTGGCTTACTGAGACATCGATAACCAACATATTTTAAGGTCACGACTTCTTCCAATCAAGCCAAGACTCTAGTCTATAAATCGGAATTTAAATCTAACAAAAGGAATCCAGTCTGGATCCACATCCAGCGTCTTAACTCTCCCTCTCTGCTGTGTGTGACAGGCTGCTTCCACCCAGCCAGCCAGAACAGAGACACATTCCTGGCAGGCAGAGCTGTGCAACTCCAGCATCACCACAGGCAGCTATATTAAAGTCCAAAGGATGAAGCTATGAGGTGTTACTACAGCAGGCTAATCAGAGGAATGCTCTTCTCCAGCAGCTAACTAAAGTCCGGCTTCAACAGCTCAGATGTGTCATGCTTACAAACATGTAGAATCAATGTTGCTGTCAGAACTAAGTGAAACATTCGAGGGCTGAGGTGAATTCTGCTCCAGATTGTCAGATTCAGATGGTCTGATACTGTTACTTAAGCAAGGCTAATACTGACACTAGTGGATTAAGCTACCAATGAATGATATGTTAAATAATAAAACAAAGTATTCATTCAAATGTGTGTGGTAACATCTAAAATAGAATGAACTTTTGACATCAAATGTCCCAATACAGCTATCTGGTAGCACTGTTCATTGCTGCATTGCATTTGATTTCAAAAACTGCCTTTCCATTCCAAGTCAAATGTCTGCTGTGAAAAGAGGCCAATGAATTGGATTCACATAGGGTCGATAAAGCATCATGGGTGCTCTAATACATTTTTCTTATTCAAGCAACTTGCAATTTAATAAAATAACTGTACATTTCAAATCAAACAGGAACCTACTCCTATTTAAATCTAGCCAAGATTGTTTTTCTAAATTCATCGGCACAAATAAAGTGTAAACCTTACTGGTTGGTTAACAAGAATCCCCCATCACTTTTTACGTTGAGAAAAAGTCACTTATCACTAACACAGTGATCCTCACTACTTACCAAAGAACCAGAGCTCCACTGACTTTGAAATGTTGCCTGGAATCAGGATCCCAGGTTAATATGTTGCTCTTGTAACAGCACACACACACAAAGTAAAGCCTGTAGGCGTACAAATGGCTTGATGCTTGGTCATACTTCAAGACATGATTTGTTGGTAAGAATAAAGTGAAAACAGCAATGGATATTCTGGATGTAGGCTGGATTGAAAATCTGTAAAACAGCTTGGTTTGTTACTTACACTATTTAACCATTATTTATAGAGCAAATGGCTCATCATAATTGATGATTTTTTAATAAACCGTGACAAAAACATAACAATTGGCCCCAAAATATATCCAAGTATATCCAAGTGATGTCACAGGTCTGTGGAGTGAAAGTCAAAGTTGAACTGCAGGTATTTTTTATTTCATGCTTAAAGGGGACCTACCATGCAAAATGCACTTTCTGATGTATTTTAGACATAAATATGTGTCCCCGGTGTGTAAGGAGACTCACTTTTCGTCCTTACCCACATCTCTAAAAAAAAAAAAAATGGGGTATACAGCGGAGCTGATCCAGGATTTGGGTCCTGCTATGACGTCATTAGCGACATGTGGCACACGGATGCATATCGTTGACTTTTTTACGATACCGATACCGATACCACTGAACGATACCGATACTCAACCGATACATATCGTGATACTTTGAAAATGTATCATCCCACAATTACTCCCATGAAGCGCTTTACGATATAGTTAACATGTCAAATGAATATTAAATTCAATTCTTGGACCTTTTAGTACTGAACAAACAATGAAAAATACATAAAGAAATATGAAGAAAACCGATTATGGAATATCTTTTATAACACCCGCCATCAGGTGTGCCGCGTGAATAGCACATCTTGTCAATGCAAACAGACCGTTATAGCACCGTTATAATTAATGTTAAACCTGAGATTCGACTAGAGAACAAATAAATAATAGAATAAAGGTCATGAGATCTCGGCATTGCACAAACAAACAAATCTCAACTTTAAAATCAACATTTGCCTTCACTGGTGAGAGAAAACAAATCCCATCACAGTTCATTTGTGGGACTTTTACCTTTGAACAAACAATGAACAATACATAACATATGAAGAAAAACGATTATGCAATCTAATTTATAACACCCGCCATCACGGGCCACGGACCCACTTTTAAAATGAAATTAAAAAAAATATTATTATTCATTTTCTTTTTAAAGTATCGAAACCGGATCTGATTTCGGTACGGTATACCGTAGCCACCAGTAACCGGTATTTCGGTAATACCGGATACTGGTATGCATCCCTACGTGACACGTCCCAACCTATCGTCTCCGGCACACGTGACACGTCCCAACCAATCGTCTCCATATAAGGTCTGAATCCCCTCTCACAGCTGTGTGTCTGTGTATTCAGCAGGATGTCGGCAGGAAGCACTTAGAGTAAAGTTGTTATATATAATACATATAATGGCACTGTTCTAGCGGTAAACACTCACAGAAAGAACATGTCAAGCTATTTGCTGTATCAGAAACAATGCGCGGCAGGTTTTGGGAGTAATATGCTCTGTGTTTACATTAGCATCTCTAACACTCAGAGCTAACCTGTACTGGAGAGAGTATGTGTAAAGAAGCAGGATATACAAATGTACTGTCCTTGTGGTAAACCCGCGAGAGAGAAAGAGTTTGAGCTCCATACTGTTTCAGAAATAATCCTTGATGTAGTTTGGAACATAATATGGCCTTTAATCACAGCAGCGTTTAGCTGAGTTTCCGCCGGTAGAAAACTCTCTTAGCAGGGGAAAGCTGGGTGACGCTACAAAGGGGCGTGGCTAGCAGAAGCTGTTCCATTTAAAGCTACGGTCACAGAATCAGCCTTTTTGGAACAGGGCTGGAATAGAGGGGTATGAGCAGTATGAGGCATGCAATGGGTGATCTGTTTGGTATTTTAAGCAAAAACCTTCACAGACATGTTTTGTATAGGTATGACTCTACAATATATTTTTCCAATATAGCATGATAGGTCCCCTTTAAGCTAGAAGGTTTATCTAAAAAAAAGAAATCCA
>CALSBZ010046749.1:28513-44390 GCA_943591055.1 Gobionotothen gibberifrons
GTGTGCATTGCATTTGTTAATACAAATAGCAAGCGAACTATCTAACTATTTGTGAAAAACTCCCCTCTTCCTAAACCACTAATACCACAGTACTGGCAAACGGGAGGAGCCGAGTGAAAAACAAGCGCCCCTCATCCCAATCCACCCACACCGCAGTATTGTTTTCTATTTTTTTTACCAAAAAAATATATTGTATATTATCGGGGCTATTAATACTTTTATCGGGTTTATCGGGATGACGTCATAATATCGGACCGATAATTATCGTGCACCACTATTTTTTTACTATGTTCAATCTGAATTTACTTTAAAATAAAAACATCTATTGATTCTGACTTTTCTACATCCAACTCACAGGTGTATCATTGCTTTGAGCATTTTTTTAATTAATGTACCCCTTTTAGAAGTGAAGGTATAGTAATTTGTTCTGGGCATGTCATTATCTAGCCTGAAACCTGAAAAACAGTTACAGGGCTTAACAGGTTAAAAGGACTCCAGCACAATATCTCCTTTCAGGTAATGTAAGTTGTTAAGCTTAAATCCCTGAAGAGTTTACATCCAAGTCTTTTGAAAATGTCCAAAAATCATAGAAATGTGTGTTGTCTTAATTGGCACACAAATGAATGAACTATAATATAATATCGAATCAGTTCATTCTTGAGACTAAGCGGACGTTTGTGCCAAATTTGAAGAAATTCCCTTAAAGTGTTTCTGAGATATCACGTCCAGAAGAACCTGACATACGTGAGGTCACAGTGGCCTTGACCTTTGACCGTCATAGTTTTATCAGTTTATGATTGAGTCCTAATGGCATTTGTTTGAAATTTGAAAAGATACCATCAAGGTGTTACTGAGATAATGCATTCATGGGACTGGAAAAGGCAGACAAAGAAAATATATAGTTCCAACCATCATGGAGGCATGAAAACATGTTCAAACCATGCTTGAGCAACAATGCTCATTGGATATTAAAATAGTTTCTTCTGTCTAACCATTTTGTAACATTCCGAAACCAAACAATTCACAACATACAATAACAATAGCCCAACCATTTTTTCAACACATCTTACAATCAGACAATTTTAACATGACATTGAAGTTCCAGATCACAAGGATTACTTTTGAATAGTACAAATTTACTTTTTTGTAACAATGACCAAAACTCTTCTTTCTACGCACTGTTCTGGGATTTAAACCAGCAAACGTCTCATAACAAACTCCTACTTGCTTCCCATTGATAACAAATTCCGACTGGGCTTCAAAGATGGAAACTGAATCAAGAAGTTCTGCCATCCTTCAATTGATCACTCCTTCATTTCTCTCCTCCCCTCTGTCTCTCTTTCAGATCACGCTGCCACAGTCCCAATCTGACCTTGGCAGTAACAGAAAGACGAGTGGCAGATGTCCTCCTCTACAGGAGCAGATTGGCTTATTACACGTCGAGCCCCTCTACTGCCCCTCCACTTCACTCACCCGAGATGAATATCCTGAAGGCAACACTGACTACAAACAGGAAGTCACCCCTGTTTCAGGCTTGAGGTACTGGGGTGAAACCAAGTGGCAAACTCTGGGGCAGAGCCGGGACGCCAATAAGGAAGTGCCACAAACTGCAGGTCATCTATTGGCCGATAGGCGATGACTGCAGAAAGGATCGATTTCCATAGACCCCCATGTTAAAATGCCCAACTTTACAGCAGAAATAAACATGTTTCTACCCCTGGATGCAACAGAAGTTATTCGGGATATAGTTAGATTCCACCTTCATGAATATGAATTGGTGAGTGAATTGTTTTATAACATAACCCTTTTATTTATATTAGGTCTTAACGTTTTTGCATAAATTAGGGCGTGGTCACATAGAGTGACAGCTCTGTCAAGTGACTGCTGCTGTTAGCTTCTGGTCTCTCTGCTAGCTGCTCCGTGATGCTACAGGGACTCTGCCTGCTTAGTTCATCCAGGGAACACAACTTGAACCCGGCCGTGTTTGTTTGTTCTTCATGCTTATATATCGGACTATTGTGACTCGCTCTGCGGTTGAAACAGACGGTGCATGAATGCAGTTTTGCGGTAAGTGAAATTTGAGTACTTTATTTATGTGTTTATACGTATTTGCTACGTAATGAATGTTAAGGCTTGGGTTAGCGTATAAGCGAATGGTAGCTACATCTGTACTAACGATGCTAATCGTAGCCTCCAAGTTAAAACCATAGACTGCAGAGGTGTGGACTCGAGTCACATGGCTTGGACTCGAATCAGACTCGAGTCATCAATTTGATGACTTGAGACTCGACTTGACACAATCACAAAACACTTGCGACTCAACTTGGACTTGAACACCAAAGACTCGGGACTTGACTTGGACTTGAGCCCTTTGACTTGAGGTGACTTGATCATTTAATTCAGAGGTCTCCAACACGCCGATCGCGAGATGCCGCTAGAAGAGCAGACTCCTGTCGGGGAGAGCAGAATCTCCAGCCGCTTCTACTCTTGCTGAGAATCCTTGCAGGCAGGGGCGGGACTTTATTTAGCTGGGCCACCATGCGGCCAGTCATATGCGAGGACACACTAGGATCATACCATTATGTGAAAGAAGGGTGGGGGGCACAGCAGGTGTAGTGGTACAGGCCAGCTGCACAGAGCGACGGGGAGACGGATTTAAATGCAAGCGCGTCGGAAAAAGTCAAGAAATTAGCGAAAACCGAAAAAATAAGCAGCATCTGGCTGCATTTCAATGATATTGGAGAAAGCAAAGCTGAGTGCAGGATTTGTAAAATGAAAATAACCTTCAGAGCAGCTTTTTTTTTGGTAACCACGCAGGATTTATTGTCAGAGGTGGGAGAAGTTCAGATCTTGTACTTGAGTAAAAGTAGAGTGTAGGAATACTCGGTTACAATAAAAAGTCCTGCATTCAAAATGTTACAAGTAAAAGTACAAAAGTATTAGCATCAAAATATACTTAAAGGTCCCATGTCATGGCCATTTCCACTGATCATAATTCCATTGTTGAGGTCTACTAGAATAGATTTATATTGTGCAATTTTCCAAACTCACATTGGTTTCTCATACAGCATCTCTGTAAACTACGTGTATTCACTGAATTTCTTCAAAACTTGACTTTAATTGAGAGTGTATAGTAAAAACTCAGATTTCAAGTTTAGACGTAACAGACAAAACTACATCAGGCAGACCTCGCATGGCCACACACTGAATATTAGATTTGTAGGCCTTTGCACTAAAAGGATTTGGTCTCTGTTATTGTCAGGGTCTTTTAACACAAACTATAAAGGAAATGTTATTTTGCTGAGTCATTTCAATGGTCAGCGCTCAAAGACCAGAAAGGAAATTAGCTTAGTAAGATTTGTGGATTGACTCAGACTTGTCATCGAGGATTTAGAGCTCTGATTAACTGATAAATCAATTGCAAACAGCTAACAGCTTAGAAAAGGAAACTGATGATTTTCTTTTAGAAAGTATTTGTATCCATGTTGATGCTTACTCATTAGCTTTTATTTTAAGCATATGAAGGTATGCATAGACCGATTGAAACATCCATACTCAGCTGCAGTGGTAATTTGGAATGCTTACAGGAAATACTACAATTGTGGTTGAATGGAAAACACTTTTCCATCAAAACTTGGATCTCAAAAAACAACTTTAAAGGTCACCTATTATCCTATATTTGAACAATATATTATAGGGCCATATCTATACAAAACATGTCTTAGAAGTATTTTAGTCAAAATACCAAACAGACCACCCATTGTAGCATGCCTCATACCCAGTGGCGTAACTATCGATGGTGCAGCCAGGGGCCCATGCAAAAAAAAAAATATATATATATATATTTTTTAAATATATTTCTTTGGGGCCCCAATGGCATTGACCGGTTCAGGCAGTCTTCAAAGTAACCAAGCAACCTACATTAATTTGTAATTTGTCTGTCCAATGACCTTGCTCCCTTTCATGTCATGTGATACCTTGCGTGACGAGCGAACCGTTTAATCAACCTGTACTGTACTGTAGCTAGCAGCAGCAAGTTCGGTAGCATTATAAAAAATTGAATAGCTTGCATTTATAATGCACAGGGCACAGCTGTAAACAGTCGAGATCAGTCCATTAGGCCCTGAGGTGCCAGAGCTCCAGTGTTGACTGGGTATCCGGAAAGAAACGGCAAGCTTGAGTCATCAATAAACAGAACTTGGATCTCAAAAAACATCATTGATGACTCAAGCTTGCATTTATAAAGCACAAGAGCAGCGCTCAAAAGAGAAAGGACAAGATGTAACAGCTAAGCTGACTAAATTAGACCGTTTTTTTGTCATACATCGTCCTCGAAATCGAGCGCTAACGTTAGCAATGTTGACGTGCAGCGGCAACCGGAGCCGGAGCTAACGATAGCTCACCTGCCTCACCACCATCATTGCCATCTAGCTCCACAAGTGAAGCTGTATCCGTGGCCGTGGCTGTGCAACCTTCTTCTCCAGCCAGCCAGGAGGAGAGGCTGGTTTTGGCTGTGCCTGGCGGTGGTCCAACAGTTCCCCCAAGGGCCCCAACCGATAGGGGACTCTATGGCGCTAATGAGACCCCCGACGCCAAGATCAAAAGTTATATTATAGCAACCGGTCTATGTAGGCCTACCGGCCCATTCCCCAGAGGCAAACATCAAGGAAACAGGTTTAATCCTCTTCTTAGTACGCTGTGCCGTTGTCAGGCTGTGGTGGTCTGAGGCCAGGGCAGGCTGTTGTTGATAGCCTATACATGTGGCGCTTCGCAGTGGTTGTGTATGTCCGTGCGTATGTGAGCGCATCAGCGTCCGCTTATGTTTGGGGCGATGGGGGGCCCAAAGCAATATTTGCACCGGGGCCAATCACAACTTTGTTACGCCACTGCTCATACCCCTCTATTTCAGCCCTGTTACTAAAGTGCTGATTCTGGGTCCGGCCCTTTCAATTTAACTGAGCTGCTGCTGGCCACGCCCCTTTGGAGCGTCTGCATGTAAGCAGTGAGCTCTGTGAAGAGAAGGCTGTCTACCAGCAGAAACTCAGCTAAACGCTTCCGTGATTAAACGCCATATTATGTTCCAAACCATATCAAACATTATTTCTGAAACAGTATGGAGCTCAAACACTTTCTCTCTCGTGGGTTTACCACAAGGACAGTACCTTTTTATTTCCTGCTTCTTTACACTGTTACGTGCTCACCTCCTTGTTGTATTTTCTGTCTCCCTGCTGCGCAGGTGCACCTGGTCTGTCCCTGGCTCCGCCTCTGCCCAGGTGTTCCTAAGTCCACTCAGCCGGGTTATAAGGAGAGACTGGAGGAGAAGGATCCGTCGCCTATCCTAATCCGGAAGACTCTGTTCTTTTGATGATCTCTCTTCTGCTTTTGAGCTATAGACCCCATAGAGAGGCAAAGTCCCTCCCCTTCCGAGGGAGCTCATGGGACCCCGGAAGTGGAAAATTATACATTGAAGTCAATGGAGAGAGAAAAGTTATCTTTTGATCCCGTTTGAATTGTGCCACGAATGACACATATGATGTTTGTCAATCTTAAACAATCCTTTCCATGTAAAAAAAGGCACAGTTTGTCGTAAAACTGTTGAAATATAAGACTATGAAAAATATGCAACTAGAAAGACTACAAATCCCAGAGTCGCGTACAGTAAGTGATGTCACCATTGTTTTCCTCCACTAAGAGATAGCTAAGATCAGCGCCATATAGATATCATCTATCTATATGGCGCTGGCTAAGATAAGATAACTTTAACAAGATGCCTGTGTGCTTAGTACCAGGTTGTTATCATACCAGCAATGGGTCTTGCTCGTTCTTTCGCTTCCCGTCTGATGAAAGGACCAGGAGTGGCTGGATAAGTTAGCTACCTATAGTAGCTAGCACGTTAGTTAGCATTACAGCCTTGTCATTTGTATTAGCCTTAACATGAAGTAACATTAAGTAATCCAACATGTTAAACAGTAAGAGTAGTAGTCATATTTCGTGAACCCTTTGAAGAGTACTGTCACACCTGTGTGATCATTTTATAATACACCGTTTAAGCCCGGGGGAGAAATGCTAACGCTACATTAGCATGTGCGATCTTTTCTACTTCATGCTATCTGCACAAATGGTTGACATTAAACATTAAAAAGACCAGGCAGTTCAGAGAGAATCAAAGGCAGGCAGGCAGCTTTGCATGACATTCTTCTGGACGTGTTTCATTGTGGTGATAGTGAGGGTAGTCAATCGTTTTGTTGACAAGACAGTAGTGACGGCCATCTTGGTGACGTGTGCTGTTGTGGGAGACCAGAGATGTAGTTCATTGAGCGTTTCACACAAACAAATGTGTTACTTCACAGTTTTACGACACATTTAAAAAATGTTGACTTACAAAATTATCTATTAAATGGACAAACATCATATGTGTCATTCGTGGCACAATTCAAACGGGATCAAAATGTAAACACAGACCATATTACTTCCAAAACACGTTGCGCATTGTTTCTGATACAGCAACGTTTCTGATAGGGCCGTGGGCATAAAGCCAGCCCAAATTTTAGTAATGACGTCATGACTGCAGCAAATCTGGATCAGTTCCGTTGTTCCCCCGTTTTTAGAGATGTGGGTATGGAGGAAAAGAGAGGGGGTTGTATTTTGTGACACTTTGTGAATCTCTTTACACACCAAGGACACATGGTATGTATAAAAGACATTAAAAAGTGCATTTTGCATAATATGTGACCTTTAAAGCCAATCTTTGGAAAAAACAATTCTAATAATAAGGGCCACAAAGCAGGACTTCCACAGAGAAGTATTTATTAGTAATGGACCACATACACACTGGGTAGTATATTGAGATGAACCCCAATTACTGCTTCTCTGTGGAAAAGCATGGGTACGGCTCCCTAAAGAAGCACAGTCTCAAGTGTGAAGGTTTTTGGATAAACGGTTCTTTTCAAAGCTGCAGGCAATACCAGAGGCCAAGCTCAACCAATTCCAAACAGACACATTTTAAATGGGCACTGCACGAGTACCATAGGCGTTGTTTATACTGGGGACTCTGACATGTCCCCACTACTTTTTAAAATGGCCAATTTTGTCCCCACCACTTTGCATTAGGATCATTTGTTACAAATTGTGCAGTTTGGACCTGCGATACATTATTAATAATTGAATAGAGAATAGTAAGCCATTTTTGCTCCCTCTTTGCAGCAGCGTAGCATAGTTAATGCACTAGTTTAAAAAAAAAGTACTGTAAGCATGTATGTAGTATACAGTAGTTTGTATTGTTTGCTTGGGGGCTTAATTCAGTAGTGTTTTTTTAAATCAGAAAAAAGTGTCCCCACCACTTTTCTAACAAAGTGACGCTCATGACTAGTACTGACCAATGTACCAAAGTGATATCAGCTGTTAGAGTGACCTATAGGGGGTCGCTACAATTAGCATGGGATTATAGTATTCCCTGCTAGAATAGATAAGAGGCTCCTTGTGAATAATGCATTTAACATATCAAGCCGTATTACTATATCATATATGTCCCAAACAAAGACCAGGTTTAACACACGACATCCTAAACCTGAACATGCTAGATGCATTCTTTGTAGTCACTAGGATTTAGATTGTAACTCAAAATGAGCCTCAGGTAACTCACAGACTCTCAGGTTTCAGATACGGCAGTGTGAGCGGTATATCTGTCCCTCCAGTCGTGTGTTCACATTAGGACATCAGAGGCTGCCAGACTGGTGGCCCTGATAGCAGCTACACCTGTTGTGAAGGCATCAGTGTGCAGGAGGCAGTAAACAGATCTACCTTTACAAAGACACATGCTGTATCGTGTCCTATATGAGTGTCAGAGCACTCTGTGTTTAATACTAATCTAAACTGTAGATGTTATTTCAAAAGAACATTGTGACGTGCAGCTTGTCGAGATGATAGACACCACTGCTATGTAATAACACCAACATGCAATGTAAAAAACAAACATGACTATGACACCACTGTTCCGCAATAACAGTCATGTGCAATTTGTTCCTATCGTTACAATTATTATTATTACTGGCTGCCTTCTTAGCTTTGATCATTGCAATACTGTAACAAGAATATGTATGTAACTCTGTCCAATATATAATTGTAACTCTGTTATAGCTTCTATTCATCATGTTACACTTTATTTATCTCAGGGTTCTTACACCTTTTCACCAATGATTTTCAATGACTTTTCCATGACTTCTCCATGACCTTTACCTAATTTTCCATGACCAGAAAAATTACTCTTTCTCAGTGGTAGCCTACCACTGAAAATGGTTTATTATTTTAACATGGAACAGGAAAATAAGGTCTGCATATGAAACACGTTGTGCCTATCTAAAACAAATCAAATAGGCTTACTAGCTTCTACACGCTAAAGCAACTAAAATATCTCACCAGCAAAACACCTCGTCAGTTAAATGCCATTTTACATTTCCTTACTATACGATACAGTATTTATTATCATTATAGTATTACTATTTCGGCGATTTGATCAAATATAAATTATATTTGATGCAACCTTAGTTACATTTCCATTAATTTTCCAAAACTGTGTGAAAAATATTGTTTTCCATAACTTTTCCAGGGCCTGGAATTAGCATTTTGAATTTCCATGACTTTTCCAGGTTTTTAATGACCGTAAGAACCCTGTTATTTGTATAAATACTGCTGCTGCATCTTTTCTACCCGAATGTGTACATTGTCAATTGTAATGATTTATTTTATGAATATGAACTTTGTGAATTGAAATAACTTAGATTTTTTATATTTTGAATATTATGTGCATGCAAGGCCGGATTAACCATATGGGCAACCTGGGCAAGTGCCCAGGGGGCCTTGAGCAAAGAGGGCCCTCAGTGACAAGATGAAAAAAATATATATATATATATCTTTTTTTTCGGGCACAACCTCACTCATCATACATTGTTTTAAATGACACTCACTCTTCACCATAAATAACACAGCTTTTCTATAGGGTCAAATTAATATATTTTCTAAACCGTCTCTGTACTGTAGGTCTCACTATGTATGCGCTCAAATGTATTACTACGCGGCGGCGGTGTATAGCCGAATCACAGCCCCACCCTCACTCATGTCACATTTTGACACGTGAGCAGAAAAAATGGATGGTGCCGGTAGCAGCCAAACGCCCAGCGGGGCTGCGAAAAGAAAGAAAAAGAAGAGAGAGTGGCGGCTGCATTAAAAAATGTGCCAACAATAAAGCTTTTTCAAAAAAGCAAAAAGTGCCGAAATAGGCCAGCAACAACCACAAGGAACAGTGGCGGCGGTCACGGAGGATGTTGTTGAGCTAGCGAGCAATGTTAGCCTTGAACCTAGCATGCTAACGCAGCAGCGAGTAGAAGAGGAGGAACAAGATGAAGACGAGCCTGACGAGGACGTCACAGAGCAGGGTGAAGGTTCGAGTTCATCGGAAGTACCCTGTGTCTCTCAGGACCCTGCACAATGGGGATTAATTGCTGGAAATGTCCGGGAGGAGACTTTGATGAAAGACGTTTCATACTTTCATAATCGGGCAACGAAGTATCCAGCATCTCGGAGGGAGACCGATGCTAGCGGCCGGACACGCTCACTGACCAATGATATGCTGACAAGACAGCTTCACAATGGAGAAATCGTTCAACGCGATTGGATTATTTATTCTCCATCTACCGGAGCAATTGATTGTTTTGCCTGCAAACTTTTATCCACTCACAGCCACAGCAATGCATTTGTTCTCGGCTTTAGTGATTGGAAGCATCCCGAGAGGATAACGGAACATGAGACGAGTGGTGAGCACAGAAAATGCATACTTTCACTTATGCATCGCACTAAACTCATGGGCACTGTGGATGCTTCTCTAGGGATGCAGGTCGACACAGAAAGTCAGTACTGGAAGGATGTATTGAGACGTGTAGTTGCGGTGATTAAATTCTTGAGTGAGAGGGGGCTTCCTTTCTGGGGAAATGACGAACTTTTAGGATCCGCACATAACGGGAACTACCTGGGAATCCTGGAGCTGCTCTCGCAGTTTGATCCATTTTTAAAGGATCATTTGCAGAAGTTTGGCCAGAAGGGACGTGGTAGGACTTCATACTTGTCATCAACTATCTGTGAGGAGTTTATTGGTTTGATGGGTGACAGAACAAAGGAAGCAATAGCAACAGAACTACAGCGAGCAAGGTATTTCTCTGTCATCGTAGATTCTACACCTGACATGTCTCACGTCGACCAATTAACTTTAGTTTTCCGATTTGTGAGAAAGGAAAAGTCATTGAGAGATTTATTGGATTTGAACCCATTCACAGTCACACTGGGTCAAGTCTGGCTGAGTCTTGCTCTGCTTCTACCCACCGATGGAATAAAGTGTTCACTGAAAACATCACACTGACGCTAAAATATCTCTCCTGTACAAGATGGAGCTGCAGAGGAGACTCCACAAGAGCTCTTTGTGAGAATTACAGTGCAATAAGAGGGGCTTTACAAATGTTGGCGGCTGATGACGAAGAGCGCCAGGACACATGGCGAGAGGCCTCTGCGCTGTGTGGCAAACTTGGGAAACTAGAGACTGCTCTGCTGACAATATTTTGGGACACTGTACTGCACCAATTCAAGCTTACGAGCACTGGCTTGCAAAAGAAAGACATTGACCTAATGACAGCTGTGCGACTTTTGGAATCGCTGCGCACTTATGTTGCATCACTACGAGGGACATTTTCGGACTTTGAGACATCTGCCCGGGCCGTCACCGGCGTGACACAGACATACCAGCACGAGACTCACCGTGTTGGTAAAAGACGAGTATTTGATGACGAGACAGTGGAGCACGAGGTGGTACTGACTGGCAGTACAAAATTCCAGGTTGAGACATTCAATGTAATTATTGACAGGTTGCTCTCAGGACTTAGCAAACGCCTTTCTCACACTGCCTGTAACCAACTGCGAGGGTGAGAGGTCCTTTTCACAGCTTAAACGCATCAAAAATGAATTTAGGACAACCATGGCTCAGAAGAGACTTTCAGCCCTTTCTTTGATGGCCATCGAGTCTGATCTTGTGAGGGATCTGGATTTTGATGACCTGATCACAGACTTTTCAAAGAGAAAGGCAAGGAAGAAACACTTCTAAAAGGTAAGATCCACTGTCTCTCACTCATTCATTCACTCTCTCTCTCTCTCTCACACGCTCACTCTCTCTCCCTCTCACATATACACACACACACACACACACACACACACACACACACACACTATCTTCCATCACATATTCTGATCACTTAGTTGAGCAACCACACCATTTCACTACATATTTTTGTTTTGTAACTCTCAATGTTTGTGACTAATAGAACTGCTCGTGTACTTGTACAGCCAGCCAGTCATATTTTGGCATTAAGTCGGGTGCTGCTCTGAGGTTGAGTGATATTACCTAGGTCTTCTTGAGCCATACACTGTCTTGAGATCTTATCCATTGTATCTTTGTCTTGTGATTTTTGACTGAGAGGGCAAAAGGCTAGACCTACTTTGGTTGAACTATGTGGCTGCGTCCTTGCTTTTGACAAATAGGTGTGCGATTTGACATGCCAGATTGACTGAAAATTCTAAATATTGGTCATGTTGGTAGGATTGGGTAGGCGTGGTGTTACTTGTTGGTACGTGGGCTGGGGGGGGGGGGGGGGGGGCATGAGCGCTCAGTGCCCAGGGGCCCCTGGAGGTACTAATCCGGCCTTGTGTGCATGCCCTTTATCTAATAGTGTTTATTTATTTGTCTCTATCTCTCCCCTCAGTGGGAAGAAGGTAGGAAATCTAGGTTCTGATTCCTGATTCAGAATGATTTAAATGTATTGTCAACATTGCACCGGAAGAAACCATCTTCATAAACACCAGCAGTGCCATCTCTTGCCCTGGATAAACAGCATGAAGAGCAGCCTGGAGACCCTCCAGCAGGGAATTGGAACAGCCAAATGTCACATTCAAGGAAACGCCTTTCCAACTACTGATGTCTTCTTATGGGACAAACACTACAGCCTTTAGTATCAGTGTCAACGACACACAGTGTCAGCAGAATCACGTCACACCAAACTCCACGTAAAAACAGTCAGTCAGTCCTGTGTCCCTCTGTCATCATGCATGACATGCTATGACGTCTTCACGTGTTGTGCTACATTCGGCGTGCACTGGATTCACCAAGAGGCACTCTCTTCTATAAAATCTGAACTTTTATAAGTTATACACGTTGAAAAATCAGTGTATCTTGTGTGAAGTGGTTACGATTTAAATGTGATTTTTTTTGTTGCCACTGGTTAACTCATGAATGCATGCCGAATTACACTGAAGTGTGTGATGACTCAGACTGTGTGGATTATTGCTCTTGTACGCACGTGCCCTTGCAGATGACCGAGTGAGTGTCAAGCTGATCTATTTTAAATGAAGTGTGGCATGGTGGTTTTATAACACATGTGTTAGGGTGTATTGGGGAAACAAGGGGGCACAAACCTGTCGGATTGTAGCGGGGTCCTCAGTCCCGGTGGGTGAAGGTGTCCCTCCTTCCATCGAGGCTGGGGGGACCGGAGAAGAAGCCATGTTCCCCCCGTCAATCACTCACTAACAACTGAGTCACTTCCCGCGGTGTGCTCCGGCATCCAGAAGACCGGGAACCAAAGGTTTCCTACCCGAGCACAGTGCCTCTCTGTCCGGCTGCACAGTGGCGGCTCTGTCCCTCCTCCGGCCGGAGCGCGTATGCTTGTAGTCCGGTAGTCCGGTCCAGGCAGATGACGTCCCTCACTCTCACTCTCTCACACACGACCACGCACTCACACACGCACTTTCTCTCCCCCTCTCCCCCTCTGTCTCCCTCTGTCCCTCTCTCTCTCTCCCTCTGTCTCTCTCTCTCTCTCTCTCTCTCTCTCTCTCTCTCTCTCTCTCTCCCTCTCTCTCTCTCTCTCTCTCTCTCTCTCTCTCTCTCTCTCTCTCTCTCTCTCTCTCTCTCTCTCTCTCTCTCTCTCTCTCTCTCTCTCTCTGGAACACAGCCGAGCATGATTTCTCTTTCCTCTCTTCTTCGCATCGGTGTGTGCCTGTGTGTGTGTTTGTGTGCACGTGTGTATCTCTGTTGCCAGTTTTGTTAGCTCACTGCAACATTGCATTGGCATGACAGGAAGCAGTTCCCAGGATCCCATGATGTCTGTCAGTGTCAACACAATATTATGTTGACTTGATAATAAGACATGTGGATCATGTGTAGCATGCTATGTTGTTATGTCATGATGAACCAAACGGGATATAAACAACAAGCCTGTAATCAACCTGTAAAGTGCAATATACATTTTTCTTGGCAAATATTTTTCATAATATGTTGATATAGAAATTTAAATGCTGCTACTCATTTTTAGCCATGGCAGAGTACATATTTGCCTTTATTGTTATTTTACGAATGTGTGCTCTTTCTCTATATTTAAAATGTTAGCTACATGTACTCTTTTATTTTCTGCCCTTAAGAGTGACTGCTGTCACTTTTTGCTGTAATGCTGTACATGTTCCCACTGCGGGACTCATTCTGATTCTGATAAGCAGGTCAGAAAAGACCTACCTCCCACACACACATCTCACACTTTTCTAACAGTCACATGTACCTCCTCTTGTCATAATATGTTCTTCTTCACTTGCCTGCCTGACACAGACTGGGGGAGGCACTTTAAAAATCAAAAAGGCCCCCCATCATATCATATACACCTGCTATCACCCTATGCAGGACATAATGGGGGAGGGTGGTCTGTCTTATGGGGGTTGGGGTACCAAGACCCTGAGCCATCCAATTTGTCACAGGGGATGCTGGGGGGGGTGTGGTGCTTGGATGAAGAAGACGGGGGGGGGGGGGGGGGGGGGGGACAGCTGGTTCATGATTGGTTGTGTTGGTTCAGGGCGATGACATTGACTGCCCCTCTGGGTGACCCCATAACACAGGCAGAATAGAAGAATGGGAGGGGGGTCCTGCTTATACCCCGGGAGAGGAGAGTGTTATCATATGAAAGCACACAGTCATATTCAGAAAGGTGGGAACACATTGTAATGCTGAGTAATTCCAGCTGAACAGAAAACAGAAATGTGTTAAAACCGCAGATTAGAAGAACGGATAGTGACTTTGTGAAGACTATATTTTATTGTAGTAAAATGTGTTTTTAAAGCCAAAGTAGAACTTTCAATTTGTTTTGTTCCCCACATTGTGATGTCAGTGAGTATCCTTTTTAATAAAACATGTTTGATTTTGAGAGTATAGTGCATCTATTTATCCTCCATTGCATTGTCCGTCCGCATGAGATACTTTCCAATGACTCTGACCCAACCTTTCCTCATAGAGATGCTATCAGAGGGCCAGCTGTGAGAAAATACAGCCCCCCCCATACTGCCAACACAGAGGGCTGCAGTAAAACGCTGGGTCATTGGCATCACAATGCAATGTTGTCCTGCAAGGCACTGTCTCAGCCAATCAGATAAGTGCAAAAGATTCAAGATATTGTATTGTCCTATAACAGGCAGGTGCACTGTACAATGACATTCTTACGTTCAGCTCTCCTCACCTAAATATTTAGAGCTATACATACAAACAAACATACAAGCTAAAAACTAGCATATAAGAAAACTTGAAAATATTAGCTGATCTACATAAAAAAGGAAAGAAAGAGAGTAGAAAGAAGTAGAGGATATGCTGTATGATCAAACTAAAACTAAATAAGATGTATAAACAGCAAAGTAGTCTGTGTTGGGAGAGCAAAACAATGACTTCTGCCAGGGTGGGCGCCATCTTTTTTCCAACCTGTCATGGCACATTCTTTATAGATTGCATTCTAACCCAAATAAAAGAAAGGTATTGTTAAGCTCACCATTATTACAAGAGATGATTAAAAGAGTGCCAATGTGATGACAATATCCCCTCTTCTTTAGATGTGCTGGTCCATGAAATCCTGAGTAAAAGATGTGTCTCCTTGGCTTCTAAATGTTCCAATCTGATCAGCTGTTGTCTGCTGTGTGCTGGTTAGTGCACAGTTGGTTTATCAAAGGTTTTTCACTGAAACGGCTGCTGCTGGACACAAGGTTAGTGAGACCAAAAACAACAATCAGCTAAAAGATGCTAAAACTATATGAAAAAACTATAACTGATATACCCATAAAACTAAGGTGTTTATGGGTTTATGGGTTTACAAGGTACCCCCTTCACAATAAACACAGGTCACACACACACTGATCCATTGTGTATTTAATAATGTCTGTTAAAACAGCTTTGAGGTAGAATAGCTATTCAATCAACACAGCTTGGCAATTGCCATTATTCCATAAATTGTAGCTAGAGTAAATAATTGGTTTGTAAAATATTTCCTGGATACATTTCAGTGCCTGCCTAAATAAAATGCCTACTTTGTTGCAATTAAAAAGATCCATACCTTTGTTGCTGTAGGAGCCATGAAACATGTATATAATGTGTTTTGTTTTAATATAAGATATTTGTTTGATCACTATTGATTGGTTGGCTTGGGTCACATGGATATGGGCGGCACTCATTATAATCCTGTTCACCTGCGTGAGGTGTGTGTGTGACCGCACACCTCCGTGTGTGTGTGACCGCAAGATTTATGATTGCTTTGATCATTATTATTACAATGTCTACGTCTGATCACCGCATATATTTCATTAAACTACATCACAATTCAACAGAGTTTTGATCTCAGCAAGTACTCTTTTTTAGCGTGTCATACAATATCAAAGTGTGTGTGTATGTGTGTGTATGTATGTGTGTGTGTGTGTGTGTGTGTGTGTGTGTGTGTGTGGTGTGTGTGTGTGTGTGTGTGTGTGTGTGTGTGTGTGTGTGTGTGTG
>CALSBZ010046749.1:54390-66260 GCA_943591055.1 Gobionotothen gibberifrons
GTATTAAATACATGTAGTGGAGTAAAAGTACACCATTTACCTCTGAATTGTAGTGGAGTAAAAGTACAAAGAACAAAAGTTCAAGTTCCTCAAAATTGTACTTGAGTATATTTACTTAGTTACTTTACACCACTGATAAGCCCCAGTAGTGTAATATAGTGAAGTACATTTACTCAAATACTGTACTTACAGTAAGTATGATCTTGGGGTGCTACAAATTACTTCAAAATACACATGTTTTCACTGTCACTGTTGGTGCTGGTTGTTCAGGGGGGTTATACCACACAGTAATGTCACTGTCATAAAATGACTTTGAACTTTGCAGCATGCCCTCAGTCTGCTCCTAAACTAACCTCTCAAATATGTGGAAATTCAGGATGTGAGGGCCCCGTAAAGAGCTTCTTTTATCAGTTCACCTTTCACACAGATAATGTCTTTCAAGGAACTGACTTGCCGTTAAACCTGATGTTCTGATCTCTTATTCTGTTTCATTTTCAACAAGCAGGCAAAAGCTTGTCCAACATTCAGATACACATTTACATTCTAGATTGATTGGTTTAAAGTTTAATCAGATTACCAAAGGACATTTTCAGTTATGAAAGGTTTGTGAAATACGGGCCAAGAGTTCACTAACCCTCAGGGTAATCCATTTCCACACATGCACAGACCCCAGATTGTAGGCTAGGCCTTGTTAATAACCCTCTTTATGCCTTGTTTCATATGATCCCTTCTTCTGTTATCAGTGTAAGGCATTAAACACATGCTTCTGTTGTTTCCATTTTTTAAATTTAGATTTGTACTGACGAACAGAGGAGGATGTCTGCGACTGTGAATAATCCTTTCCAACATATAGTTGAGCCCCTGGATCCCAAGGACCCAACGCAGCAGTTTTACAATCTTTCCAAACTTGGAGATCCAAGATATGGTAACGGCAATTCTTTACTATATGCAGATATGAAACTTCTTTACAGGGTCATGTGTATTTTTACTGATGTCAATTCCAGCAAGGTTCCATGTGAATGTGTTCTTCAGAGCGTCTCCCGTTCTCCATCCGGGTCCTCCTGGAGTCTGCTGTCAGGAACTGTGATGAGTTCCTGGTGAAGAGCTCCGATGTGGAGAGCATCCTGAACTGGAAGCAAACCCAGACTCAAACTGTGGAGGTCCCGTTCAGACCGGCTCGAGTCATCCTGCAGGACTTCACGTGAGTGGACCCCCCTCTTATAATCAGTGTCAGTGATTTGCTCCAAAGGAACAAACATCAAACAAAGCTCTATTGTGTAGTAACGCATAGAGCATTTCCAATTCTACACATATGTAAATGGGGTGTACTTATATAGCGCTTTATCCAGTCTTTAAGACCCCTCAAAGCGCTTTACATACTACATGTCGTTCACCCATTCACACCGAGCAGTGTATGTTACTCTAGGACCTACCATTCACACACACTCACACACCGTTGCCCAAGGATACATCGATATGTTGACTGCATGGGCTGGGATCGAACCCACAACCTTCTGGTTGAAAGACGAGCGCACTCCCTCACAGCCACAGTCGCCCCAACATGTCTCAGAGTCACATGGAGTGTAACTTGTTCTGTGAAAACAGATTCTTACGCCCCGTCCACACAGCAAATCTTGCAAATCTTGCAAATCTTGGAGGTGGGCGTTTTCTGAAGCTTGGGGATTTTTTGCGAGCAACGAGACCAACAACCAATCACATGAATCTCCCGCCCCCGACATACAAAGCAATAGCGATGTTAAAACGAAGTAAACTGGATATAAAATCCCCAAACAGGCGAAAACCTACCAGTTTCACCCACTGTCTCTGCCACCTCCCTCCATGCCTGGTTCCTCCGGTTTGTATCCCGGTAAAAGTTAAGGGTGATTTGCTACCGCAATAAAAAATGTCTCCTCCGTCTTTAGGAATATAGAAAATGAACTGCGATATGTCACTCCCAGCTTGCACGCGGTTTGATTGGCTAGCGCTTGAACTGTCAGATTTGCTTAAACGGGATTTGATTGGCTGACGCTTCCACCTCAGCTTCAAAAGTTGAACATTGCTCAACTTTTGAATCCTGAAAATCCTGGAAATCTTCGCTTTGCTTCCCCAGAATGCAGTTCGGCGAGAAGCGAGGCAAAGTGACGTCACCCCATTCAAAGTCAATGGGGAATTTTTTTTCAGAAGCTTTGGAAGATTTTTTTAACGCTGCTGTGTGGACGGGCCGTTACAGTATGTCTTTTTTGTCTTGTGATCTTCTGGAGGAACGATAACCCTGATGATGTCATAGTCATGTGATCAGGGTAATCTCAGTTTGGGCTCGGAGACTTAACATTTCTAATAGAAAGCCTGTTTGGATTATAAGAGACATGTCCTTTGTCAGTCAGAGAGTGTCTACCAGAAAGGGAACTATTGAGTTGCATTATGGGAAATGTTATATCCAGTGTTTTTGCTCGTTGACCCGACCAGGGTCTTAAAGTCAGGTCACCCTCGGCTGCTTCGATGTTGACCATTTTGGGGACATATCTTTATTGTATAATGATACACAACTTAAAGGATAAGTCAGGTAATATTCTATATTTGCATGGTTTTGCAGCAAATCTTATTTACACAGCCAAACCAAATGGACGTACTAACAATAATAGTGTGTATCGTAACCTGATGTGTTATAATCTGTGCAATAGCGCTCTGTTCAACACCTCAAAGAGCCACTCTGTAGCGCATACATGTACATTGATTCAAGTAAACACACACACACTGTGGTTGTAACCCAAATACAGCGTCCTGTTGCCCCAAACACTCAGTAGAGCATCAAATATGTATTCTTCCGCTACTGAAAATAGTCTTCAATAAATGCGCAAATTCCATCTATTTGAAGTGACTACTGATCAAAACTACAGTGAGATAAGAAATGCCTTTTTAAACAGCTTTAAAATGATCATATTAAAGAGCAACATAAGGGTATGGAATACAGAAAGCATTTAGAGATGTTAAATGGTGTCCTTCGTATCCTTTACAATATCTATCATGTTAGCATTTTATGATACTGTGCAAATATAAGAACATGCTGTCAAACTAAAAGCTCAATGGTTAATGAACTACTGAGTGTGTGAATAAGAAGACCAGTGCAGACCATGGTGAAAGAATATGATGCTTTCAGCCCTGATTTGACTGCTAAGTGTCCTTAGTTAAGTCATGACCCAGTCTAAGTGATCACTCCTTTCTTTGCATCCCTCCTTGCAGTGGAGTTCCTGCTGTGGTGGACTTTGCTGCCATGCGTGACGCCGTGATGAAACTCGGCGGAGACCCAGAGAAGATTAATCCTGTCTGCCCTGCTGACCTGGTCATCGATCACTCCATCCAAGTGGACTTTAACAGGAAGTAAGACCAGGTTCACCATGCTCTTCTCCCCACTGCACCACCTGCTCATAGTTCCTGTGTTATCATCCAATTAGCTACCACATCATGTGTCTTTCTTTACAATTTCAATATACTGGGGTAGCGTTCAAACTGTATCCTTAACACTATTCCTTCACCTCAATGAAAAAGATGTGAAGGAGAATTATCAGGACTTATGCAAAGACACTTCCTAACAGAATCCGACTGCACTTACTGCTCTACGTTCTTATGATAATTAACATAAAACCCAATTATTATGATTGAATTCAACCATTTTAATAAATAATCTTATTATACACTACTGAAGTCATTAGGAACAGTCAAAAGCAAACACAGTATTTGACTGCAACCAAGATTCATCAAGCTCCTTCCACCATCGTTCCATAGGTTTATACATACTATATATATACAGTATGTATATTCAGTTTAGGCTTTGACACACTATCTTTTTCCATTAGGTCTGATAGCCTCCAGAAAAACCAGGACTTGGAGTTTGACCGCAACAGAGAGAGATTTCAGTTCTTAAAGGTATGTCAAGAGAACCGTGTGGGTTCTACTTGTCTGATGATATAGTTGACTATGAACAGATGTTGTAACTGCTCTGCCTCTCCTCCCCAGTGGGGCTCTAAAGCCTTCAGGAACATGCGGATCATCCCTCCTGGTTCAGGGATTGTTCACCAGGTCAACCTGGAGTACTTGGCCAGGGTGGTGTTTAACTTTGATGGGTACTTCTACCCCGACAGCCTGGTGGGCACGGACTCCCACACCACCATGATTGATGGACTGGGCGTCCTGGGCTGGGGTAAGAAAAAGTATAACGCAAAATATGTATAAATATTATTCTTAATTAAGGATTGTGGTGCCACATAGATTTCCTACCCTTCAAATTGTATTTTATGGACTTATTAAAAAAAGATCCTTTTAAAAAAAATCCCAACATACGCATTGTAAATAAAGTTTTCAATGATAATAAGAAAAATTATGCAAAAATTATAAATCGCTTCAATATCATGAATCAAATCGCAATATCAGTCATAACTACTGTATGGCAATGAGTTCTGTTTTCTGAATGGTCCAGCTGTGTTTGAATAGCAGTCCTTGCAACAGCCAATAGATAAGCTCCTATCTGACGATAACAGCACAATAACCCAAACATCTTCCCCTGAGCGGATCATTAATGATGAGTTCCTAAATAATTCCTCATGACATCCTCAGGTGTGGGTGGAATAGAGGCGGAGGCTGTAATGCTGGGTCAGCCAATCAGCATGGTACTTCCTGAGGTGGTGGGATACAAACTGTCCGGGACCCCGAACCAGTTCATAACCTCCACTGACATCGTCCTCACTGTCACTAAGGTAATTGCAATCCGCTTATAAAGGACATGTTTGATTCTTTTCACAATCTGATATCTCCCCTCCCCCTTGTGTTTTTTAGCATCTCCGTCAGGTGGGGGTCGTTGGAAAGTTTGTGGAGTTTTTTGGCCCGGGTGTCTCTCAGCTGTCCATCGCTGACAGAGCCACCATCGCCAACATGTGTCCAGAGTACGGAGCCACGGCAGCCTTCTTCCCCGTGGACGAGGTCAGCGTTCAGTATCTGGAGCAGACCGGTGGGTGCTGAGCGGTTTAGTAAACACATGTGTACAAATAATGTAGCACGGTGACATTAAGTGAATGTTCTGAGGCACAGGTTTGACTGATTGACCTTTTATATGTTTCCTTCAGCACCATCAATATACACAAGATTAGATGTTTCACCCAAAGAAGCAGCTTTCACATTTCAAAGGACCGGGGGTCGACCGATAATCGGCCAGGCCGAGCGGAGTAACTGTGGTGTGGGGAGAGGGGGGGCTGCGAGTGGAGCCTCGCAGTTTTTCAGGTTGATATGTGAAGCTCATTAGCTAGCCAACATGTATCTAGCAAATGTTTAGAAAAATATTAGAAGTGAGGCTACTAGACTAACGTTAGGTCTACTGTAATAGCCTCACTTTTAATAGTTTGCAAAACATTAGCTAAAACTAGTGTTTTGCAGTTGCTAGCAGCTCATTGGGATGTTAGATAGACAGGCATTGTTTTGATATAATAAATTAAGCATTATTGTAAGTTAAGCATGTCAGCCTGCAGCCCCACTGCTTGACTCTCTCTAACTCATTGCATATGGCTGCACTAAAGAAAAGGGCACAGAGAGGAAACCAGTTGTAAGATGTTTAAAAGTTAAACATAATATATGCTTAAATGCATTTCAAAGATGTTGTGTTGAGTTGTGTTGGAGTTTGTGTTATTCTACATTTTGACACCAAGATTTTCTGATTTGACTGAAAAAAAAAGATATATATATCGGTTCCAAATATCGGTTATCGGTCTCCTTGATTACTAATAATCGGTATCGGTATCGGCCTTGAAAAAGCCATATCGGTCATTCCCTAGACTGGTGTACCAACAAATGCATAAAGACAGTCTATAAGGAATGGGAATGTGACGTCCTCAACGGAAAGGGGTTTGAACATGGTCAGTAGGCTCTGTGATGTCACTGGCCACTCCCATGATCAACGAACAAAACCAAAAGAGGACCATGGGATAAATCTTTATTCTTTTAAACTAACAGGGAGACGAGGAAGGCGCTGCGAACATCAGCAAGACACGCTGAATGTGTCGTTTTGTTAGCCCTCAGCTATCATAACAATATCTGTCTTACCTCCGTCTTGGTGACTTCTATAGTTATTAAACCTGTAGATCTGAAGGAGCCTTTGAAGTGACCGACGTAAACACTCTCTCCAGACATCAGAACAGGGATCGGGTCCGTTCTTCTCTCAACGGACAGAACGGCTGCTTGCTGTTCCCAGAATGCACAGCGGTTCACATTCCTTCAGAGCATTGTTCAATTACTGACTTGAGATTTTGATTTAAAGGGATCTCTCAATTTTTAGATTGTTTAGCAGAATATTATTTTCAAAATGTTTTTTTCCCTTTGTGTTGTATTCAGGGCGAGACGCAGAGAAGCTGGCCTACATCACAAAGTACCTGAAGGCAGTGTCCATGTTCAGAGACTACAACAATGTCTCCCAGGATCCAGACTTCACCAGGGTCAGTCTCCTCATCAGTCTGTTTCACTTATACAATGTTGAGTCCATAAAAGAAGGCTTGGTTAAGACTTGCCTTCAAAAGGGTAGACTTTGTTGTATTGATGGCACAGCAGAACACCTACAGACACTTTCTTATGTCATAGTAGAACAAGATACCAGGGTGTCAATATTTCCTTCTGTAGGCGACAAGTTGTAACATGATACTAATAGCAAAAGATATACAAAGTTTCTGCAGACTCTTCCATTCCTTCGTGAACCTTAAAATAGGCAGTAATTGCTACTAAAATGTCGTAAATCAATTTCCCAAAAGTCTTAAAAAAGCTGATACATGGGCAGTACAATTAATTGTAAATGTACAAAAAAAAAAGTCATGTTTTACATTACAATTCACAAAGTGACGTATGCTGTTTGTTTTGTCAAATGTGTGTATTGCAAAGGTCCGGAATCTAAGATCTGAGTGGCATTGGAAAGCTTAAAAAGTCTTAAATGTCACTTGCCTTTAACTGTAGGTAACCTCAAATAATATTGAGAATAAATTATACATTTAACAAAATACTGCAGACAGTTGTAAATGTATAAGCAGAATGTATGAACTACCATGCCTACTATATTCTGATATCCCTCCTGCTCTCAGATTGTGGAGTTGGACCTCACTACAGTGGTTCCATGCTGCAGCGGCCCCAAAAGACCTCAGGACAGAATCGCTGTGTCCGATATGAAATCAGACTTTGAGTCCTGCCTGGGAGCCAAGGTAAGCAGCACTACGCTCTCATGCTGCACGTTAGAGAGCAGGCTGGCACCCTATCAAGGGGTTTGATATACCAAGGTATTGAGAATGAGTCAGAAATACTATCTATGAAACTGATCCTGAGGGGACGTGTTGTAGTGCACAGCTTCAGCCACCAGAGGGCAGGCTCTACTTGTAGAACAACAGACTGCAGGCCCTGCAGATAACGTGACAGCAGAGGTGGAAGAAGTATGCCATGCTTTACTTCAGTCAAAGGACCAGTACACTAAAATACTTCATTTCAAGTTAAAGTCCTGTATTCAAGATCTTACTGAAGTAAAACTACTTGAGTATTATCAGCTAAATGTACTTCAAGTATTAAAAGTAATCGTTGTGCAGAAAAATGGCCTTTTATGTGTGTATATAATGATATATGTGACATTTCCACATAGTAGTGTTGCATCAAGTAGCATTTGACTGTTCCTGTCACTTCTGATTGACATTTTGTAAAATATTCAAACCATTTGACTTTTGTGACTCAAAGAGTTTGGTTTTTAGAGATGCTTTTTGTTAAAAGTAGCTATCGCTGTTACATAAATGTAGTCCAGTACAATTACACTATTTCCCTTTGAAATGTAGTGGAGTAGAAGTATAAAGTAGCATCAAATGGAAATACTCAAGTAAAGTAGCTACATGATTCACAGTGTTTGCTGTTGAAGACCATGAGCTCAGCTATTCAACGTTTGCTTTTGTTGTTTTTCTAATAAAATACCTTCCTAGTGAGATGTCAGGAATTTATGAAGGAATGAAAAATGAAATATAGTCCTAAGCCTTTAATGAAGGATTCAGATGTTTATTTCTTACACATTCATCTCAGAAAAGAGAAGGGATATATACTCAACTGCTGTTACTCTCAGTTCACTGGTAGCCTCTCACATGTCCTGTTGGTGTGTGTCCTTTCCAGCAAGGCTTCAAGGGTTTCCAGATTGCTCCGGAGCGTCACAGCACTGCGGTCCCCTTCCAGTTTAATGACAAAGATTATACATTAAACCACGGCTCTGTGGTCATCGCTGCTATCACCAGCTGCACCAACACCAGCAACCCCTCCGTCATGCTGGGGGCAGGTGGGTCTATATTGGATTATAGTGGGCTTTAAAGAGGGTCAGGGTGAAGACTGTCATTGGACAAACGTATACAATATAAATCCTCTTCTTTCAGGGCTCCTTGCAAAGAAAGCAATAGAGTGTGGCTTGAGTGTGAAGCCGTACATAAAGACCAGCCTGTCTCCCGGCAGCGGGGTGGTCACCTACTACCTGAAGGAGAGCGGAGTGATGGACTACCTCTTTCAGCTGGGGTAAGATCCACATGTTGGACACATAGAAACATGTTGTGTCCATCATGTTAGTTGATTATTATTAGAGAACAGTAGTTTGACACAAATCAACACAACTCAAGATCTTCTTACTAGCTTTTTTCTTCATCTTTTCAACTCAATTCGCACTGAGGTCATGGATATAGCTCAAAATGGGGCAGTGGGGCTATGACCGGGAAAAAAAGCGGAGTGACAGCTTTGATCAGGCGGAAGGCCCCAAATGTAGTGGCAACGCACTGCATGCTCCATCGCAAGGAACTTGTTGCTAAACGTATTTTGTGTAACGAGATGGCCGCAAAGTTTGAGGGGTTACCGCTCCACTCCAACGTGCGCTGGCTTTCCCGTGGGGCGGTGCTGAATCGTGTTTTTGAACTGCGAAGGGAGATCAGTGAATTCCTCTCTGAAAATCATCAACTAGCTGGCCGTTTTTTCAGATGCCTCATGGCTCTGGGAACTTGCATACTGTTTCAGTCCCTCAGTACTGGCTGTATGTCAAAAAAGACTATCCCGCTCTGGCTGAGAGGGCTCTCAAATCCCTTCTTCCTTTTGCCACCACATACCTCACTTTAAAAATGCTTAAAAATATGTTTACTGTTGATATTACTGTTTAATATTGTGTTAAGAATGTTTATAACAGAAGACACAATGAATGTAATGAATGACAAACAAAATATAAATACAAAAAATGTTTAGAAGAATAACTGATTATTAATTATTAATACAAATATATATATATTAAGAACATGTATTAAGCTGTATGATTAATTGATCATGTTTTCCATCATAAAGTAATACAAAGAAATGGCAACAGGGGGGTCCCAGCAAGAGGATAATGCTATATGGGGGTCCTTGGCATGGCAAAGTTTGGGAACCCCTGCTTTAGACAATCATACGTATACACACACACGTATATCATTTCCCAAATGATCCTTGCTGTCACTATCTGAGACTGAAATGCAATTTAAACCTTTGGAAATATGTGAGCCAACTGGTAAAAGGAAGTTGCAATAGAAACGAAGGAACATATGTTTGCTATGAATGAAATGCTTAATCACCAGTACTTTTCAGTAAAAATCAGCATTTAAGAAGCAAATGTACAGTAAGGGATCAGACGTGTCAACATCTAAACTGGTGTCAGCTTCACAAATCACTTGCTGGTTTATTTGAACTAAACATGTTATTATGTAGTGTATAAACATCTTCAGTCACTGCATAAGTAATATTACACCACCTTTTAAATACATTTCCTGTTGGCACTAAATCACCATTGAAATGTAGTTCTATTCTTATTAAGGCTGCTTGATACAGTCAAATAGTGATATCTGACGGATTATCTTTTGTTTTGCATTTGTATTTATTCAAACACCATGATAGAACCAGGTCTCACAGCTGTCATTATTAATATACTCAGTAAATATGACCTCCATAAAACTACAGTTGACAGGTGGTCATGTCATGTTTGGCACTTGAAGTTAGCATGAAGTTATTTAAAGATACTTTTCTAACCTTTGAAACCCTCATTTTGTGTCTCCTGATAGCTTTGAGGTTGTTGGCTATGGTTGCATGACCTGTATAGGCAACAGTGGGCCGCTCCCAGAGCCGGTGGTGGAGGCCATTACCCAGGTACCCCGGGCTGCTGTGTCATTGCATATGTCAAAGCTCTCATTAGCTCCTTTTCCCCTCATTGTTTCTCTTCCCACCATTCCTCACCCACCTCAGTGTTTCCCCTACCATTGTCTTGGCGGGGCGCTGCGCCAACGGAGCCCCGCGCCCTCCCTGAAATTCCAGGTGTTAAAAAAAAAAAAAAAAAAAAAAATTATAATTTTTTTTTTTTATAATTTTTTTTAAATTTATATTTATATAGCACCCCGCCAAAGCAGTAAACCTAGGGGAAACACTGCACCTCATTTTATTTTTGTTTTCCTTGTTCCTGATCGGCCTGATCTTCTCTTCCTCATTTTACAAGCTCTGTACATAGACAATTATACATAAACAAAATGATATCCTCCCAACATGTAAGGTTTGTTTTTGTTTCAGGGTGATCTGGTGGCTTCAGGCGTCCTTTCAGGAAACAGAAACTTTGAAGGCAGAGTCCACCCCAACACCAGAGCCAACTACCTGGCTTCCCCCCCGCTCGTCATCGCCTACGCTATAGCCGGCACTGTGAGGATAGACTTTGATAAAGAGCCCATTGGTGAGAAGTTAGATTTGGAAAGTAACTGCAGAAAGAGAACCAATTAAGTTAAGAAATTCCCTTCATTACTCCTCACACATTGAAAGTCATCAGTTCAATGGATAAGCAAACTGTCAGCAGTCAGGTGGCATTGTGGGTAATGTGGTGCCAGGATTTGACAACGGAGAGAAGGAATGTGTGGAAGAGAATATTTCTGATACTGCTGCTTTGTTTATTACCTTCTTTATATTCATCCAAAAGCTTTATTGTGTGTCTGACAATGTTCAAAGACTGTAACGGCAAATCAGCGCAGGGCTCTTTTGATCACTTTTATTTTCCATTCCTTCTTTATCAATTTGAATAACTCAGCGTAGCTAGTCTTTACAGTGGCCGTAAGACACGAGCTATACATCAATCTCTTATCTGTAATCATACACAACCTATTTATAGACATCCATGGATAATTAACGGTAACTTTGGGAATCTAAACCGATTGGGAATGACGTTCTGGAGACTTTGGACTTTGAATGTGACACTGACTCATAAGGATGAAACATGTTCAAGCACAAAGGACTAGATGTTTCAATCCTTTCAGTTTTTCCTCAGGCCCTTACAGGGAAATGTTGATTTACTTTGTCTGCCTTCATTGCATCTCAGAAGACAGCTCGTTCAAAAATAATTACGGTGGAAACAGAATGAACGGAGGTTGTTGTGTGGATTTTCTTTTGGTGTTTGGCCGTGTGTGCAACGTGCGTCTGGGAGCTTTGGACAGGTTGGCAGACCTGCTGGATCAACAGTATTGTTATAATGACCTTTTGTTATTGTTCTAATACTGTCAGCAGCTGTGGTCTGGGTTGAGGAGAGAAATGAGGTTGCCTTCCCTTTGCCACAGAAATGTGTCTGAGGGGTCCAAATGAACACATTCCAACCACCAGGGACAAGAGGGAGCAATGCCTCTAATCTAAATCTACTATAACTAAAGAAGAGGCATTTCCACCAGGCTGTCAGAGTTGTTGCTAAAAGAGGATGCATATCAGTATGTAGTGTCTCTACTTTAAAGAGTCCTCTCCTGCTGGTGTTCAGGTGTATATCAGTATGTAGTGTCTCTACTTTAAAGAGTCCT
>CALSBZ010046749.1:66270-82304 GCA_943591055.1 Gobionotothen gibberifrons
TTTAAAGAGTCCTCTCCTGCTGATGTTCAGGTGTATATCAGTATGTAAAAACAAAGGTAGTTTTCACATATGTAATGATTTTCACTGTGTCTTTTGCAGGCACTAATTCCGAGGGCAAAGAATTTTTCCTCAGGGATATCTGGCCCACACGGGAGGAGATCCAGGCTGTGGAGAGAGAGTTTGTGATCCCAACGATGTTCAAAGAAGTCTATGAGAAGATTGAGGTAGTGAGCCTGGAGTCTGATGGCCCAGCAGTGTACATGTATGTGTGATTGACCTGATCATCTGATACGTGTTGTGTCGTAGACTGTGAACGAGCGCTGGAACTCTCTGGTTGCTCCCTCCGACAAGCTGTATCCCTGGGACACCAACTCAACCTACATCAAGTCTCCACCCTTCTTCGATGGTTTGGTAAATATACAAATTAAACATCCTCCCAAACTCATGCTACAGTACGACTAGAATTACTCTTTACATTTTTACAAGACAACAAGTAAATTCATCTAATTAAAATTGTATTTTTCCAGTTTATCTGTAAATGGTTATGGGAATTTTGTAATCGGCAGCAGTTGTGTAAAAGCTCTATTATTACCATACTATACTTTGACTTTCTGGAAATACTGTAGTATCATGTTTTTTCCGATATGTTTAACTTCCTCCACTATACTATACTGTCAGGTTTTTTTCTGATATTTCTAAACTATTACTTTTTTCGTATTGTACTATGACTTTTTTTGACATAAAATGTTATGACATTTTCCTGATTAATTTTTTTCAACATACGATGATATTTAGATTTACTCATTCACATTCACAATGTTGATATCTCACTGATACCACTGCTACATTTCAACCATTATGAACTACTACTGCTAGTAACTACACAATTCTTCAGACTATAGTCTCTATAGACTAATATTAGCATTGTTTTTGGCCATGTTAACTGTACATGTCTCATGTTGTCTTTATTCAGACCATGAAGCTGCAGCCCCCCCAGTCCATCCATGAGGCCTACGTGCTGCTGAACCTGGGGGACTCGGTCACCACGGACCACATCTCTCCTGCAGGGAACATCGCCAGGAACAGCTCTGCAGCGCGCTACCTGACCAGCAGAGGGTGGGTCACCTCACCACTTTAGAAAAGAAGAGAAATCTCTAAGCTTTTCTCTTTTGGTTCGATGTGTGAGTCATGTGAGCTTTGAAAAAAAGAAATATAAGTCAAACTTTTACATCGAATCCTCCTCAAAACCACAGGAAAAAAATACAAATGTAACTAAAATGAGAATTATGTATCCAAACTGTCAATGAAAGCTTTTTCCTTTCACACAGTTTGAGCGCCCGTGACTACAACTCGTACGGGTCCCGTCGAGGGAACGATGCCGTCATGGCCAGGGGGACGTTCGCCAACATCCGCCTCTTCAACAAATTCCTTAATAAGCAGGCGCCGCAGACCATTCACCTGCCCACAGAGGAAACGGTTAGCCTCTCTTTGACTCTGTAACAACTATCAGGGAAATGCTTTTGTGTTCACCAGTAACTTAACACCATCTAGGCTACTGAGACTGTTCCATGGACTAACCCTGCATGTTGCCCCTGTTGTCCAGATGGATGTGTTTGACGCTGCAGAGAGGTACATTCAGTCCGGTGTGCCGCTGGTGATTCTGGCAGGGAAGGAGTACGGCTCCGGGAGCTCCAGAGACTGGGCCGCTAAGGGCCCCTTCCTGCAGGTGACGAGGATCACTTCTTTGTAACCATTTGAAGAAAAGAATGAATGTGTTCTTTTAAGAGAAAGCAGTGAAAGAAGTGTTTTTAAAGGGTTGATTATGAACCATTTCTTTTTGTTGTAGGGTATTAAGGCGGTGTTGGCGGAGAGCTATGAGCGGATCCACCGCAGTAACCTGGTGGGGATGGGGGTGATTCCTCTGGAGTATCTGGCAGGAGACAGCGCTGAGAGCCTGGGTCTGAGCGGCAGGGAGCGCTACACCATCCTCATCCCCGAGCCCCTCACTCCCAGGATGCTTGTGGACGTGAAGGTAAACACACTCTCTCTAGGATTGGAACATAAATGTTGAGGTCATACTGAATGTGGCCTGTCTCTGTCTCTCAGCTGGACACAGGGAAGACGTTCCAGGTGAGGATGAGGTTCGACACGGACGTGGAGCTGACCTACTTCCACCACGGAGGCATCCTCAACTACATGATCCGCAAGATGTCTGAAAACTAGCATGCCAAGTACAGCACAGCGCACAGCGAGAGCAACACGTGTTATTTTTCTAATTCCTAACTACCGTCCATCACTGTTGTGAGTTCATCCAATGATTTACAGAAGAATTATGTCCAAAAAGAATCCAGTCATTGGCCATGTTGGTGCAGTGAACTAATGCACAGCCAGAAAACATTACCACAATGTTCTCATTTTTGAGGAAATGTATATTTTAGATGTGTATATTAACTAAAGATATGCTATAGAAGATGATTTAAAGAGTTATCTGAGAGGGTGTATGGTTGTGTCAAAAGATTATTCCAGATTATTCCAACATTGTTTGTGTACATTTGGTCTTCATTTATGATAGCATGAAGTTGCTACTCACTAGAGCGAGGTCAAAGTAATTATGGTCCTACAGGCTTTGGTACGACAGCAGCAGCGTGTAGCGAGCAGTAAAGTCACTGCTCCAAATTGACAGTTCAAAGGTTATCCGTCAGCCAGGAGAGATTGATTATATCCCCATAGTACGTTTTTTTGGTCTAGCTTCTTTTCATTAGCCAATATTTTATTATGTATACAAAGTTGAATGAACTGTGATAATGCCTGGGGGGGGTGCAGTGAGCAGTGGAGATGTATTGTCTGTTACTGCAAAGAAAACCCCAAACAGCCAATCACAGTGGCCTCAGCTTGTAGTAGCACAGCTTCCATCACATGTAGCCAGTGAGGTAGTGCTTCACCTTCACGCAGCAGCAGCAGCTTAAATCCTTCAAGGAAACAGTGGCAGCACTTTATCAAACGGCCAATGTCTGGTAGGTCTGGTTGGTGTGCCCGCTGTTAGCTCTCAGGGGTGGAAACGTGACATGTTCCAGCTGAGGTGCTACACTGTTCAGCAGGTGGCAGTATAATGTAAACAGGTTTCAAACTGTTCCTGAGAGTTGTGCTGAATGTAAACAGAAACCTTAAACCCCATAACTCTCCTTCAGCTGTTCCATCTCTCGTTTAAAAACAAGGACCATTATGAGATTCAATAATATATTTTCTTGACTGTAATGAAGAAGATGTTGTGATGCGTTCAAAGCTGCAGGAAAAGCCACTGCATGGAGGAAGTGGTGATGATGTTTGTATGTTGATGATAATATCATATTATTGGCTATGATTATTTCACGTATAAAATCCTAAAGGAAGAAATTAAGTGAATGAGTTAAATATCGTCATGGTTACTCCTCCAGGTAAACACGCTGAAGTCTGAAGCTAACCATTATTCCTCTTTATTGATTAATGTGCAGATTATTTCCCTTTTTAAATACAAATTATAAAATGTCAAGAAATTGTGAAAAATTCAAACCTAAAGAAATCTAAATATGTTGTAAAAAAAACTAACATTACAGGACCTGAGAGGCTGGAAACAGCAATTGCTGCCATTCTTGTGTGAAAAATGTTTTAAAATAGATTATTAAACAGTTTGAAATGGTCACCTGATCCTGCAGCTGTACTATATTACAATAACAACCTGACATTGCACGTTTTTTGCTTCATTCTACCCTCTTGATGTTTTCGGATTATTCACAAATATGTTCATGGTTTTCTCTTTCTGTCTTGTCTCAGATAAGTGTACAGAAATCTTTTTGTTCTTCAGACATTCCAAACGTCATTGTGAATCTGCCTTAATAACGTCATGTGATCGCCTTGATTTAATATGTTTGTGTCTTCTTACAACACTGATCATTTGATTAAGAAGACTGTCAAAACCATGCTCCATGTTGATTCAACCTAAACTGATTGAAGCCACAGATTACTGAAAAACTGAATAAAATTTGATTTTTCATTTGTGGTTATTTTCAAGTCATTTAATAAGCTTGTATTTGAATTGTGTTTATTTGTAGAAGGGACCAATATGTGGAGCCAGTCGCTCGGCACCTGCTCTGAACTCCAAACACTATTACAAGACTATAAGAGTTTTAGTTTTCTTCCTTTTCTGTCTTTAATACACTGGAGAATATGAGCCTTAAATAGTCGCTCGCTCTGACATGTCATAAACATTCTGCACTCTGCTGTCACTTAGGGTTATAGAGTTTATCTAGTGACACAAATGAAAGAAACAAAGCTTTGTGGAAAAGTTACCTTCATACTTTTAAAGTGGAACACTTTATGTCTGGTCCAGCTGCTCACTTTACTAGCCATAATAATAACACATTTCATTTATATAGTGCTTTTCTAGATACTCAAAGTCGCTTTGCGAACAACAAACAAAGATGTACTGAGCGTGTTGACACCTACAGATTATAAGTAGAGGGATTTGAAGATCCCTTGAATCCTGTTTTTGCTGCTTACATTTCCCACGAAGTTAAAAGAAATCTAATCTGAATGCTATTATAATGTTTCCAACACATCACAAGGAAATATTTCAATTCATCGCAGCATGGCTGTCATTCATTGTTAGAGCCATGACTCTCATACTAGTCCATTCACTTCAGTTATGTGTTCTGTTAATGGTCCTAATTACAATACACTGTTTTAACTATAAATATTAATATTGTGAGAGTTTAACAAATGATACAATATCCGTATTCTTAACTACCTTCAACATATCTTTGGCAAATCCTTTCAGCTTAATCTTGGTTCCTATTGTCAACGTATATGCAAATATAAGCAAATACAGGCAAATCAAATGGGGCTGACTGTGGAAACACTACTTCCTGTTAGCAGCCCCCAAATGATGTCATCAGCAGTAAAAAGCAAATGTTAAGGCTATAAACAAACTGCACCAGTCACATGACTTCAGTGCACCACCATCAGCTGAGGAGGCTGGAGGAGCTTTAATGTCCACACTTTTGGTGACCACCTTTAAAAAGCACACATAAAAGCACTAAAATTCACCAGTGGGGGATTTACTGAGCAATTTTATATCGCAGAACAAATTGGGGAAATCTCTTGAGCTTGTGTTCACCACAGATCTATTTCAGGCATCTAACCAAAACCCATTGCTTAAAGATGAGGAAAGAGGAAGTGCAAAAACGCTGACTCATGTTAGAACTTAATCCTCCAGCAGAAAAACAGATGTTATCTGACACTTTCGTCATGCTCCTCCGGCACTTCTCTTTCATTTTTAATCACTTGCCACTCAGACTGAATTACACGTACTCTTGTTGGATTACTAGAAGACACTGTGAGAGGACGTCCATTGACCAGGGTCTCCTCTCTGGTTACTGCTCCAGCCGCTTGTCTCAAACAGACGGGGATGGAAAAAAGCTGGTGGGGGAGGAGTGGACTTTGACATAAAAGCAGCTGCACGTGTTTCCCACACGCATGACCCAGCCGAGGCCCAGTACACACACAGCATGAGCACATGCTCCAGGAGAAATGAACATAGCTGAGGTTGTGTTGCCCTCATTGAAACACATTTGAATGATTCAAACCTTTGTAAACCTTTCAGTTCACTTAACCCTGTACTGAGAGCCGAGCGCTTAAGATAAAACAAAATATCCTGTGTAGTCTATTTTTAGTCAGGATGCGGTTAGCCTAGTTTAGCATAAAGCCTAGAAATGGGAATGGTGTTTTTTTCTGTCAATCCCACAAATAGTCAGATTAGTACTCAGATTGTTTACTTAAGTAAAAGTACAAATATTAAAGTGTGAAAATACTCATTTACAAGTACAAGTGTTTCAAAGTACTTAAGTAAAAGTATTAGCATCAAAATATACTTTAAGCATCAAAAAAGTAAAAGTCCTCATCCTTGCACAATGGGACATTAAAGAGCCAGATATGTTTACTTTATTTTATAAATGATTGTTCATCATCTTAAATGTGGTACTTGGTAGGAGGCTTTTATTTGACCTGAATTCAAAATATTTGAAATTATTCACTTTTTACACGTGACTCATTACTCATTATTTTTGAATTTGTTTCTTTTGATTGATTACTTAAAACATTTTTTTAATAACACAATACATTAAATATATAAATACTTCCATTTACAAATCAACATTTTGATACAAATGACCCATATGAAAGGTCAAAGGATCGTGTAGAGCCATATGAAGTGTCATATAAACAGTAAATGAATACATTTGCACAATGATTGCAACTTTTTCGCATAATTTATTCAATAAAATCATCCAAATTAGAGCTATTTGATACATCAATGTCCATACTGGAGGAGGGTTTGTCAGCATTAGCAGATTCTATAAATATCCTCCATACTTGATCATTGAAATGTGTAGATATTGTGTTAGTGGTTCCTCAGTCCGCCCTGAGGACATGACTGGGTGAGAGACAGCAGTCCAACAGATTCTGGTCTGATGACGGACGATGGTTCTTCAACACATGCACATATTGAGGTAGAAACATCGGATGCATCATAATCTGATGATTCTCTGACTACATTACATTACATGTCACTTGTTAGACCAAACACCTACGCACAACCCACTGCGCCGCCGTGACTACTCTTTGATAGAGTCTAAACCTGAAATGTAATGAATAATACAGTGGTCCACCCTTAAAGGAACATCTTGCTAGATTTAAAGTGCACTATAACAGCGTGATTATCACATGTACTCATTCCAGTGCCGTACTTAATAAACATCTCTAAACATTGTTCACGGGAACACAGCGGTATATATGAGAACAACTTATACAGTGTTAATCTTATTTCTGAAATTAGACAGTGATCAACATGAGTTATCAACATGTAAACGTAACATGCAAGTCTACTTTAGATGGAATTCCCTCCCTAATCACAGAGGACAGAACAGCATGAAAACACACAGAGACAACACACCTTCATCCCACTAATGCTCGTGGAACATTTTCAGTGCAAAATAAACTCTGAACAAAGAAATGACCTTTTGGTAATTCTCCATTCAAATCCAATGTCCTCTTCCTTCATCGTCAGGCTCAGGTAAACACAGAACTTTTTCATGGACCCTCAACCATGTATTTTGTTAAAGACAAAACACATTTACGGAATGCAATCGAACATGCCACTACAGTAAGTGACCCAGCACAAATGAAAACGCCAAAAAAGATGAGCCAGGAAACACACTTTAGTCTGTCCGACCAAATCCAACGGCCATCTTTGAAGGTTCGGACTTTTTTCTTTTTGGCTGAGACATTAGAAACTGCGCAGGCCTTAAGGCTGTACTTTTGATCTGTTACTGACCAATAATTCACCTTCTCCCCGAACCCTGCGCCTCTACTTGAAACACATGGACATAGACAATTGGCACAGTCAAAGATATTTGCAAAAAATATTTGAAACAACCAAACCCAGCAGGACTCTATAAAGACAGCAGCCTACAGGGTGTTCAGCCAGGTTGTATCTAACGTTAGCAGGCAGGATATCATCCTACAGAAGACGGCTCACATGCTTCATGCAGCTGAAGCTGATAAAGAGAGAGATGTGTCCCATAATGCAGAACACATGAAGCATTCATTCTGTTCGGGTGATACAGATGAAGCACTTAATTTCGGACTCCAGCTTACCTGTTACTGCCTACGCCCAGTTTCGAGGAAGGTCAAGCCCTCCCACTATTTTCCAAGAGGGCGTTGCCAGATTTTCAATTTCAGGTTTTCAATGATCCATTGCAGCTGGCTTCATTATAATTACATGTATTTATAACGGGGGCGGTCTCAAGTCAAGCTGGAGGCTTTCCCTTGAGCGAGGGCAGACCACTTACCAATCACTGCCCTTGCGTTTCAAACTGTCCGAAATTAAGTGCTTCATCTGATCATCTCTAAAAACCCAGATAGCCCTAAAGAACATTTAATGTTGTTCTGAAGACATTGTTCAATGACTGTTTTTTCAATCAGGATAAGTAATATAGCAACCAAACTAAAAATGTATATATTTTTGTATGAAACAATAAAAACACAACATTGATTTAACCTGTGAATTAACTTTCAATGTTGGTTATCGAATTGAGCAAGGGCATTTTTATTTTTTAATTGGGTGCATAACTAAAAAGAAGAGTCACTCAAATATATTCAGAAAATACAAAAAAAAGACCCTCTGTTTTTTTTTTAAAGATTGCCTGGTGTATACAATATTTGTAGGAAAACAGATGCTTAGCTCTTTGACTCGAAGGTTTTGGTAATAAATGAAATGTGCAAACTGTTATTTACCTGATCTAACTGTCGAGTGCAGATCTAACCAGGAAGTTCCTGATGTAGGACTGTCACTGTTCCAGTATGGCTTTTGCTCAGAAAGGCTGCGGTCATCAGACGACATAAAAAGAAATCTCTGCTTACATTGTCCAAAAATATCTCAAAGCAGGCGTTTGAAATGGAGCTACTGCTTAGGAATCTTTTTGAATGTTAGACATGTGAATGTTCAGATTGAGTACCAGGTCGAGAACGCTTTTATACTGACAATTCAGATTGACAATGGCATTTAATCTGAACAAGAGCACACGTTTGAACATCATCTATGGGGAACTAGTCATCACATTATATATACACTACACATTTAAATAAACTAACAAAACACATCAGCAGGACATCATTTCCTGCTTCAGTAATGATACACGTCCTTTAAAGTTAAAAGCGAGCATGGCTTCTTAATGACAGAGCGGGTTTGAAAGTGCTTTACTGTAAGACTGATTTAAGCTCTCAGTTATTTCTGTTGCGTCATCAAGGCCACCGCGCTTCCTGCTGCAAGGGTCACTTGAAAGGAGAGGAAATGAGAGGAAATGAGAGTGCGTGCGAGCGTTCATGGAAGTCAGAGGAAGAGAAGGTGTGGTCACCAGAAGCCAATTGAGCCTAATACAATGTATAACAGCGGGTTGAACTGCAACCATAGTGCAGGCCTTCTTGAAATATGCCGCTCAAGGTTAGGGGAAGTGGAAGTGCAACAGGAGGAACTACTGGACTGCACATAAGCAACTTCTGTAAATGACATTTAAACCACATTACCAAGTGTTATGTGGAAAATGTTCTGCTGGGTACCAACACCTTTCCTGTGTCCTCAAGTGTACAGTACACTCCCTAGAGGTAGTGTAGGTAACATCTTACTGATGTTAGTGCCACTGCTCACACATCCTGTTGGAACATGCAGGAGCAGCTCAGGGGAAAGAACTGGCAACGTCCTTCAATATCCACTCAACCAGACAGCCACCATGTGGTGAGCTCAGAATATAATCTTTTCATCTCTCGTTGTCCCTGATTTCTGCCTATTAAAGCCTGAAAATCACTCTTAAAGGGGATGGAACATATGAGGGATTTAAATTCAGGACAGGAAATGTTCAGTGGCATTTGAGATGTTCCCTGGGGTGTTCCTTTGCTAGCTTGTCTCTCTCGGGTCCGAAAATGGAGTTGGCATGCCAGGAGAACCACACGATGACGGAGATGATGGTGGTCTGGAGGAGGAGCATCACCCCATAGGTTGAAGTAATGGTAGGTCCAGGTAAGGGGGCGAGGGTGGCGGGGGGCAGCAGCAGAGTCGGGCTGAGCAGGATGGCCTTCACCTCGGCCTTGATCAGGTGGAGCTCGTCCAGGATGGACAGAAAGGTGCAGCAGTGGAACCACTGGTGGCTGTGGCCCCAGATGTCGAAGCGCCCCGGGGCCAGCCGCTCGGGGATCTTACTGATGTTGAACACCGCTGAGACCAGCAGCCAGAAGCAGTGGCGATAGAAGAAGCCGGCTGTAGAGGTGGAAGCCGCAAAGGACGAGGAGGTGGTGGAGTAAGGTGATCTGGTGAGGAGGCGGTAGAAAATGGGCGTGGAAGAGACGAGGAACGGCAGGAGGAAAACGAAGGTTCGGATGAGGTATCGATGCCGCCTCCACCTCTGTCGAGTATTGCAGCAAGACAAGACGCAAATGATGGCGACAAGACATGCAGAAGGGATGTAGAAGTTCTCAAAAAACACACAGAAGTCTGGGATTGCATAGGATAGAGAGCCTGCAGGTTCCTCTTTCAAGTCCGTTTGGGAGCCATTGTTGCCTCCTGTCTCCACTATACCTGCTCGAGGGTGGATGTAGTAGTAGTACGCCAAAGATGAGCCAACTGTGTAGGAACTGATGGTGCCGTAATCCACAAAGAAGCAGACTTCCCTCACCACCAGAGACATTGAGTTGAGCAGGTGGGCCATGCTGCTAGCCATTAACAGACAGAAGACCCCAATAAAGTAGTTCCACAGTGGATAGAAGAATGGGGAGTCGGCGTGTGGCGCACCTTCCCAACCAAATACCTCCACGAAATAATATGCAAAGATAAAAACTGGCAGGAAGTGTGTCCAGAAGTTGCCTGTCTCATTGGTAGGCCTGAATGCTGACAGTAAGCAATCCTTCACGCTGTAGTTTGGGAAGCGGTAGCCGGTCAAGATGAAGTTTTCTTTGACCCGAGGCGGCACATCCGTGTGCCTCAGAAGAGGCATTGACTGGCCACAGTTTAGAAGCATACTGGCAACAGTTAATGTCTCTGACAGCAGAAAGTGTTTAATTGAATCTGTGCTTTCCTGCACAGCACTGAAGGTTTTATTGCTTAACTGTCGGGTGATTCCAGCAGTTAATGATCACCATACAATCTCTTGCTTACGTGTGGATAAGGCATCTGCCGGCTGCTCTGTTTTGAAAGACATTTCAGCCCTGCTCTTCTGTCGACCTTTGACCCCAGCTCCACTGTGGGCCCCATGAGCTGTAGGCTTATCCAAATAGAATATATGGTGTATATTCTAGCGGTATCCCGTGAGAAAACGGCAGGGCAGAGTTCAGCAAAGAGAATTCTCAGGCCAACTGCTTTGATATGTTTCGCTTCCTCTTGACCCTAGAGCCCTACAAAAACGTCAGCATGCAATGATATTCATGCTGTTTATATCATGTTCCCTTCTTAGGCATGGTTTGCATCTCCTTCTTCAGTCACATCCACATTCACATGTCTTGCTTTGGACAGATCTGCAGCAGCAAATAAAAATGAAGGTCACTTATTACTGTGTTACAAGGTTACACAGGACGTCAGTCAGTAAGATGCTTCCACACAGCAGAGAGGTCCTGAAGGAGCGTCCATTCAGCTCTGCGGTATGTAGGTCAGACTGGCATTCAACCCCCAAATACAGGCTTCTCTTCTCCTGTTGTTCCGTCCTTCAGCCTGGATCCACGTCCGACTTTCATTTCATCCAGCTCCGGTCCGTTGCAATGCAGTCCGCTGCTGAGGGGAATACATCCCCCGGGGTTAAAACCAAACGCTCTGTGTGCCGGTGCTCGGTCCTTTACCGTGAGGTCCCGTTTAAATATTTCCCGGGTCACGGGGGATAGCTGGGACAACGACTGCCGTGAGTCCCTGCAGAAGCCGACCGGCGTTTCGGCAAAGCACCGGGGAGAACTGGAGACTGTTTGACAGGTACTCGCATCAAGTTACATAAGCGTTAATACCGGGGTTCCGCTTGTGAGTTTCAAAATAAAACTAAGAGGTAGTTATCACTTTTAAAGGTCATAATGGTTGTTTCCAGTTACATCTAAACCAAGGGTGGGGAACCTCCGGCCTCCAGGCCGTATACACAGGGCCGGCCCTAGACATTTTGGTGCCCCAGGCGAGATTATGATTTGGTGCCCCCCCCCCCCTTTCTAGCAATACACAATAGAATATATAAAGAATAAATGAAAAATCTCTACTAAAGACCAATACACTACAACAACTGAAACGTATTGACATGTTGGTTATATACATAAAGAAGGTTTCAAATGTATTCATTATTGTATGAACATGTTTTAATTGGGGGGTGGACGTCACATCCTCTAGGGCAGTGGTTTCCAACCTGGGAACCACTTTGGGAACCACTTTTTTTACATATAATTGTAACGCAATACATGATTGTCGCTAAAAGCTTTGTCTCTACATTACAATCAAATATAAAAAATAATTGAGCAATTAGTTTTAATAAAAATTCAAGTTAGTAGCTATTAAAGGCATACAAATATATAAACGTATAATTTTTTCTTTAATAGAAATGTTTCTTCTGCCCGTAAAGTGTCCAAACCAGGCTTGACTGGATACGCGCATTTTTAAAACATAGTCATTGTCCATGCCGGTTTCAGTTGGATTATTTGTCACAGTTGCTCCGATCAGATCGGTCTCCTCCATTTTGTAGATTATTTAAGACTTTTGAATCCACATAAACACAACGTCAAAATCCGGTTTACTTTGAGCATGTGTTTTAAACAGTTTAATCCCTTTGTGAATTGTTTCCACCTGCGCCGTCCTTTAATTTCTTCATACAGCGGGAATCCAAATGAATTAATCCTGAGTCCAATAGCCATCAAAGTCACTCCAATAGTGCTCCTTAATTACGCTTTCATCCTCCTTTAACAAAATACTTCACATTCATCCAGTTTGTGACAGTAGTAAGGTTTTTGTTTTTTATTTTAAAGTAAAGTGCTTCAATCTGGTGAATTACTAGACTAGATCTAGGGGGTACAACTCAGAGGATGACTGAACAGGACCAGGTAAGAGTGCAGAGGGGGGGTGCTAGTGGAGCCTCGCAGCGGCAAAACTGTGGCGCGCTACACTGTAGGTGCGCCGCGTGTGCGCTTCAGAGGAGGCTCCCTCCGCAAAATGAGGGAGGCCCCATCCGCGAGGGGTCTGCGTGATCTGTAGGGAGGGTATAATAACGTCATATTAAATGCAGTAATTTGGTCTTTAGCAACAGCTTGTGAGAGTAGTGCATTCATCGGTGTTCGTTTTAATGCTGCCAGTTTGTTGACGGCCTGTGTGTTGATGAGACTTCTCATGCTCCCTAAATGTTTCCCCTGCCTTTCGCCATTAAACCCTGCTTTCACAAAACTCCCATCCCTGATCTTGTCTGCATTGACGAGCTTCTTTTAGCAGAGCAACAGAAGAAGCACACCGCATTATCACTTTCTCTTATATAGTGAAGCTTTTTATGGACTGCTTACACTAAAATGCTAACTAAAAAATACTAACTCAAAATACAACTTTTGTATTGATTTGTTTAGTGAATTTTTTGGCTTTGCAGTTACAACTCTCCGCCAACAGATCCCCCATCTGCTGCAGCCCCCTCAGCACCCCCCCTTCAAATCAAATCAAATCAAATCAAGTTTTATTTATATAACACATTTATAAACGATTTTTGGTCGAGCCAATGTGCTGTACATATTGTAGCGACCCTGATAGGATGCTGAGGGTGTCACTCAGGCATCCCCCGTTTCTCTGCCTATCACAGAGCTGCACCGTGATGCTGGTTGAGGTGCGGGCCTGGTGGAGCAGACGGGGGAGGGCGGGGAGTTGTGACGTAGTCACGGTTATACATAGGGGTGGGTGGGGAGTTAGAGTTAGTGTGAGGTTGAACCCACGAACTGTACGTGAACCTGTGATCATCATATACCAAAAGAATAGTTATTAAAGCCTAATAACTGGAAGCCTGTCTCCGACTCCATCTGTGAACGTTACATTGGTGTCAGAAGTGACTTTTCGAACGGAGGACGTCTAACTGCGTCACGGAGCTAGCCGGTAAGCTAGCGGAGATGGAAAAGTTCAGCAAGATGGGAGTGAAGCAGGAAAATAGTGATGGGGAGGAAGATGGAGCATGCGGGTGGTCGAAGGACATGAGTGAAGAGTTCAAGAGTACATGGGAGGCGATAGAGTGCCTGAGAGAGTCGGTGGTGAGGATGGCTAGAGACGCGGGAATGGCGCCATCTTCGGCTGCATTTCGCGTCATTACCAAGCTGGAGGTAAACAACAATGGCGGCGCCCATCATCCAGTAGCAGACACCGCGTCCGTGAAGACACCCAAGTTCTCGGGTAAGGCAGACTGGGAGGCTTTCCATGCCCAATTTGAACTGCTTGCACATGCCGGGGGTTGGACGATAGAGACTAAAGCACTTCAGCTAGCTTTGTGCCTCACAGATGAGGCTCTTTCATGTCTGCTACTTCTTAGCCCTGAGGACCGACACAGCTATGAAGCGTTAGCGGGGGCTTTGAAGAGGCGGTTTGGACAGTGTTTCCCGCCAGAGCTGCTCCGGAATGAATTGAGTAACCGCTGTAGGAAGTCTGGAGAAACGCTGCGTGCGTTGGCTAACGATGTGGAGAGCCTGCCGCGGCGGGCGTATGCACACATGCCACCCGGAGTGCAGAGTGAGCTGGCACGGGATCAATTCGTCAGGTCCCTCCTCCCTGCGGACTTGAGAGTCGAGGTACAGCTGCAGCACCCACAGTCATTGCAGGTAGCCTTGGAGATGGCTGTGGAGAGGGAGAACATGTGGAGTGTAGCAGCGAGGAGCAACGAAGGGCACCGGTTGTGAGGAGCTGCAGAGAGGAGGATAAGCCTGCATGGGTGGCTGAAATGACTGCATTGATAAGGGCTGTGTCTATGCAGCCAACACACAGGCCAAGTAACAGGGTCTGCTGGGGGTGTGGTCAACCAGGACATTTGGCCAGAGACTGCCCCAAGGCACACCGGGCTCAGGGAAACGACGTGGGGCCCGCATAAAGGGGAAGATGCGGAACCAGGCCCAAAACCTCCTCAGCCAAACCTCAGCCTTATTGCCACCAACACAGACATCCGGGGAAGGAGCCCGACAGCTCAGCCGGAGGAGCCAGGCTCTACTCCTTCCTGAAGAAGATGACAGCACATGCTTAGAGCCTGTCGTCACGGTGGGCCATGCTGGTGGTGGGGATTCCTGTTATGTCCCTGTCACCGTGGAAGGGGTGCCCTGCACTGCACTGGTGGACACAGGCTCGACAGTAACCCTGGTGAGAGCAGATGTGTTGTCCAGGGGGACTCAGTTAGAACCGACAGCGGTGCGTCTACGCACCGTCACAGGAGAGCTGGCACCTATGAGAGGAAAAGGCATGCTGACTGTGTCGGTGGGGGGAGTTGAAGTGCATCATCCGGTGTGGATAGCAGATGTACAGGACCCGTGTATTCTGGGCATGGACTTTTTGAGGGCGTCTGGTTGCCACCTGGATCTTCAAGCAGGCACAGTGAGTTTCCACGGGGGGCCTGTGATCACTATGACCCGTATCCACACCCCTGCTGAACCTGATGGGAGACCCCCTGCACACCCCGTGAGAACCCTAGGAACTGAACCTAGAAACGGCCGCCTGTGTGACTCGTGAAAAGGAGCTGCAGGAGGAGGATGCCGTCTGTGCGGCAGCGCGGCAAGTTGAAGGGGTTATTTGCCGGGAGCTCCAGACAGTGGACGTGGCAGAGTGGAAGCAGCAGCAAGAGCTAGACGCAGACCTACAGCCTGTACTGCAGTGGGTCGAGTCGCAGCGGCGGCCACCGTGGGAGGAAGTGGCAGTGCAAAGCAACCAAGGGGCTGTGGTCTCAGTGGGAGGCTCTGCGTCTGTGTCAGGGCGTACTACAGCGTGCGTGGAAGGAGCCAGAAACGGGGGAGAGGAGATGGCAGGTGGTGGTCCCGAAGGTTCTACAAGAGGCTGTACTCAAGGCCATGCATGGAATGGCAGGCTCTGGGCACGTTGGCGTCACTGAGACTCTCCGCCGCCTTCACCAGGGCTGCTACTGGGGACAGTGCCGGAGGGATGTCGTAGACTTCTGTCGCCACTGTGACCCTTGTATGGCTCGTAAGGGCTCCCCTGGTCGTTCCCATGCTCTGCTGAAGCAGTTTCCCGTTGTTTACAGGGTGCAGCTGCCACCAAAGAGGAGAAAAGTTGTGCTCCACAGAGACAGGTTGGCTCCGTACAGAGGAGTAGCTTCTCCACAGGCCCCAGGAACACCGGGGCCCACAGCCGCCCCCTCGACACCCCCACTCAGGTCCCCCGGCGAGCAGAGCAGCAGTTCCCCTATTTTCTTTCCCCTTTCCCCGCTGGGCCAGAGCCGGCAACCCCTGTCCCCCTGACCCCAGTCCCCCTGCCG
>CALSBZ010046749.1:92304-106070 GCA_943591055.1 Gobionotothen gibberifrons
GAGAAATATATACATGTATACTGCAAATAGCTACCATTTTCTGTATCACAAGCTGTACTTTGTCACACCAGCAGGGAAGACGCTCACGGACGAACACCAGGTCAAAGGTCACATGTGGCAGAAGCACTGATAGTTCCTGTAGGAGAAACACAGACAGGAAGTTCAAAGTGATGGTCATCACTGACATCGGATAGAAAATCGGATACAAAAGCGTGGGAAAACTGATAAATAATGGAAAGAGCGGCCAAATGTCGAGACAAATGAACCAAAAACCAAGATACATTTAGGAGAAAAAGCAAGAGGTTGGAATTTCTCCGATGGCCAATTATTTCAATGCCCCAATAGTTCCCCCAATAGCTTTTGTTGTCATTATAGTCCATAGTTACTCAAAAACAAACATTATTTGTCCACAGGAAATACACAACCCTCAGGACTGAAACACAGCGCTCATTAGTGATAGTGGTATTTATTATAAAGGCATGAACAACCCAACACTGCCCGGTTACAAGAGGTTGTGGCTTTGTCATAGTAGGATTTTAAAAATGATGACGTCATTCTGCATCATAATCATAATTAATGTTTGCTGCAGGTAGATTGTGTATTTGTAACAGCGTGCTCTTGTTTTGGGTCGAATGGCCATCAGAGAGATTAGCTTAGAGTGATGTCAGAACCACAGGCTGCCCTGGAACAGGTTAGGTGAAAACACGACATTTTGCAAAAGCCACTATAGAAGATTCTAAGTTAATAAAATACTTTAGAAGGCAATATAACGGCAGTTAAATCTCACCCAGAAGGTGACCAGAGTTTGGGACTCCCTGTAGGACTCGATGATGTGGATCCTCACTGTTTCCTCAGGATGTGCATCTCTGGAACTGAGAGAGGAGGGACACAAACACAACGCCACACCAGCATAGACTTTTATTCTAAATGAATGTATTTCGTACTCTAGCGTTACTTCAAATTGCACTGTTTTATATATTTAATACAGCCTTAAATCAAGTTTCAGCCTTAAAGCAATCCCTCGCTCCTCCCTTGTTGAGAGGTTATCCCTGTGGAACACTCACATTGCCTGGGCAGCAGGGAGGTGATGATGTAGTAGATGGAGAGGGTGGAGCTGAGCAGGGGGGCCACGACAGAGCTCAGACTGAGGCCCCTCCACTCATAGTATTGACGCCACGACTCTGAGAGGAAGTACAGCACACGCATTAGTGCTAGAATCTCTATCATTGTGTGAGTCAAACCCTTGTGCCTCAATAGACACATGTTCCTCTTTTATTATATGTTTCATTCTCATGGCTGTTGGTGGGTGTGAGTTTAATCCCGAACTTCAGCTCCTATAATTCTCTAGTAAACTTTGTAGCCAAAATACAGACACTCAGACAGATAAAGACTAAAATGTCCCCATTGAAACCCAACAGGCTCCAAATCTAAAGCCATTTTACATTTTGGATTTTAGAATTGTGGCTTTTACTTTTTACTATCCAATTGAGCCCTTTCCATCGATACAATCCACTAATGTCAATGTTGTTGCAATCCATTGAAATATCCCAGAATGTGGGAGGGACAAAAGAACATGAGTGAAAAAGAATTACATTTGTGTGTTTCTTATCCTAAAAACGTATGTGAATATGAACATTTGGTAGTTAGGATCAGAAATTGTTGTTGGTTTGAATATTTAACTCAGCCTAAATGGAAAATAATATTAATTGAATACATTCGTGACGGTTCTTGAAGCGTCTTTAAAGTGAGGCACGAGGGTTCATTTGATCGAAACATATTCAGTTCAGATGTTCTCCTACCGAGGGGTTCACTGGGGCTGGGGGTGTTGTTGGGGTCTGGTCCACATGTTACGACTGAAACACACAAAAACGGATAGGACCCAAATGCACGACTCCAGACAAGAGATGTTTCCAAAAAAAGGTTTTTACTGTAGTGATAAACAAGGTAATCCTTTCACAAGGTTTCAAAACGATCTGGGAACACACAGAATATATACAAAAGCAAGAGACTCCACAGGTGCAAACAATAAGGGCGGGGCAGGTAATCAGGTCAGTGGACAAGCTGACAAGGTAGGAGTCGAACTACCTGAAATGAGAAGGGAAATGACAAAGTAAAACAGGAAATGGCAGACACAGACTTGACAATATAGACTCACAGAGAAATAATACTAACAGATCTGACGAGACACAACACCACACATCAGTATTTCTGCTTCCTGTTTGAGAGGCTGGTAGGCATGGCTGTGACCTGGACACACATTGATGACATAACATATACTGTACATCTCCTTCTCTTTATTCTTACTTGTTACATCGCTGTATATTTTTACCTTCCAGCCAATCACAGAAGGAGTCACCAGTTTGTTTTTGAACAGGAAGTCCTCCAAACTGAAGTCCTCAGATGTGACTTCTACAAGGAGAAAGGAGAGGTTTAAAGTCAAATGGGAGATTGAAAGGGATGGAATAATAGCTTTTTACTGACTGAATTTTAAGTAACTTTAAGTAACTTGTATTATTTACTCCTGCAGCTTAAATAGACACATGCAATAAAGTATAATGTGCCATATGAATCTAAATCCTGCATGTTAACATCTAAGGCATTGCATATTTAAATGATAGGATCATGCTGTGTAATGTGTAAGAAATTTAAATCAATGTTTATATGGCGTAATTTAAATGAATATGATATTACGGTGAAATACAGTTGAAAGCTCTTTGCGTCCGTTTATGAAGCTGAAGGAGCCTCAGCGCGTCACAACTGCATGCCATAGGACCCTGACCAAGCGTCGCTCCTGGACGTTCAGGGAGTGAGACTGTGTTGACCTCACAGACCTGCTGCACCACCACACCCCTTCCCGCTGCCACCGCTCATCAGAAGCCAACCTCCTATCCATCCCCACCCACACCAATCACCGGACCTGGGGGGACAGAGCCTTCTCCGTCGCTGCCCCCTCCCTCGGGAACTCACTCCCACAACCCATCAGAGACTGCACCGACTTCACCACCTTCAAAAAACTCACAAAAACTCACCTCTTCAATCTGGCTTTTAATGTGTGATTGTTTTTGTATTATTTGACTTTAACTATATATTTATTTGTTGTTCTTTTCTTTTCACTATATCTGTAAAGTGTCTTTGAGCACCTGTAAAAGCGCTAACAAAATTAATCGTTTATTATTATTATTATTAATACAGAGTTAAATGCAACAGTAAGGCTATTTTTATCGTCGTCAACATGAATATTAAAGTCACCTATAATTACTTTATCTGTTTTAAGTACCAAAGTTGATAAAAACTCAGAGAATTCTGATAAGAATTCTGAATAAGGACCTGGTGCACGGTACACTGTTGTCACGGCTAGGCAAACCAGTATGAAGCCAAAAGCACAACTCGACAAAGTACAAAAGAAAGTCTTTACTGAAAAAAAAGTGGCACTGTGAGCTCTCCGTAGAGGTAACAGGTTAAGATAACAAAAAACACTCTTACGAGGAAAAGGTCAACATAGTATCAAAAATGCAAAGGATAAAGTAAAATCCAAAACTCGGTTCTTAGCTCTTAGCAGAAAACATGGACTTCACGCTGGCAGTCAGGCACATGGGACGAAACTAGTGATGTGTCGGCTCTTTTAAGTGAACGACGGGAGCCGGCTCGCGCCCGCGAACGAGCCGTTTTTGTTGTTGTTGTTAAGTAATACAAGACAGAATGATATGATGATCTCCGCGCTACAGCTGCTCCGTGCATGCATGCAGTGACATCTAATATCCAAGGATTAGAGACTGTTGGATGCTGCTGTTTTGAGCATTGCAATACATTTTCACTATGCTATTTATTTATGATTATCCTTAGGCTCAGCAAAGATTTGATGTCAGCTGTTGCTGTCTTTTTTTCTATTGTTAATAGTTACTGAAATAGAGCCCTGCTGTTTTGTCAGGGCTTTTTCTTCAAATATAATTTTAAAATGTCGATACAGTAGCCCCCTTTTTTTAAATGTCTATGCTTAAGTTTGTATAGGTGTTGCTATCTGCTTTGTGTAGCGTGGTTCTACAAGCAAGTCAGTGCATTCACTGGGTGGTATCAGAGAGATACAAGACTCGCACCTCCATATCTACACACCGACGCCACATTAACTTTGGTGCATTCTGATTGGCGTAAACGAACATCATTACCACCGACGTGAATAACAATCCTACTGTATTTAGTCTACGATGTTTCCCGGGTCCCTAAGGAGCATGGGGAGAACGTAAGTGCACCATGTCCCCCACACTCAGACACGCTTACCTCGTGAAGAGTGTGCATGGAAAATAGTGAGGCAGGCGGGGAGAGTCCTCCAGCCCTGTATGGGGCTTACTGCACCCCATGCTTCCCGTGTCCCTAAGGAGCATGGGAAAACACAAGTGCATTATGTCCAGGGGGGGGTCCCCCCTGGACATAATGCACCCTCACCAGTCCTGTGTTGCCCCAGCAAGCACAGACGATGAGAAGTCCAAGAGATCAAACCTTATGAAGGGGCCTGGCGTGGAACAAGACGCCACCGTGCATATGTCATCCACACTCACGCCGTTGAATAAGGCCATACCCCGTGTAGAGTGTGCACGGACCCCCGTGGGAAGGCTCTCCCCGCCTGTCCGTAGGCATGTGAAATGCACTCGCAGAGCCATCCTGCCAGGCATTTCTTGGACAGAGCTTTACCGGCCACACCACCCCCAAAGCACACAAACAGCTGTTCAGTTTGCCTGAAGGCAGCCGTGCGCTCCACATAACATGCCAGCGCACGCACCGGGCAGAGGAGGTGCAGTTTAGCCTCCCTGGCCCCAATATGGGGTGGAAGATTAAAGCCACCTAACTGAATAGCCCTTGACCTGAACGAACTCCTTAGGCTCTTGGGAACGAAGGAGGGGTTCGGTCTGAGTGTCGCCCCGCTACGGTCACCCCGGATCAACAAGCAACTTGGGTGCACCGACAGAGCAGCCCGCTCGGACACTCTCTTGGCCGACGTCAAGGCAAGTAGCAACGCTGTCTTCCATGACAGTGCTTTCAGGGAGGAGAGCTCCAGAGGCTCAAATGGTTCTGTGACCAGAGCCTCGAGCACCAACGGCAGGTCCCACTGCGGGGAGGAGGCGTGCACCACTGGGCGCTGCCTCCTGGCCCCCTGCAAAAAACGCGACATAAGCGGCTGACTGAAGGCTGACCTGCCTCCAAATCCCTCATGGCAGGACAAAATGGCTGCTGCATACACTTTAACTGTGGAATGAGCAAGCCCCCTGTCCACCAGTAACTGTAAGTAGGACAAAATAGAGCCCAACGTACAAGATAGAGGCTCTAGATTCCGCTCCTCACACCATCGCTGGAATCCCAACCACTTTGGCCTGTAACAGGCTGTGGGCACGAAGGACAGGCCTTGGTCTCTAAAAGTGGCGACTCCATGAAGGTATGATAACTCTTTCTTCTTCTTTCAAACGTTTTACTTTCTCTGCTTCAGTTGTTGCTCGCTCGCTGAAGAGAAAAGGATGACAGTCAGGAGGCATCATCCTTCTGGACCTGTCTGCTGTATTCGACACGGTGAACCATCAGATCCTCCTTCGCACTCTCCAAGAACTTGGAGTTTCAGGGTCTGCACTTTCCCTCCTCACCTCATACCTCAAAGACCGCACCTACAGGGTCACTTGGAGAGGGTCCAAGTCCGACCCTTGTCAATTAACTACAGGGGTCCCTCAGGGCTCTGTTCTCGGTCCCCTCCTCTTCTCCCTGTACACAAACTCGCTCGGATCTGTCAATAGCCCGCATGGTTTTTCATACCACTGCCACGCTGACGACACCAAATTAATTCTGTCCTTTCCCCGCTCAGAGACCCAGGTCGTCGCACGCATCTCTGCTTGTCTAGCTGACATCTCTCAGTGGATGTCTGCTCACCACCTCAAGCTCAATCTTGACAAGACTGAACTGCTTTTCCTTGTCCCACTCTTGACCTAACAATCAACATCAGCCCCTCTGTTGTTTCCCCGACTCAGACTGCAAGGAATCTGGGTGTGACCCTAGATAACAACCTGTCCTTCACTGCAAACATCGCTGCAACAACCCGCTGCTGCAGATACACTCTTTACAACATCAGGAGGATACGTCCCCAGCTGACCCAGAAAGCGACGCAGGTTCTGGTCCGGGCTCTCGTCATCTCACGCCTAGACTACTGTAACTCCCTCCTGGCTGGTCTACCTGCATGTGCCATCCGACCTCTGCAGCTCATCCAGAATGCAGCTGCTCGTCTGGTCTTCAACCTTCCTAAATGTTCCCACACCACGCCGCTCCTCCGCTCCCTTCACTGGCTTCCGGTAACGGCTAGAATCCACTTCAAGACACTGGTACTTGCGTACCATGCTGCAAATGGATCTGGCCCTTCCTACATCCAGGACATGGTTCTGCACCCTCGCTGCGAGGGGGACCCAAGTTCCCATCGGCAACAACACGTGGGTTTGCTATCCTGGCTCCAAAATGGTGGAATGAGCTCCCCATTGAAATCAGGACAGGAGAAAGCTTACACATCTTCCGGCGCAGACTGAAAACTCATCTCTTTCGACTCCACTTCGAGCGATAGAATTATTAACAAAGCACTTATATACTAATAAAGGACTGGCTTATCTAAAGCCAGTTGAGTAGCACTTGAAATGTTTTAGCTCTATGAAACCTGATGTACTTATATGATTCTGTTTTCTTCAAGTTTGTATTTTGTTGGTCGAACGCACTTATTGTAAGTCGCTTTGGATAAAAGCGTCAGCTAAATGCAATGTAATGTAATATACGGTGAGCTTGCGCGTGCATTCAGGTAAGCCCGCCCCGGGGGCCGGCTATACGTTTATAGATATCTCAGTAGGTGAATGCTCGCATAGCATGATTGAGGGTAGTACCCATAGAGTCTAGAGGGCGGAGCCTGTGTAAGATATAACTGTTCCTGAGTCTGGTGGTTTTAGTCCTGATGCTGCGGTACCGCCTGCCAGACGGGAGCAGACAGAACAGTATCAGAAAAGGCAGCTTTAGCCAGATAATGCCAATATTTGTACTCTCTGTGGGCTGATTTAGATTAATTTAGGTCGATTTGGAAGATTGAAGGTACTCTGGATCATTTGGATTGGACAGATTGCTTGTCTATTTGATAAAGAATTGTCCACAGTAATAACTTCATCTTGTGCTCTCACTTCACTCTCACTTATCACTCAGTTTAGGAGACAGGGTTGGCTCTCTATACAATGGTCGCAAGTCTACTCAAAGAAGTCAAAATCAGCCCAGAGAGATATTGCCACTTTCTGCTTAAAACGGCCCTTTTTGACTGGAAAATCATCATAAATGGTTTCAGCAGCCACAATACCCACAATACCACTCCAAAACGCTCCAAATCGAAAATCCACATATAGGCCATTATGGTAATAATTTGTAATTGACGCAACTTATGCTAATTGTGCTAATTGCCCAACATATGCAGGTTAGCATGCAGCAGTTTCTAGTAGGGGACCCTACTATACATCTCTAACATAAAATGTTGGGGTACTCCACATTTCCGGGTTCACTATGCTGTAACTAGACTATAAGGTGTGGAAAATGATTCACGACACGTGTGTTTAATATTTATATTTTTACTTTTATAACTCTCCTATATAGAACATGGTGCATGGATTTTAATATTTACCTCAGCATAAAAATCCTGTAGCTTTAAATATTTGTTGAAACTATCAGATACAAAACATACAATGTGTAATATAACAAACATAAAATGGTTGATAAAAACATATGATATCCTATGTCATATGACAGTATTTGACTTTTTGAGCATGTGTGTGTGTTTCCTTGACTCGTCTTTCCTCCTCCGGCTGCTATGGCTCTGCTGCAGCCGGTATGTCCTCTTGGCCTGGACCCGCTCCTGCTCCAGGACCTCGGTGTCGTCCAGGACCTCCAGGCCGGGCAGCTGACTGATCACATACTGCCTGAGGGAGGAGGAGACAACAGGGGGGTGAATGTCTGCTATTTAGGTCAATCTCAAGTTTAAAAATTAGCTCAGATTACAACACACACGCTTGACAGATAAAGAGCAGAACGTTCTGCTGCTACGGTTGTGATGTGATTACACTGTAGCATTATCCCTGGAGAGATTGAGGGATGATGTGTTGAAAAACCTATAATGTATTCTTAGTGTGCACATAACATCATGTCCATTACTTTGTTAAATTAGAGTGGACATTATAAATTTTGAAATTGAAGATGACAGTGGCTATCGCTGATGAACTGTTAACTTTAAGAACTGGTTAAAGGACTTCATAGACATGTCAGTGAGAGGGCTGTAAACGTCTTCAGTCCTCTGATTTATGGACCCTGCGACTTAAAGGCCCATTTAGAAAATAATCATTCTAAATCACGGTGTCAGCCCCTCTACATTTCAGACATGATATTAATGGATTGTTGTTGCCCTGAGGAATTTTCTTCACAGTGTTATGTTCCCCTCTGTTGGATCAATTTGTTGGTTTAATATGTTCTCGAACTGTATGTTACAGTATGTTGAAAGGGGGACACTATGGGAGATTGGGACTTTCTATAACTTGATTTCTTTCAGATCGAAAACATATAAAAATACACATTTAGGAACTTACACACTGTCTATTTGCGTCTGCACGATGTTGCTACATTTGGCGAACGTTAGCATTGGAGCACATTTCATTACATTCCAGAAAACGTTCAAACTAAATAATGATTTCTTATTTATTTTCTTATTCTAAGTGTTCAAAGTTATCTGATGAGATTTATCAATGTGTTTCAAAATGTGTAGAGTTTTAAAGTACAGTACATATATTTAAAAGCTATATTGTAAAAATGAGTTTAATGTAAGAATAATCAACTGGGGCAGATTCATTGTGATATCTATTAGCGTAAAGAGTTTCCGTATTCACCTGAAGCTCAGCCTGTATTATACTCATGTTGTGTTGTTAGTCTTATATCTTATATTTGGCTTAAGTTGTAAATAAAACAACAGACTAAATGTCCAAGTTGATATCAGCTAGATATATTTTCTCAGACTCCTCAAGCACACTTTTGACAAAACACACATCTCTCTCACTGATGAACCACACGGGGGCGCTATAGAACATGTTGGCATGTGACACTTTGAAATGCTTTCTGCAGCAGTGCTCTATGTTTGATGGATCTTTTCAAATGAACATGTTCACTGAATGTTCTTCTAGCTCCAGAGAAACATCTGTACAGGGCTGGAAGAAGTACCCAGATCCTTTACTTGAGTAAAAGTACAAATACTCCACTACAAGTACAAGTCAACATTTGAGACTTCAAAATGTAACTTCACATCAAAATATATTTAAAGTACTCATCCTGTTTTAATTCATGTAAGATCATTTCAGTATTGTAGTTTGTAAATGTGTACCAAATGTAGAAAATACTGTATAGATTAGTACTACAGTCCTGCATTATACCACATCAGCATTTCATGTGTTTTTATATGTACAAAGTTACCAGTAAAAAGTATGATATTCACCTCTGGAAAGAAGTGGAGTGGAAGTATAAAGTAGCATTGCATGGAAATACTCAAGTAAAGTACAAATATGGCAAAAATAGTAATTAGATACAATACGATCCTACTGTAAATGTACGTCATTACTTTCAACCACTGCATCAGTTTTTTGGTTCTTAAAAAACTCATGTTGGATTAGATTGCATATTAGCAGGGTTATTACTCAGGAATTTAGAAACGAAAAGGTCATAAGTCCCCCCCTGAACATTTCTCTCAAATGAGTATCACACTGCTTAGGTCTTAAGTTGGTTAATACATTTCCTAAAGAGACATAGGCTTCCAAAGTGAAGGGCTCTCTCCACGTGCCTGATCAGGAGGAGAAACCCTGTCTTTAACTTTCCTATGTTTGGTTTCTGTTGCCATAAGAGATTTCAACTTCAAAACTTAGATTTAAAAAGGAAGATTAGCTAATAAAACATACGTCCAAGCTGCTATAAAACCTGATTCCCGGAGTTTACAGGGGTAATTAATTATTGCAAAGAGGCTCCAAAGTCAGATGAAAACCATGGAGATTATTATACAAAAAGAATACAGCATATAGAGGGATTCTTCATTTTGGTTATGTATTTGTTTAGCTGGTAGTAAAAAGCAGTGGTGTAATGTAACAAATTAACTCAAGTTATGTACTCTAGTACATTTATGAGGTACTTGCTACTTTTTACTCCACTACACTTTTTTTAACAAGATTAGTTAAAACATCTAATCAAAGTTCGATGTTTTAGCCTATCAAAACCTCTGAAAAAATAAATGTGTCTCTCAGAATCGAAATGGAAAAACCTATGGGAAAAACACAAAAGCATTGAACACAATTTAAACCAATTAATGTCATGTAATTAACAAGGATGAACTGATGTTTTTAGTGGATAGCTTTAAAATCATTTGACAGTGGGGGGAATACGGTTTTATTATGAAAACTTCGATACCGGAAATACTGTTTTCACCCCGTGAGGGTTGGCGCTTACATGGACGCTGCTGTTACACGTTATCCTGGCGAGACCTCAAATCATCTTCGTAATATCTATCAAACTATAGATCCTACACATCCACTGGACGTAGATTCTGAAAGTGCAATATACACTTCTCGCTAGAAATCTAATCAAAAAGCATTTTAATGGCCAAACTATCCTACACGGAGCCCGGCCGGGCACAGCCCGAAAAGGCAACGTGGACAACACCTCCGCTTCCCCGTCCCGCGGGCCCACCACCTACGGGAAACAGCGATGGGGTCGGGTGCGCTGCCAAAAGGGTGGCAGTGAAAGCAGAGGGTCTCGACGGACCAGACCCGGGCGACAGAAGCTGGCTTTGGGGACGTGGAACGTCACCTCTCTGGGGGGGAAGGAGCCGGAGCTTGTGCGGGAGGTGGAGCGGTACCAGTTGGATCTGGTTGGGCTCACCTCTACGCACAGCGTCGGCTCTGGAACCTTACTTCTGGATAGGGGTTGGACTCTATTCTTCTCCGGAGTTGCTCAAGGTGTGAGGCGCCGGGCGGGTGTGGGGATACTCACAAGTCCCCGGTTGGGTGCTTCTTTGTTGGAGTCTACCCCAGTGGACGAGAGGGTCGCCTCCCTACGCCTGCGGGTTATGGGGGGGAAAACTCTGACTGTTGTGTGTGCTTATGCACCAAACAACAGTTCAGAGTACACGGCCTTCTTGGAGACCCTGGAAAGAGTCCTGTATGGGGCTCCTGAAGGGGACTCTTTAATCTTGCTGGGAGATTTCAACGCACATGTGGGCAACGATGGAGACACTTGGAGGGGCGTGATTGGGAGGAACGGCCCCCCTGATCTGAACCGGAGTGGTGGTTTGTTACTGGACTTCTGTGCTAGTCATGGATTGGCCATAACAAACACCATGTTCGAACATAAGGATGCTCATAAGTGTACGTGGTACCAGAGCACCCTAGGCAGAAGGTCCATGATCGATTTCATTATCGTATCATCGGACCTGAGGCCGTATGTTTTGGACACTCGGGTAAAGAGAGGGGCGGAGTTGTCAACTGATCACCATCTGGTGGTGAGTTGGGTCGAGTGGCGGGGGAAGCCTCTGGATAGACCTGGTAAGCCCAAACGTGTAGTTCGGGTGAACTGGGAACGTCTGGAGGAGGCCCAAGTTCAGGAGGCCTTCAACTCACACCTCCGGCGGAGCTTTTCGGGCATTCCTGTGGAGGTTGGGGACATTGAACCAGAGTGGTCAGTGTTCAAAGCCTCTATTGCCGAAGCCGCGGCGGGGAGCTGTGGTCTCAAGGTCTTAGGTGCCTCAAGGGGCGGTAACCCTCGAACCTCCTGGTGGACACCGGTGGTCAGGGAAGCCGTTCGACTGAAGAAGGAGGCCTTCAGGGATTTGTTATCCCGGGGGACTCCTGAGGCAGTTGCAAGGTACCGACAGGCCCGAAGGGCAGCAGCCTCAGCCGTGGCCGAGGCAAAGCAGCGGGTGTGGGAGAAGTTCGGAGAAGACATGGAAAAGGACTTTCGGGCGGCACCAAAGTTGTTCTGGAAAACTGTCCGACACCTCAGGAGGGGGAAGCAGGGAACCATCCAAGCTGTGTACAGTAAGGATGGGACGTTGTTGACCTCAACTGATGGAGTGTTGGGCCGTTGGAAGGAACACTTTGAGGAACTCCTGAACCCGACAACTCCGCCCTCTATGTTAGAGGCAGAGCTGGAGTATGACGGGGGATCAACACCAATCTCCCGGGGGGAGGTCGCTGAGGTAGTCAAACAACTCCACAGTGGCAAAGCCCCGGGGGTGGATGAGATCCGCCCAGAAATGCTGAAGGCTCTGGGTGTTGAGGGACTGTCATGGTTGACACGTCTCATCAACGTTGCGTGGAAGTCGGAAACAGTACCGAAGGAGTGGCAGACCGGGGTGGTGGTTCCCCTTTTCAAAAAGGGGGATCAGAGGGTGTGTGCCAATTACAGAGGCATCACACTACTCAGCCTCCCCGGGAAAGTTTACTCTAAGGTACTTGAAAGGAGGGTCAGGCCGATTGTCGAACCTCAGATTGAGGAGGAACAATGCGGATTCCGTCCTGGTCGTGGAACGACGGATCAGCTTTTTACTCTCGCAAGAATCCTGGAGGGGGCCTGGGAGTACGCTTATCCAGTCTACATGTGTTTTGTAGACTTGGAGAAGGCGTATGACCGGGTTCCCAGGGAGTTACTGTGGGAGGTGCTGCAGGAGTATGGGGTGAGGGGGTCTTTACTCAGGGCCATCCAATCTCTGTACTCCCAAAGCGAGAGCTGTGTCCGGATCCTCGGCAGTAAGTCGGACCTATTTCCGGTGAGGGTTGGCCTCCGCCAGGGCTGCGCTTTGTCACCAATCCTGTTTGTAATATACATGGATCGGATTTCGAGGCGTAGTCGGGGGGGAGGGGGTCTGCAGTTCGGTGGACTAAGGATTGCACCACTGCTTTTTGCAGATGATGTAGTTCTGATGGCTTCATCGGTCTGCGACCTTCAACACTCACTGGATCGGTTCGCAACCGAGTGTGAAGCGGCTGGGATGAGGATCAGCACCTCCAAATCTGAGGCCATGGTTCTCAGCAGGAAACCGATGGACTGTCCACTCCAAGTAGGGAATGAGTCCTTACCCCAAGTGAAGGAGTTCAAGTATCTCGGGGTCTTGTTCTCGAGTGGGGGAACAATGGAGCGTGAGATGGGCCGGAGAATCGGAGCAGCGGGAGCGGTACTGCAGTCGCTTTACCGCACCGTTGTGACGAAAAGAGAGCTGAGCCAGAAGGCAAAGCTCTCTGTCTACCGGGCCATTTTCGTTCCTACCCTCACCTATGGTCATGAAGGATGGGTCATGACCGAACGAACGAGATCGCGGATACAAGCGGCCGAGATGGGTTTTCTCCCTTAGGGATAAGGTGAGAAGTTCAGTCATCCGGGAGGGACTCGGAGTTGAACCGCTCCTCCTTCGCGTCGAAAGGAGCCAGTTGAGGTGGTTCGGGCACCTAGTTAGGATGCCACCTGGGCGCCTCCCTAGGGAGGTGTTCCAGGCACGTCCAGCTGGGAAGAGACCAAGGGGTAGACCTAGGACCAGGTGGAGGGATTATATCTCTTCGCTGGCCTGGGAGCGCCTTGGGATCCCCCAGTCAGAGCTGGTTGATGTGGCCAGGGAAAGGAACGTTTGGGGCTCTCTGCAGGAACTGCTACCTCCGCGACCCGACCACGGATAAGCGGGAGAAGATGGATGGATGGATGGA
>CALSBZ010046749.1:110732-126300 GCA_943591055.1 Gobionotothen gibberifrons
CTACTTTAAAGAGTCCTCTCCTGCTGATGTTCAGGTGTATATCAGTAATGTAGTGTCTCTACTTTAAAGAGTCCTCTCCTGCTGGTGTTCAGGTGTATATCAGTATGTAGTGTCTCTACTTTAAAGAGTCCTCTCCTGCTGATGTTCAGGTGTATATCAGTATGTAGTGTCTCTACTTTAAAGAGTCCTCTCCTGCTGATGTTCAGGTGTATATAAGTATGTAGTGTCTCTACTTAAAAGAGTCCTCTCCTGATGATGTTCAGGTGTATATCAGTATGTAGTGTCTCTACTTTAAAGAGTCCTCTCCTGCTGATGTGCAGGTGTATATCAGTATGTAGTGACTCTACTTTAAAGAGTCCTCTCCTGCTGATGTTCAGGTGTATATCTGTATGTAGTGTCTCTACTTTAAAGAGTCCTCTCCTGCTGATGTTCAGGTGTATATCAGTATGTAGTGTCTCTACTTTAAAGAGTCCTCTCCAGCTGATGTTCAGGTGTATATCAGTATGTAGTGTCTCTACTTTAAAGAGTCCTCTCCTGCTGATGTTCAGGTGTATATCAGTATGAAGTGTCTCTACTTTAAAGAGTCCTAAAGGGAAAGAGAATATACCGAAAAGCAAAATAGGGTCATTTTAAGAGATCAGTTAGAAACAATTGGGGGGATTGGCTTGTAAAGAAAATGTTAACATTATATTCCAATCTGAAAAAGACTTCTATAGTAATGACATTTAATTACTTTAATATATTACACATCACATTTACATAATACATTACATGATATATTATAGATGAGACGTGGGTTTTTCTGAAATAAAATGAATACTATAACATTTTTTGTGAAAATGCTTTTTTTCCAACAGTAACATAGAAGATACTGTAGATCCACAGCTGGATTTTGAGCTGTGTATTAGTGTAAAGACTGGAAGGGGGGGAGACACCAAGCATTCGACGGACCATGTTGACCTCTTAAACTGCAGCCACAGGGTGTGCTACGTTACCTGAAGGCCTCTTTCATTTAAAATGTACTAAGGATGTTACTATGGAGTAAACGCTGGGACTGACATTTAGGTGAATATAAATTAAACTAGGGTTGCACTTTGTATAAAGCACAGAGGGTTCACATAACAATATTAAAACATAATCAATGCACTCACATACAATAACACAGCAAAAGATTTCCAAGCAAATAACTGCTGCATGGCATTCAAGAGATGTGGAACCACGTTACAGCTTTCCTTACAATATTAAAGGGCCCTATTCTGCTCATTTTCAGGTTCATATTAGTATGTTGAGCTTCTTCTGGGACATGTCTCCATGCTTAAAAAAGCTCTTCATTTTTCAGTATAGTAAAAGTATAAATTATTTTAGTCACGGCCCATGCCTTCGACACTGTAGACTAGAGTAAGTGAGCTTGCAACTATATTGTTTCTTACCAGCAAACTAATGCATTCCATAAAAAGGTGGTGAATTCTAAAAGTTTCAAAGACTTTCCTCTAACTGGCGTACAAAATGCATCTGTTAGGAACACATTTTGATCAACTAATCAACCATAACATGTTGACATTATCATAAAATGCACAAATATTTCAGTTTGTCCGGGTAGTCTGTAAAACACTAACGTTTAAATCTATCCTCAGCATGCACATTCATCACGTATAAATCTGTTAAGTTGAAGCTTGACTTACCGAGCTGAAGTGGCTGTGTGTTTTGGCTGCATGCAACCCTCTGAGAGCTCAGATAAAAGGCCCTCTTTCATACTGCCGTGGTAGATCACATGATGGGGATAATCACATTGCTGCTTGTGGTTCACAGGACCAACTCCACCAGCTCTAAAGAGCATGTTGAATACTCAAAAAGGGAAAAAAACAGCTTTCAACCGTTAAGACATGTCAACATTTAATATTGTTTCACTGTACCTAATGATGGAAGGATTATCATAAACAATGACATACTGTTAGATTGAGAAGTAGCATGGTCTCTATAATTAAGATATTTTTGGAGTAATGTTCACAATGACTCTTACAGATCCGAAAAAAGAATAGAGAAAGAAAATGTTATAATACAGATTTTATTTTTCTTGTCAATACTGTAGGGATTGTTTTGAATTGTTTTAAACTGTAACATTAGACCCCTTTAAAACACATTAATTCAAACGAAAGAAAAATAGAAAAATAAAAAATCCACTATAGCTTAAAGGTGGGGTAGGTACGTTTGAGAAACCGGCTCGAGATATACTTTTTGTTATATTCCATGGAATGCTCTTAACATCCCGATAGCAATAATATCTTAAGTGCTTTGACAAAAAATCCATAAAAAAATGTCATCAGTGGAAGCCGTGGTACTGTAAAAAGCACGACCAATCATCTGAGCCGGCCCGGCTAAAGTAACTGGATGGCCTACCTGCCTGTCAGCCTTCCATCTGGGCACACACTTATCTCGTGCCCTCATTGGTCATGTACCCCACCTTTAATTTATACAATCAACTATGATTTCATTTTGACATTTATTCTGAGGTCTGGTCACACTGCCAAATTCAGTAAACACATCTTTGAATAAAATAATGAGGTTTGACATAATCTTTAGAGAAATTAAGAGCTAAAGCTAATCTTCATACTGTCAAATAATATTGAATAATTTCACAAAGTGGATGCTTTGTCCATGTCTGTATTCTGTTGTTCTCTGTTCCCACAGCACAAACTTATATTTTGGAGTCAGCAAGTCTGGAAAATAGACTGAATACATTTAAAAAAACGTCTTGTGAGCTTTTCATGGTTAATTTGAATAGATGCCGTGTAAACAATGTCTCTTAGTGTAGCACGTTACTCATTAAACAGTTATGTCATTAATAATAAATGATATGAACATTTCCAGGAAAGTTCCCTCCGGTATTGCAGTTTAAATGTCCCGAGGATCAGTCCTTCCCCTTCTGAAACACCACAGTGGCTCATGGCTGTGATGCTGCACACACTGTAGGATCAAGTTCTTTTGGAGCACACGAAGCGATGACCTCTGCCCGTCTTGCAGTCCCTGATCTGCCACTTTGCCCTTCTCCCCACCAGGATGCACTTTTTGTTTCCCTTCATTTTGGACCGAGGGGGGGTCTTTCTCCAGCTGGTGTAGCTGAGCGGCTCTCCCCCCGCCCACTCCCAGCGCCCTCGGCCTTCCCTGTCATTCAGGCCTGAAACAGAAGGACAGAAATAGCCAGTTAGAGGGTTTCAATGATGCTCTGAAAAACTTGAACGTTGACTTTAATTAAATGTATTATGTCAACAGATTCCAAAAGAATTGAATTAGGTGAAAGCAATAATATTAAGTTAAACCTCAATTTTTATTTCAACCTATATTATTGCTTTCAACTAACCTAATACATGTATGTGGAATCTGTTGACATAATACATTTAATTAAAATCAGCGGTTCAGTTTTTTCAGTGTGCTCTAAAATGAAAAAAACTAGGAGAACTAAAGATGTATGTGTAGCATAGGGCTAATTAATATGGAATATTTCAAAAAACACAATATGTTTGACCAAATACCTCAATAGAAATATGACAACTTTATTGTTGACTACTGGTGCTTTTATTAAAATATGTTTACAATGAGATTTCCGATAAATAACCATTTGAAATGTAGATATAAAGACAAATGCAGCCTTTAAAACCAGGAAAGTACAACACTTCATTCCATATAATGATATCAGGAACCTATGACAAGTCTTATATCAGGATATATATATATTATTGATATATCGCCCAGCTCTAGTGTAGCATCAAGTGATTGAAAGATACCCACCAATCCAAAATGGTTTCCTTCCTCCAAAGTCCCAAAGCCAGTCCATGTCCAATTTAGAGAGAACGCTTGCTAGAGTGCTTTTATATCTGTAATAAAAAACACAAGTGGGAGAGTTGTGTATTCTAAAGGATAGTGCATACAATTCAAATGATATCGTTTTTATGTGTGACAGACAACTTATCAGAAGCATGTATATGCACGCTCTAGGCCTCATTTTCTCTGTGTGTTTTCAATTAGCACACTGATCATACCTCTCCCTGCAGGCCCTGTTGGCTGCGCTCCATGTGACCTTGTGCTCAGTGTTGAGGCTGTAGCAGTGGCCACTGTGAAAGGTCCAGCCCTGAGGACACTTCTGACCACTCATCATCTGTGTGAAAGGGGCAAATATGTTGTCATTTGTAGATAAACATTTAATTCACTTAAAGGTGGGGTAGGTCATTTTGGAGAAACCAGCTCGAGTGCGCTAGAATTTGAAAATACACAACCGGAACAAATCTGCCACTTCCTTACAGAGCCCCTCCTCCAACACACACGAACGTGCACATGACCAATGAGGGCACGAGATAAGTTTGCGCACAGATGTAAGGCTGACAGGCAGGTAGGCCATCCAGTTATTTTAGCCGGGTCGGCTCAGATGATTGGTCGTGCTTTTTACAGTACTACGGCTTCCACAGATGACATTTTATTATGGATTTGTTGTCAAAGCATTTAAGATATTCATTGCTATCGGGACGTTAAGAGCATTCCATGGAATATAACAAGTGTATCTCGAGCCGGTTTCTCAAACTTACCTACCCCACCTTTAATTAGGAAATGTTAGCGGTCCATCAACATCTTTCAAGCAACATTGTTGATTCACAAATATTATTTACAACCATTTCATATGGAAAACGGAGATCCACAGGGTTCTATCCTAGATCCACTAGTTTTCAGACATTAACATCATTCATTTGGAGAATTGTATTTTGATTTTCATCGCTATGCTGACAACACTGAATGATATACTTCTCTATTTCCAAAAGGTTCAAGCTATACTTTAATTGTGATCAAACTTTGCAACTTAATATAAGGAACATAAGTAGAACAGAATTGAGTGATTTGAAAATATTGTCACGGTCAGACATCTTCTCACCAGAGATACAAAGAAGCTAGTGCATTAAAGTGTGTTCCTTCGTTGTGGAGTTTTATTACCTCATCATTTGGTGCCCAGGGTTTCCAGGAGACACCGTTGCAGTGAAACAGCTGATTGGTGGTCTGGTTGAAATGCAGGAGTCCAATCAGTTCTGGTACACAGGGCTTGGGTACAGAGTTATCAGCCTGTGAGCCTGTGAGTACAGCCTGTGAGTACAGGAACATGTGTTTAGTTCTGCTTTGCAATATGTTTTACCACAATCATCAATCCTAAAACTGTGTAAGTACTGAGTAGGACATAGAAAGTATCAAACGAGTTAAGGTCATTACATAGCATATCCCTACATCAATACCAAATGACATCAACAAGTCCTCCAACTCATACGACCAAATAGGCCGATTGTTCAGGCCCATATTACGACCAAATATGTTGTTTGTTCAAGCGCTTAATACGTCCTATAATTACGTTTTAAAGTTTTCGCCCTCTAGTGCTCCCGTAGAATGCAAACGTTACAGATGGTCGTTTATTCACAAATAACCCTCTCTGTAAAATCCTAAATTGTAGGATAGTTTGGCCATTAAAATGCTTTTTGTTTAGATTTCTAGCGAGAAGTGTAGATTGTACTTTTAGAATCCACGTCCAGTCGATATGTAGGATCTATAGTTTGATAGATATTACGAAGATGATTTGAGGTATGCGGCAGGCTCCATGTAAAGTTACGGGTTGAAAACAGTATTTCCGGTCTCGACGTTTTCATAATAAAACCAATGATCAAATGATTTAACAGTGATATCTGCAGTACTCATCCACTAAAAAACATCAGTTTATCCTTTTTAATTATACGACATTAATTGGTTTAAATTGTGTACAATGCTTTTGTGTTTTTCCCAAAGGTTTTGATTCTGAGAGACACCTTTCTTTTTTCAGAGGTTTTGAAACATCGATTGTTTTAGCCGCAATGCATGTCGGGATATGGTGTTTATCCGATATGAAATAGGAAAAACATTATTTTTAAATAAAATAATACTTTTTCTCGACTGCTCTTGCTTTTCTCTTTGGAAGTCATCACATAATGGCATTGTAATACACGGTTCGGCTGCATTACATATTACATATCTGCCGTAGATATTTATGTATAGAGCCCTGATCAGAAGACCTTTTGACAAACTGTAAGAAATGCCGCCAAAACTGAATACGTGACGTGGATCATAAATATATTAGCAATTAAACAACATCTTCCATTTCTTTTCACACAATACGTCTCCTTACAGTATCAACACTAATTCGGCTGACTTTTATATTTGATCCAATTGATAGATAGGTTATATTTACACCATAATGGTGCACAGCTGATAGAAAGGGATTTTTTTGTAGTTTTCAAAGATATTATTTACTGAACTACTTTTCCAACTCCTCACGCAGTTGACTGTTACAGGTCTATACAGGTTCATGGTACAATGCATAAGCTTCAAATCGATCCGTCCAAAGCCTGCCGTGGTTCCATTCCATTTCAAAGAGCTGTTGACGCTCAGCGTAACCTTGTCGCACTGCCACTCTAACATCCAATCACAGGGCTTGATGACTAATCACGGGGTTTGTAAAGCAAGGCGGATGTTGTAGTCCCAAGCGATAGCTGGGGATTCTGGGTAGTGTAGTGTCTTCGGAACCTGTAGTGTCTAAATTCCGAAAAAACTATCTGTTTCTCTGAATCGAAGGTTAAAAACACAAAAGCATTGTACACAATTTAAACCAATCAATATTGTGTAATTAACAAGGATAAACTGATGTTTTTTAGTGGATGAGTAATGCAGATATCACTGTGTAATCATTTGACAGTGAGGGGAATATATCCGGTTTTATTATGAAAACTTCGAGACCGGAAAAACTGTTTTCACCCACGCTAACTTTACATGGAAGCTGCATAGACGTTATCCTGGCGAGACCTCAAATCATCTTCGTAATATCTACCAAACTATAGATCCTACACATCCACTGGACGTGGATTCTAAGAGTACAATATACACTTCTCGCCAGAAATCGAATCAAAAATCATTTTAATGGCCAAACTATTCCACAATTTAGGATTTTCCAGAGAGGGTTATTTGTGAATAAACGTCCCTCCGGAGCGTTTTCAATGAACGGGCCGGGAGCGTGTTGTTTCTTACACGACCACTAGAGCACCTATAGTGGTCGTGTAAGAAACAACATACACTTTAAAACGTGTCTCTGGGTCGTAATAAGGGCATGAACAATCGGCCTATATGGTCGTTTTTTGTAGGACAGGCTGAATTACATCCAGGAAAAGTGACAAGAAATGACCAAAAATAATGGTGACAATTATGGATGAGACTGAAGCAGTTCTGAAGTTGAGGTAAGGGAGAAAATATCTCAACCTGTTATTGTAGCTGTTCCTAACATCTGTCTCTTTGTCACAAAAACAGATAAGTCATTCAATACTCGTTGCTAAGGGGACAAAAATCCCTTTCTTTCAAATACTAGAATACCAGAAATAAGCAACCATGAACACAATATCAAACTAAAGGAATGCAGTGAAACAAACGGCAATTTTAGGATTAAGCAACTCCATGTGGCTTCAAGGCAATTGCTGATTCAAAATGACACATTACCCAAGAGGCAGAAGAAGACTAACTTTGTACTCACTGGTCCTTCAGCTGCAGTTTTTTGAGGTTTAGAGATCTTTGTTTTAGGATCTGATTTGGACTTAGTAAACACAGCTGGCCCCTGCTGCTGTGCTCCTCTGCTAACCACACGGATGTTTGCCTTTCTTCCCTTCCTTGACGGGGTGGTGTCGTCCTCTACTCGCATTTGCATGATGCCATGATACTGTAATAAAAGAGACAGCAGGAATAAAGAAGCCCTATCATTTCTCTCTTTCCTGTAGTCTGTTCTATAGGATTCTGTGCATGCCCCCCCTGCCTGAAACCCCTCCATTCGATTCCTTTATTTACTTCAATAACATAGGGTACAATTATTACACTGAGTAACAATTGCTCTTCTATTGGCTAGTGCTCTTAGCTCTCTTAGCAATTGACCAATCACAACAGAGCCGAGCCGGCCAGCTAACCAAACAGAGCAGACTGGGCTCTGGTTTCAGACAGAGGGGGAAAGAGATGCTGCCAGAACCTGAAAATTAGCATTGTATGGTATCTTTAAGACTTTTCTGACTTATACTGTCCGTTATGATGATCTGCTGCTGCGTACCGTGTAAACAGTGTCTGTCCCGTTGTGGAACACTGACGATGGGGTAATCTGAAAATGAAACAGTAACAGTTTTAAGATGGAAAAATTGTGCTGCAACAAAAAGTGAAATGTCTACTTGATACAGTTACATATAGTTCTGATCTTTAAGAACAGGGGCTTACAGATTTTGGATTGTCCAGAACTTTGAGTTTCTTTCTTGGCCGATCTGCAGCAGGCCTGGATAAACTGTCTCCACGGCCCCAGATGATTGATTCTGTTCCCAGGGGCAGTTTCTCCAGATGAATGGATCCATGCTGGGGGTAGGTGTCTGATCCAATCTCTTTTCCTACCAGAACAGGAGCCTTTGGATCCTGGTTCAGCCAGGTCTGTCCTGTGGCGTTTTAAGTTTTGACAGAGTTTTGTAAGTGTCTTTGGGAAATCCTCAACTCCCTAAGTAGTTATGTTATACAGGACATGAAAAACAGATGAAACTATTTAAATATGTAATCTAGAATGTCTGTACAAATTGATAATATCAATTAAGGAAATGTCGAAAAGCATCTTATAAAATCTTAAAAATGAGGTATATTGACCTCTTCCCGAGTCTCTGATTTGGACCTGAGCCTTGTTGATGCTGCCGATCACCGAGCCTTCTGGGGACACCAGCAGCACTTCAAATATCTCCACAGCCTCCTCCAGGTGGTCCTGGATAATCTCAGTTTGCCAGCTCCTCTTTGATACTCCTACAGGGACAGAAACATCACAAGTTTTACTAAAGCTGATTCATTTCTCAGTTATTGTGCCTGTTGTGGAGCTTTCATTTTGAAGAAGACTTTGAATAACTGACATGAATTATAGTTTTATTAGTAGAAGTAACAGTCTTACATTTTTACACGCATTTTTGCTTATTTGGGCTTTTTCATCCACATCTAGTACTCTAGTACTAGTGCTTTTTTAGCTTACTTCTCAGATGTTGTGATCAGAAGTGATCTTAAGAGGCAAAAAGAGCTTTGTGTACAATGTCGTCATCACGCTACAATCAGTATTTAAAATGGATGGATACGAGGAGTGTATTGCTATCTGGCTCTCTATTGTATCATATAAAGATCAATATGACATATCTTCTCCTCCCATATAGAGTACGACCATCTGTTGTTACAAAAACATTACCATTGATTAAAGCTGCATTATTTCCATTGTAACTGATCAAGTTGCTAGTGTGGGTCAAGCACTATAACACTGGATCCTACACTTCCCACAATGCACATCTGTAGTATCTTTAGCTATACCCTGCCGGTAAATTCCTGACATATTTCGAGATCAACCCCCCTTGGTGGAAACAAAGGCTTTTTGTTGAAATGTTGTCATCTCCAAGCCCTGAATAACCCTGATGACATCATGAAGTTACATTTCTTAGACTAGTGAGCGCTGGTCCGAGGCCACAGAGGGCTTTCTAAAGGATGGCTAGAAGAACTAACCATGTTAAATCAAATTACTTTATGCATAAATAATAAATATAATAAATGAGGACAAACCTGGATCAAACTGAATGAGGGAAGAGGGGCTTATGAGGAAATCTGTTCCAGCTGTTGCACTCACTTCCTTCACCTACGATAAAGAAACATGACACAGAAAGCGCTCTTAACGTCTGTAAGAAAAGGACACGCATCAGTGAGTTAAGAGCAGTGGCTTTCAGACCTGGACAGTGATATATGAAGACTCTGCCAGGTTTCCTTTTCGGATGATGTCCAGCGCAAGAGTTCTGTGCTCCTCACTGACAGAGTACTCAGGCTGAGACAGCTCCACCGTGGACCAGCTGAACTTCAGTCTGCAAGGAAATGTCAAGACCAAACAATCAACTGTGAACTTCTGAAGCTCTGAGTAAGAATCAGTGTCACAATGTATTTCTTACATGTGAGGGGGCCCAGTGTTCCCTAGAGGATCGGACACTGTGAACTCCAGGCTGTCTGTGAGGGACTCCCTGTGGGGGTTGATGATGTAGGCGATCGTCCTTTTATTCAGCTCCGTCTGAGAGAAGCGATGTAGTACAAAACCACCTGCAAGAGCACAAACAAATACATGTGTTTTTCATTCTAAGCTAAGACGTGGAAATAAGGTATATTTTAAATATAATATTTATTATTGGCTTTCCCTTAGTTAGACAACTCAACTTGTGTAATACATCAATAACTGTGCAATATATACTTCCACCTTTAATACTATCACCTGGCTTCTATCTCACAACTGTTACTGGTATTTTATAAATCGTAAATTGTTTCTACTTTTATCTTTAATAGTTTATACATGCTTCTTAATGAATATGAAGCTGTCTTTGGTTATTTTCTTGCTGTTACAATGTAAATGTCCCCTCTGTGGGACAAATAAAGGTATTCTGATTTGTATTCTGATTCCTGACCTGTAGTTATGTTTTCTAGGTATCCAAAGTACGGCTGGCGCACGATGCTGAATATCAGCTCGTCGTCTCTGCTGTCTCTGTCCTGGGCTTTCAGCTCACGAGACGACACAAAGATCCCGTGTCGTCCGTCGCCAAGAGGCTCTGCTTTCCAAAGAGGGATCAGCTTCACAACCTCAGGATAGGTATTGTCCAAAGGCTTGATCTGAAATGATATATGGTTTGTCGATGAAATAAAGATTGGTTAACATGAACAGCATAGAAAATAGAGAAGTTTGGACCTAAAATAATGTGACATAACCTATACGAAAACACAAATTGAACTATGTTTGTTTTTTTAATTGCACACTGATACAGTGCACCACATCACAACCAACATCACACCTTCTGTCTACTTTTTTCGGATTTACTATCATAGTGTTTTAAATCAAACTTAGAAGTGACAAGGTGCTATTTACAGCATATAAGTATAATGTAAAAAGAAAGCTGGCGAACACTTCTGTGACACATGACTTTATAGTCCTAGACAGAACATTAATATAACCTAGTACAGGTTAACAGACCCACTTCACCTTTACGTCACACATTTAGCCTATTTAGGTGTTTCTTCCACTTTACTCCAACAATCAATGTACTCTTACTCCACTTCATTTATTTTACAGATTTATTTACTAGTTACTTTGCAGATTTAGCTTATTAAGACACAATGTAAATCAATAAATACATCACCATATACAGTATTGTTATTGGGTAGTGCAACAATGAAGTGATGAATATATTAATGCATCAATAATTATAATACAATAATAAGATATGGTGCTTAAATGGACCATTCTGCATAAGGATTACTTTTACTTTTGGTACTTAAAGGTATATTTTGATGCTAATACTTGTTTTACTTTTGCTTAAAGGGGACCTATCATGCAAAATGCACTTTTATACATAAATATGTGTCCCCCGGTGCGTGGGGGAACTCACGCAGCATCAGAAAATAAAACCCTCTCTCTGTTCCTCTGTACCCAAATCTTTTAAAAACGGGTGTACAACGAGCGGATACAGATTTCCATCCAAACTGACGTGTCCATCCGTGGTGACGTCGGCGGACCCACAGAAAGTTGCTATCAGAAACAATGCCCGACGTGTTTTGGACGTAATCTCGTCTATGTTTACATTAGCAAGCCTCTCTAACACTCAGAGCTAACCTGTACTGAAGAGCACATGTGTTTAAAAAGCAGGAAATAAAAAGGAACTCACCTTGTGATAAACCCGCAAGAGAAAAAGCATTTGAGCTCCATACTGTTTCAGAAATAATCCTTGACGTGGTTAAAACAGGATGTAACACAACCGAATGTAACTTTATCTCTGGTAGAATTCTGATCAGGCATTAGCTCCGCCTCCTCTTCTTTCTTTTTTTTCCAAGCTAAGGACCCAAGATCCGCGTTTCTCTAACAGGCTAAGTATGAGGCATGGCTACAATGGGTGATCTGTTTGGTATTTTGAAAAAAAAACTTAACAGACATGTTTTGTATACAGTATAGGTATAGCCCTACAATATATTTTTCAAATATAGCATGATAGGTCCACTTTAAGTTCGATTTGGAATGCAGGACTTTTACTTGTAACTCAGTATTCTTACACTGTAGTGTTGCTACTTATACTTAAGTAAATGACCTGGGTACATGTTCCATCCCCCTACCTGAATAGTGAAGAACACAGGTTCAGTGTGTAGCCTCCCCTCCAGCAGGAAGCCCCGCCTAGTGGTGTCAGAGGCAATGAAGGCGAAGCGGTCGATCTGTGATGGCCCCCCGTCGTGTTTATAGGTCACCTCCAGCTCCTGTATGTCCCTCTGGGTGAAGTTTGAACCTGCAGTCAGCGGGGAACCAGCTAGAAGCAGCCTGCCGTACTGTGGAGTCTGAACCAGTTCAAAGGTCAGGGCGCGCGGGGGAGTGTCAGGGTCGGACAGGATCAGGCAGTCTGGACCCAGGATCATGGAGGAGCCTTGTGGAGCTGAGAGGCCTTTGTTTGAGGACAGAGAGGGCAGGATGCGATCCACCATCTCCACCAACATCTCAAAGCTTCCATTCCGGCTGGTTCTACCGTTACTCACAACAAACCTGCCAAACACACCGCAGACCGCCGTTAAATGTGATCACAGTAAGGAATGTTCTCACAGGAAAGCTTTGAATAGGGTATCAATACTCTTTACTAAACAGGTATGACTGTCTCATAGCTAGAATCAATGTGCTGCTGATTATTTAGCATATTATTTTATTTTTATTTCAGATTTTTGTCATGAAAGTATACATGACATGTACATCCACAGCATTGATTACATGATTACTGCAGATGAAAAGACAGTTTGAGTTGTTCACCTTAGGAGCTCTACTAAAGGCTAAGCTGCTCTGTGAGTAACTTTTATCTTTACCAGGATTTAGTCTTCAATTCTTAGAAAAGACCAACATTCCAGGAATGTTCCTAGAACCTGGAGCAACTCTTTAACAAGGAAGCTTTGAAATCGGGCCCCTGATGATCTTGTCTGGTGATATATTCAGTGAAGAATGATGTTAAACTACTTGATTTACTTAGGATTAAATGGTTATGTCTCTTTCCATTTCCATTTTACTCAACTTTCTATTTTAACTTTTCATTTTTGATGATTGAAAGTACACGTGTTGTCAGGGGCTCTTCCCAATTATTGGGAGTTGGTAATAAATCCAACTTCTACATACTTTTAGGATTATTTTAAGGGTTTCTTGTGGGACACAGTCAAACAGTGTATTGGAAATAAAGTATTATATGCAAGCAGTGGTGCAAAGTGAAATATTTAGTGGTGCTACTGCTGCACAGTAGCATTACTGCTAAAATTAAAATAGTAAAATTCCTGCATTTAATATTTTACTGAAGTAAAAGTACAAAAGTATCAACATTCAAATATACTTAAAGTATCAAAAGTAAAAGTACCCGTCTTTATTCATAATGGCTGATTTCAGAATCGTATATAGATTGATTCACTGGGTTACTATTGTGATCACAGCTGGTATATGTAGAGCTAATTTGAATTACATGACATTTGCTGCTGAATATCCTAACCAATAATTATATGTCAATGTTTATTTAATAATGTATTTATATGTTGTATAAGCTAACAACCTACATCTAAAAAGTAAGTAACAAAAGCTGTCAAATAAATGTAGTGGAGTAAAAAGTAAAATATTGGCCTCCAAAATGTAGGGGGGTAGAAGTATAAAGCAGCATAAACTGAGAAAACTCAGGTAAATTAAAAACTACTACTGTACTTGAGTAAATATACTTTGTTACTATCCACCAATCCATCCAATTCTGAATCATAAATGGGAATTCTCAAGCCCAAATAACATCAAATCTATGTTGAATGAGGGAACAATATTGTGAGTTCATAATCTTGTATGTCTTTTAGACTCACTGAAAGCTCTCTCTGGGGGTGGTTGCTCGGTTGTCATGCACGTAAGCCACAAGGTTGGCTGCTACATCCATCTGGCTGAAGGTGGAGATGGCCAGACCCGGATGTTTGATGTACTCCATGTGTCCGTGAGCAGGAGGGTGGGTGATGATGAACAGAAGCTCCTCTGGCTTCTCTGTGCCGTCTGTGGCTAACAGCACGTCTGTGGTGAGAACCACTCGATCGCCACGGCTCACCTTCAAAGGCTTCACAAACATGGCAATATTTCCTGGAAATGAAGGTGGAGTTTTATAATGTTACGACTGGAACCCCATCAGTTTTAATTGACAACTTGGCAGAGGACATGGAAACATGATGTGGCCTGGCAGTTTGAAGCTATGGTTGCAGTCGAATTGTCAATTTAGCAAAGCAGGGTTCCTAATGGAGTGAAATGACCCGGAAGTTCTTAAGTGTCCTTCATGATAATAGCTGTTCGGATTCTCTAGACGATAGGAAAGGCGTCTCCTTTAGAATGTCCTTTAGCTTAGGAAACACTGAACTCTCCTTTACGAAAGGAGAAAATGCTGCCCCACAATACTTGCAGCAACTTTTACCGTAACAAAACATTCGGCCGTTCACGGAAACAACAGAGAAATGTGTTTGAATGGTGATATACACAGGGATAGATGTGAAAGCCTAACAAGTAATACATATATTGCATAAAATTGCATTTATTTAAAAATGGAAAACTGTAGTTTCCCCACAGCAGACACACATTAATAGCAAAGGTTAAGGAAAAGTGGTTGGGAACAGATTATTGATAGTTGATAGTTTGACCGCAACCTATGTCTAATGAAGAATGTAAGGGTGAATTCCTGTACCTTTCTCCAGATCTTTGACAGAGATGTGGAAGTGCTGTAGGGGTGATTGATTCTTCCCATCCAACAAGTAGAAGACAAAGAAGTCCTGTGTGTGAGCACCGTGCAGGCCGGTGTGCACGTAGCGCAGGAGGTTCATGTCCACCATCTCCTGGCTGCAGTTCCTCACCGCCGTCAGGGTCTCCCAGTCCTCACCTTCCTGAGGCAGGAGCAAATACCTCCCAGGGTCACTACAGAGCAGCATTGTCTAGAGGAATCCCGACTAAATTGAATAATTACTGAAACCTCTCTTGGGAAACTATGACTGAAAATAATATGACACAAACATAACTTAGAAGTCTGAAGTAGATAATTCCCTGTACAAACATTCTGTGCCCAACTAAATAAAAAGGTAAAAATACCAATGCCAGACCAAAGATATTCCACGACAAGTAGCAATACTTAACAATGTACTTAGAGCAGGGATGGGCAAATGGCGGCATCGTCTTTTTGCAGGGTTAGTGTTCATGACTTCATGTTTATGTCATCTTAATGGTTCATCTCAATGCACACACATTTTCCGTGATTTCCAATAGTTTCAAATAGTTGTATTCCGCTGTTAAATAACCTGTTCAATACAAACATGCCACTTGTAACATTTAAATAACATTTCTGTGAACTGATATTTGTTTAGTGAGCTTATTAGAGGATGATCCCTGAAAGATTGTAAAATGTCAATGAAGATGTCAGACTTAGTATAT
>CALSBZ010046749.1:131300-164451 GCA_943591055.1 Gobionotothen gibberifrons
CCCACTTTATACACTACTGGATAGCTTTACCTATAATAATATATAGTAATGTGTGTCGATTTGTATTTATAACCTAAATAAAAAGTAACTAGTAACTAAAGCTGTAAAAGAAAAAAGTTTCACAACGTTTACAAAACAATACAACATTGACTAAATGTAGCTTAAACCTAGACCACATTTAAACTGAAACAATTTGTAACTCATACTGTAGCATTTTAATTTCAATGTCAATTTGAGTGTTATGGGTGAGACTAGGCAATAGAACAGACATGTACCATTAGAGAGATCTGTCATTGAGAAGTCGACCACAGGGGACTGATGAGCGGCCTCTTGTCTCTTGTAGATCTTCCTCTCACTGCTGAGGGTGATGATGCTGCCGTGGTGGGGGGGTTTGACCACACTGAAGAGCAGAATGTCCTGAGGAACGTCCAGATCCAACGCATGTAGAACTGACACGTCCAACTGCTTCATTTCTCCTTCTCGTACCTCAACAGAGAAGGACATACTCAAACACTGGACCACATGCTGAGAACAGATGTGATTTGTCTTGTGTAACTTACTGTGATGTTCCGAGCCACAAACTGTGGGATCTCATCGTTCGTGGGGTTGATGATGATGTAGAAGGGGACGTGGGCAGAGCTGTGTATTCCGTCTGATATACAGAGCAGGAACTGGTCGGCTGTGGGCTCCATCCTCTGATGCCTGGACTGGACGTAGTTAATATGGCCATCCAGGATATCTTGGTAGGAAAAGGAAGCTGGGGAGAAGGAAGTCAGAAGTTAGTCAGAAAAAGTCAAGTCAGAGTCAACTTCTCTCTCTCTCTCTCTCTCTCTCTCTCTCTCTCTCTCTCTCTCTCTCTCTATATATATATATATATATATATATATATATATATATATATATATATATATATATACAGATATATACTTATACACACATTAAGAGGTATACAATTTAAAAAGAAGGCACAACAGTAAATATATAAAAATAGCAGTCAACACACTAAATTGGAATGGATATGGGTGTAAGTCAAGTAGACTAGACTTCTAATAGGATAAATATATGACAATAGCACAAATATATATACAATAAGTTCAGTAGTTCTGTAGTGCAAATAACTGTCCATAGCAGCGTAAAAAAAGTGTCTGGTGCTGGATGTGTGTTTGTGTGTGTGTGAAAAACATGTGATATTCAATGTGTTTCACCTATTTGAGGATCATTGACTGTATGATAATGCTTACCTATGCTTATGCCTGTGTTGCTTTTCTCAAAGCCAGGACTAGGCAGGACATTTTCAATGTAGCCAAACTGGGGGGGGGAAATCAGACTGAGCACCAGTTGGTCCAGAACAGTGTCCACGTCAGAGGCCTTCAGATGAGAAGCAGTGATAGGGGCAGACCCCCCCTCATCTACAGAAAATATGTCTCCTATAAACAAAAAGGACAAATCATGCTAAAACAGGGGTTTCCAAATCAATTTCTTCGGGGGCCACATTAGCATTATGACGACTGGCTTTGAACAGAATTCTGGCTGCCTTTATTGTAAAGTCAGCATACTGGGCTCTGTGTATGGAGCTGATGTGCTGTAATAGATTATATCCCAGCACACTGCCTGGAGTCTACATTAAATGATTGGCCATCTAAGCATAATACTTGTGTATTGGTGGTAGGCCAACTACAATTATTTTAAGCTTTAAATAATGTTTCTATCAATGCATTTAAGGCCAAGTAATTCCTGCTTTACAATAGTGAATTGTGCCTTCAAATTGTGGTCTAAAATTATATTTTGTGTGTGTTTCAATTTGGTTTAATGCAATTAAAATGACTAAACTAAACTATTAATTATAATATTCAAAGATATTTAAGCATTGTTTTGGTCCTTGCCCATGTTTGAGGAATATTGGGATTTGTTGCCAAAACATGGAGCTAAAAGAGGAATCAAAACTTCTTGTCCCCCTTTACAAGCTAGTCATTTTATCCACTGTTAACATGATGGCTCGCCTACTTTTTTCACGAAACAACATAGTATACCACTGAAACGGCTGACTTTTAGACATTTTGCTGTAGTAGGTTCACACCAAATGTTTGTTCAATGAAATAAACAGCTGTTAACAAATATTCATGGTATAGTTTTTTCAAAACAACTTGCTTGATAACATATTTACCCATTTCACTGAGTTAGAAATAGCCAGTGGTGGATAGTACAAGTACATTTACTCAAGTACAGTACTTAAATACAATTTCGAGGTACTTTGACATGAGCTAGGTATTCTCAGTTTTTGCTACTTTATACTTCCACTACACTACATTTTACAAGCTAATATTGTACTCCACTACTTTAATTTGACAGCTTTAAGATCATTAGCTTATACATATTTTAAATAATTTATTAAATGAACATTGACATATAAAGTAAATCCAATTTGCTTGACATTTAATAGCTGTGAAAGGAACACAGCAATGATCACAATAGTAACCCAGTGACTCAATATATAAACGATTCTGAAATCAGCACTTACACATAAGGAGTACTTTAAGCCGATACTTTTGTACTTTACTTAAAGGGGACCTATCATGCAAAATGCACTTTTGTACGTCTTTTATACATGAATATGTGTCCCCGGTGTGTCAGGGAACTCACCAAGTGTCAGAAAACACAACCCTCTCTCTTTTCCTCCATACCCAAATCTCTAAAAACGGGGCTGCAACGGAGCTGATTATTATTTGAATTGTTCTGACGTCAGAAAAGGGGTGCTCCGTCTATATGGGCAACTCTCCACCTATCAGGGGAATGAGAGACCGCTCGAAAGCGCTGGTGACACTGTAGTACATATGCCAGGCCTGTAAGTGACGCTGTAGTCTGCCACAAAAGCAGAATCAGCCCTTGCAAAAACAGGGCTGGAAAAGAGCAAATAGAGCAAAATGAGGCATGGCTAAAATGCATGATCTGTTTGGTATTTTGAAAAAAAAACAAACAGACATGTTTTATATAGGTATGGCCCTACAATATATGTTTCAAATATAGCATGATAGGTCCACTTTAAAGGAGACCTATCATGCTATATTTGAATAATATATTGTAGGGCCATACCTATATAAGGTATATTTATACGTTTTATTTTTCAAAATACCAAACAGATCATGCATTTTAGCCATGCCTCATTTTGCTCTATTTTCCTCTCCTCCACCCTGTCTTTGTATGCGCTGCAGCTGACTACGCCCCCCTGCAAAGGAGGGGGTCGAGTTACGAGCGCCATGTTACCATGCTGTTACCATGCTGTTACCATGCTGTTACCATGCTGTTACCATGCTGTTACCATGCCACGGCAACCTCTCATTCCCCTGATAGGTGTAGAGTTAGCCATATAGGTGGAGCTCCTCGTCACTGACGTCAGACTATTTTCAAATCTGTATCAATCTGTATCAGATCCGTTGCAGCCCGGTTTGTAGAGATTTGGGTTTGGAGGAAAAGAGAGAGGGTTGTGTTTTCTGACACTTGGTGAGTTCCCTGACACACCGGGGACACATATTCATGTATAAAAGACGTACAAAAGTGCATTTTGCATGATAGGTCACCTTTAAGACTTTTACTTAACAGAGTACTTCAAATGTAGAGGTAAAAAACCTGAGTATCTTCCACCACTGGAAAAGGCCCACCTGTTGTCAGAGAAGGTGTTTGGCTGTCGACTGGAAACACGGTGACCTTGAGATCGTACACAGGCAGACTGGGTCGCAGCTGAGGCAAGTCTCTGGTCATGGGGGGGGGTTCTGCGGCGCAACATGGATGAGAGGTCTCTGTTTCTCCGTCAGAAACAACAAAGGTGATGGTGTCATGCCGAGGAGTGAGTCCAATCTCCAGTCCTGAAACAACAATCACATCAAGAACATTTAGAGACAGTACGTATTGTTCTGTATGGGTTTATACATGTATATGTATATTTACTGTATTTGTCTCCACATGCTCTTTCAAAAATGATTGTCCAGCAATGAATGTTGAAAATGACCTCAATCATACAGTAAAATGAAATGATACTGAAGAAGAACGAAAAAAAGATAAGCTCCTGTTCAGCATAAGGAAAAATCACCAGCAGTTTAAAAAACATTTCAGCATTTAAATTGATGTTTCCTCTGTGTACTTTATACCAAGAATACAACACAAAAATGACTTCACCCTATAAAGATAGTTAAATAATATAACAGCAAACTTTCTCCTTCATATCAGCTTATTGTAAAAATACTCAATTTCAAGTAAAAGTACTGCATGGAGAATGGTACTTAAGTAAAAGTATTTAAGGACGATTAGTAAAATGTACTCAAAAGTATTAGGAGTAAAAGTACTCAATAGGCGCTTTCACACTAAGTACTTTTCCCAGGAATAGTTCCCGGAACTTAATTCCCCGGAAATCCTTAGTTCCGGAACTATCTAGTAGATCGCGTTCACACCGGAATAGAGTGAGAAGAATTTTCTAATCATAAATCTATCGATTCGAACATTATAAAAGTAGGGTAGACATGTGGAGTTTATCCGACTGAACTAAACGTGATCCGTCTCTTACATGTGTGTCAACCACAGACCTTATTTTGAGCTATTTTCGAAAATCCTATGGAGAAATTGCATTGCATTTTTGTCGAGGGAACAGGAAGAAGCTTACTTCCGGGTTTTAGGACGCCTCACTGCACCACTCTAGGTGTTTCTCAATGTCAAGGAAGGATCCTTGAGAGCCACTATTTCAAGGATGCTACGTGATGCTACTTCATCGAATCCCGCCGAAGGACTGTTCCAATGTCCAGGATCCTTTAAATTCTACCGAGGACTGAGTCCTTTCGAGGATGCACATGTGTATCCTCCACGGTCTTAAAAGCCCCACAATGCTTTGCGCACGGACCAATTTCCAAAATCTTTGCCGGAAAATGGCTGAATCCAGGCAGTACACATTTTAATGTAAGGATATTCAGTGGCCAGTGGTGTAGTGGTCGTTGGACGCGGGGGATCGCCGTACCCCCACTTATTTGGAGCCCCGACTTTTTTTAAGCTTGATTTTTTTTTAATAGTCTAATAAATATAAAATCATTGCCAGTGTTATCAGTTGCAAGTGTGGATTTGTTGTAATAATGACAAAAACATAATACATTTCACAGTAATTATAATAACAAATAAAAACGATTTCCTTAAAAAAGTATGATTCGTCATCACGCTCGTGACCCCAGCTCGCCGCCCGCCGATTTTGTAGCAGCTAGAACTGGGACTCCCAGCAGCTTCTACAGAATCCTTCCGAGTAAATCGCCAGAACGCCGACACCTCCTCATCTCCACCGCTCCCATGTTTTCTTTTGTGCTGCCATACAGTAAGTTAGTGTCTCTGCGCTGGGATAATGCTAATGCTAATAATGCTAATGCGAGCAAATAAAATGGCGGCTTCACCAAAACTTTTCGGAGTTTTACGGGTCGTGGTTAGGTTTTCCTCCCCAGGAAAGTACCACCTCTCTAGCAGGGACTGAAAAGGGGTGAAAAGGTTCCCAATCTTTTTGGTATGAACGCAAAATCCCAGGAACTATCGAAACTATTCCTGGGAAAAGTACTCCGGTGTGAAGTACTTTAAATATTTTAAAGCAAAAGCAGCAAATCTTCACATTCAAGAAGCAAAATTACTTGCAATTACTTTTCTGCTAAACAACTCAGGATTTTAGTGAATTAAATATAATTTTGAATCTATACCAGATTTTAAAGGATTTGTGTGTAAGAATAAAGCAACTAAAATAAATGTAGTGGAGTAAAAAGTTGAACTTTTGACTACAAAATGTAGTGGATTAGAAATATAAAGTAGTATAAAATGAAAATACTCAGGTAAAGTACAAGTACCTGAAATGTGCAGCAGTAATACTGTAAATTGGTCCAAAGAAAAGCTATAAGCACTTTAGCGTTCACCCACCTGTGTGTCTGTAGCTGATGACCCCTGCAGTGATGTCTGCCTGTAGGAAGCGGTCCACCACCACAGAGCTCCGGAGAACCACACCATGGTACGGCTGTCGGGCGATCAGGAAGGCCAGGCCGCTGTTGTCACTGTCTGCATCAGCAGCGTAGATATACTCAGCTGTGATGACCACTTCCTGTCCCTCTGCACAGCTGAGAACAGGTTTCAAACCAGCAACCAACACTGGGACTTCATCATTGATAGGCATCACCTGCAGATGACATGCAAGGCAGTAAACAATGAATGGTTCAGTTTTCACTGATGTTTTTCTTACTGTAAAACAGAACACAGAATTTAAGGTCAAAAAGCTTGTCCAGTTCTATTACCTTCACTTGCAGGACAAAACTGACCGAGTTGGTGCCATCTGTTGCAGTGAATTCAATGTTGTCCTTTAAAGTTTCTGAGCTGTCGTGCTTGTACCTGATTGACAAATGAGAGACAACATTAAGACTTGCTAAGTGATGAAATAAACTGAACGCTTGAAGTAAGAATTTAATTAGTGTGAATTTATAGCATTCCACTATAGTTCTTCGAATCTTCAAATCAACCAATACTTTGGCTCTCAATAACTTCAGCATAGTTTTAGCTACAGAAACCATTCAAATATTAAACTATTCAGCCTTTTCAGCAATCGATGTTTATTAAATATTTCATACTTTTTGAAATATTCAGCTTTTTAAACTCTTTTTTTAACATGGAAGTCAATGGGAGGAACCTTCAAATCCTCTTTTACCAACACCTTGCGCCAAATGCTTCTCCTTCTATTCCACATGCTTTCAGCTTGAGACTTCATTCCAACTTTAAAATGATCACATTCGCACGCATTTTCTGCAGGAAATGCATTTTCTAGTTGAATGAATGTTCTACACAGCTTTGATATTTCATTGCTGTTGCATCGCTAAAGTATAAGCTAGCAGTTTCCCATTTAACATACTTAAAGTATTCCATTTAAAAGTAGCAAAATCTTCACATTAAAGAAGCTGGAACTGTGACATATGTTTGAACAAAAGACTTCTTAAATCCATAAATGTTCTGTTAACTGTTTGGTTTTAGTTGTTTAAATATAATGTTGGACAGTTTTATTTATACCAAATAATCATATATTATATGTTGTAAAACAACATATTTAGTTTGTAAAAATTTGAAATTCAAAAGGTAGTAGAGTAGAAGAATAAAGTAGGATACAATGAAAATACTCAAGTACCTCAAATGTGTATTTGAGTACAGTAGTTGAGTACATGTAGTTAGTTACTCTTCAACACTGAAGCTGATGAATGGAAGTCCAATATTCACCAGTCTTTTAGCTCTGTCAGTTTGATTGCTAACACATTAGAGATGATAGCCTTTAACTTGAATATACATTAAGGCTCTGTTTGTACTGCCATCTAGGGGTCAGAGCTTGATTCTGATGGGGGTGAGATACAACTTGGCAAATGCAATCCATCAGCCATGTGTACATTTGAGTGTTCAGTTTATTTTGACACAGTGTCAGAGATTTGTTGGAGCCCTGAGAGTCAAGTCACACAGTCATAACAGTTTTCTGTTGTTTCTGTGTTTAGTAAAAAAAAGTGTGTTACTATAATCTTTCTATGTTCCTTTTCCAGGTTTAATTATACGGCGAAAAATGGCCTGCCCAATTTAGAAATTGAAGTAGTGGAGCTTTTGTGGAGAAAAAAAACCTTTATCTATATTTGCTACTTCTCACACTTCTTTGCTAAACGTGGGACAATTCCTTATTAAGAAGATGTGTTGCAATGTTGTTAGTTTCACTCTATGTGGACCAACAGTATGACCTTCACCTCAGGTGAACTGAGAACTTCCTGATACGGCCTCCCTAACTCCCTAACTTCCAGAATGCTCCTTTCATTATCACCAAGCTTCCCCCCTCCCTTTCTCCTCTCGCTGTGTTTAAATACGCAACCCAAACTCTACTCTTCGTCTTCCACTCTGCAGACTATAAGCTCTCTGTGTGACTGACTGAACTTTCTTGCAAGAAATACAATACGACAAAGACAGCTGAATGGTTTGATTCTCTATCCACATTTGATAAATAAATTCCCACCACAGTTACCTATGATTTTCCATGTGTAATCTGTTTTCTCACCTATTCTAGGCAAAAAAAAACGTTTTTGATCAATTTAGATATGTATAACAAGATTGATTTCCCACTTGAATGTCAGTGCTTCCATAGAGAGGAGTATATACAACTCTATGCATGTGTTGTAAAGGTGTTTCCATTTTTGCGTTGTGAATCCCACATGAAATGAACAAACAAATGATGTCTGACCTCACTTTAAGGCTCTTCACGTGTTGCACAGTGAAAGCGCTGCCTGGCTTTAGTGGGAGGCCCCCCAGCTGCAGAGCTCCATGCTGCGGGTCCCTCTGAAGCACCACCTGCAGGGCTTCCTCCAAAGAGTCCACGTCTGACAGCCGCAGATGTTCAGGCCCGATCCAGCCACCCCCGCCCTCATCTACTGTCAGAGAGTTGGTAATAACCTACAACAGAACGTATCCACACTTTTTCTAGCTATTCAAACATATCGACGTAAGAAATGAGGAACACATACAATACATTGAATATTCTTCCTCACCTGTGGCGGCTGGTTGTCCACTGGCACCACAGTGATGTTAAAGCAGATCCCAGTGACTGTTTTGCCCAGGCGGTTGGTGACAGAGAGAACAAATTGTACATACTGAGGGTAAGGGCCAATGTCCATGACTGGAGGCATGTAGGCCACTTTCATGAAGTTCACTGCATGCTGGAAAAAACATAAAAATAAAGATTTATTTGGATGAGTCTCACTAAATGTACCTATAATGTATTCGTAAACAAATAACTAAAATGTGTACCTGTGTGAAGAGCCTCAGCACTGGTGCGTTGGAGTCTTTGGAGAACTTGGGTATACTGTCGACTAAAAACAACCTCCCAGCATCAGGGCTGCTGCTCATGAAGACAACAGAATGTCAATTACACAAAAGGTTTTCATGGTTTCCCTTGTAATTTTCAGAAGGTGAGGACATACTAACCTGTGAGGACCAGAGAAGAAAGGCGGAGTTGTAACCGTAAAAGTGAGCTCACTGTCTGGAGACTCCTGGTCTACAAAGTGCAGCTGTTGCCGTGTTATATGGACCACTTCTGTTTCTTTGATCACAAGACAGCGACTGGAACCAGGAACCTCTTTGGGTGGTTGGTCTGGAACAGGCTCTATGTGCACCATCACCACCTGCACCGCATGAAACCATAATAGATCACTGGATCCGAAATCAATCAATACTGTAATGCAATTTAATAGTAATACTACAAATCCTAGACCAGAGCTGTTTTTTCCAATGGATTTTTTCATTACCTCTTTTTTAGCCATGCTAGTGTTATAATAGTAGGGTCAAGCAAAGTAAGGGCGCCTATCCATTCAAGAGAGAGAGAGGGTGGTACGTGTGTGGCGAGAGTGATGGAGTATATATATGGAAGTGAACGGGACTAGCAGAAGCTATCAATCTGTAAACAAAGTTAGCTAAATTGCAAATAAATACATTGGCCTCCGAAGATAAAGCTTGACTGTCTGCCTCATTGAGTGTGTTATTGAACCCCTGGACGACTATCCCCACCAGTGTTGTAAGAAGTACTTAGATCTTATACTTAACTAAAAGTTATACAATGTAGAAAAAATGTGGGACAAGTAAAAGTCCTGCATTCAAAATGGTATACTTATGTATGACATCTAATAGTACTTGTTATATTGGTTAAGGATAAAATAATTTCAATTACTTGTTATACTGCCAGGTCCCTCCATCAATAATAGTATCATGATGGATTAGTTGATTACATTTTTTTTATTAATGATAACTAATCTTGTCAAATAAATGTAAGTGAGTACAAAATACAATATTTGCTGCTAAAATGTAGTGGTACAAAGTAGCATAAATTGAAAATACTTAAGTAAAGTACAAGTATCTCATAAATGTACTTAGGTACAGTACTGCAGTATTTGTACTTAGTTACTTTCCAGCACTGTCTGTTACCCACTTGAGGCTCTGACAGGTTGGGGGGGTCATGGAAATCTGACAGCACCACCTCAAAGGAGTCATCAAACACCTCGTTTCCTAGGTGACGATAGTAAACCATGGACTGAGACAGGTCTTTCTGCAGAAAGTGGCTGACAGGATAACCTGGGTTAAAAACAATGAAAACATGACCTGGTTAGGAAACAGAAACAAACTCCATGTAGGATAAATAGTGAACCAATCCATCTTCTGACCTGTGAGACCTGTTGGGGGCATCTTCATGACTTCTCCTGCCTGTGGGGGACGGGTGATGTTAAACAGGATGTAGTCGTCGCTGGAGTCCATGTCTGAGGCCTGGAGGGTGGAGCCTCTGAGCAGAGCCAGCTGGCCCTCAGACACCTCCAGCAGCATGTTGGTGATGAGGAACGGAGGGCTGTCATCCTTCGGCAGGATCTTGATCGGGAACTTGTGGCGAGTCTGATGGAGGCCGTCAGTGATGCGGAAGATGATGAAGTCTTTGGTGGAGTCGCTGTCATCGTGGTGATAGCGAACCACGCCCGCTTTGAGGTCATTGACAGTGAACATGAAGCCCTTTCCCCCTGGATTTTAAATGAAACAACCAAATAAAACTACTTGATGGTTTTCCACTACTTATTTGTACAATCGACTCCCGTCTTTAAACCGTAAACCTTGTCACTTTTGTTGAGCAGTTTATACTAGCACTGAGCAGGATTGTATGAAGTGGAATGTGCAATACAGCTGACTTTTCTGGATTCTTCTGGAGCGGTGTTGAAGTCAATGTGCATGTTTGTCAGATTTGTATCTAGAATGTTGCTGTTTTAAAGGTCACCTATTATGCAAATCCTTTTTTATGTCTTTTATCCATAAATGTTTTTCCCAGTACGTTAAGAGATTCGGAAGTTTCAGGACAAAATGTTCTCTCCCCTTTTCTCCTGATCCATCTATATAAAATCCTGTCTGAACATGAATGAATGAGATTTGGCCACTTTGTGATGTCACTACGTTTTTTGGGTTGTGTAACCACCAGCTAATAACCAACCAACTAACCAAAAATCTCTCAGAGGGGCGTGGCCAGCAGCAGCTCATTAGCATTTCAAGCTACAGACACAGAATCAGCACTATTGGAACAGGGCTGAAAAAGAGGGGTTTATGGAATACTACATTACATTACATATCATTTAGCTGACGCTGTTTTCCAAAGTGACTTACAATAAGTGAAAAAACAATAAAGAAACAAACACTGAACAACAAGGAAAGTACAGATATAATAATCTAATTGAATCACCTCAAGCAAGATCATACCATAGTAAGTGCTGGTGAATCAGTTATAAGACCTGAATAAACTCAACAAGTGCTTCTTTTTTTTCTTTTTTTCAGCAATAACTTAATTGCCAAGGTACACTCGAAATAGATGTGTTTTCAGTTTGCAACGGAAGATATGCAGAGTTTCTGCTGTCCTGATGTCAATGGGGAGCTCATTCCAACATTTAGGAGCCAGGATAGCAAACAGGCGTGTTTTTGAGGGTACCTGGGTCCCACTCGCAGTGATGGAGTAGCAAGCCGATTGGCTCACGCAGCTACATGCTACAATGCATGATCTGATAAAATAAAAAGGAGCTCTCAGAAATGTCCTTGTTGTTCTGACTTTGAATCCTCATGCTTTATTGCACTTATTGTAAGTTGCTTTGGACAACAGCATCAGCTAAATGCAATGTTATGTAATGTATTTCAAGCCAAACACTTTAGAGATGTTGTGCGTATATCTGAGACCTATACTATAGTGTTGAAAAAGAGTATAATAAGGGACCTTTAAATTCTGTGAAAAGACTGGATATGACTTGGTTAATTAACAATATAATCATGCCATTGTTCAAACCTTGTCACTGTTATCTTATAGTTAAAGGCACCGTGCCTGCTGATGCATCAACTCATATTATATTGACAAATCTGCATCATACACAGACAGATTCTAGTAGGAATGTACTTTGATTTCTGGCCTTATATGAGTTTTTTCTGTGTCCATTGGCAGTCGTGTTCATACCTCTGACAGTGAGCCGTCCGTGCTGCAGGCCGTCCACAGTGATGATACGAACAGCATTTATGTTATCGTTGTCCACAATCTGGAACTGCTCCCACATGATTGGTCGAGACTGACCCTCCAACAGACTGAGGCCTAAAAAAATAAACAACTTAATTTCTTCAATGCATTTGAAAGACCTTGGTGTGTTTTTAAGGTGACGATGCTAACATACCCATGTTCCAGGACACTCTGGGTGCATTCGTATCTGCATTCCTAACAGACATGTGAACCGTCATTGATGGGCTCTTCTCAAAGAAAAAATCATGAACCTCCAATTCCACCTATATGGGAGGAGTACAACGATTTTCAGAAACCATTGACTAAACCAAACTACATTTTGTATAAGAAAGGTAAATTCTACCTCATAATTCCTGCGCTGGGTATGTGAGGAATTGGGAGGTTGATACCCAATGAGCATGTCGTTGAGATCGAGCCATGTGAAGGAGGAGATTGGGCGAGTGTGATCGGACAGATGGGTGATGAAGCCGTCCACAGGCGGTCTGGTGATGTTGAAAACTAGAAGCTGTTGGGGAGTTTCCTCGTCCTCAGAGTCGAGAGTAGCAGTGGAGAGCGGAGTGAGGATGAACTGATCCACCTCCAGGATAAACATGGACATGAAGGATGGCTTGAGAGGCTGGTTGGGAGTCGCACCAACAACCCGGACTGGAATCCAGGCCTGTTCAGACTTCACAAAGAAAGCAAAATAACCAGAACTTATAACACATATTTCTTATGTAGGGTCCTTAGTGTCAACAATTGAAAAGCTCCGGCTAAATACTATAAAGCTGTGGGCTTAAAGAAGATCAAATAGAAGCAAAATAATATAAGCATCAAAATATACTCTAAGTACTCAGAGTAGAAGTACTCGTTATGTAGAAAGGCACATTCAAATATCAGGTATATAATATGCATTATTTTGTTGAAGTGACTGGTGCAATAATGTGTTAATGATTTTAATGTTGTACTTGAGAAAGGTGGGGATTATTGAGATGAATGTATACACAACCATTAAAGGAGCAGTAGGTAAGTTTGATAAACCAGCTTGAGTGCACAAAAATTCCAAAGTACACAACCGAAAAGAATCCGCCCCTTCCTTCAGACTTCCTACAGAGCACCTCCTCCAACACACATGAACGCGCACAAGATCATGATAATGAATGTAAAACAAATGTATAACACAGTTATTGTCAGTGCTTATATTTTTGTAGCTAGCATGTTTGTTTTGTGAAAATGTATTAAAAATGTTACGTCAGCTAGAGCAGGCTCGGTGTGCTCCGTAAATAGTCGCCATAGTTGAAAAGCAACTCCGATATTGACTCTGGTTTGACTTCTCCTAGTTTCCACTTTCTTTTTCTTCATAATTTGCTCCATTACAGTTTTTCTTTTGCGGTCTGCGTCCGAGTGCTGCTGCTCGGCTGCTGCTCCGTGCTGCTGCTCCCGAGCTGCTGCTGGGAGACGGGAAACACGCCCAATGACGCCACGCGCAATGACTGCACGAGTGTGTGTGTGTGTGTGTGTGCACGAGATTGAAGGCTGACAGACAGGTCGGCCAACCAATTACGGCTTCGAAATATTTTTATGGATTTTTTTTCAAAGCACTTAGAATATGCATTGCTATCAGGATATTAAGAGCATTCCATGGAATATAACAAAAAGTGTATCTCGAGCCGGTTTCTCAAACTTACCTACCCCTCCTTTAAGCTCAATCTAAAATAATATATGATAATGCATGGGTCAATTTATATTTTGTATCAACCTAAATCTGCAAAGTTACTAATAACTAAATATCTCAAATAAATCTAGTGCAGTAGAAAGTACAACATTTGCCAAAAATATTTAGTGAAGAACGGTACACAAGTAAAGTACAACTACCTCAATTTTTTTACTTAAGTAAAGTACTTGAGTAAATGTACTTGGTTACATTACACCACTGCATTCAACAAATGTTTGAAGCAAAAATGTGACACTGTAAACCCAAAATATTGCTTTTGCCTAATAAGATCTGAAAAAATACACTCATGTAAAATCCAAGTGCAAGTACAGGTAGTAAAATACAAAATTGTAGGACTAAAGAAAAGAATATAAAAGTTGTTTCATCAAAACAAAAAGCCAAACTACCTGATATATGCTGCCGCTCCTGAGGTCCTTCAGGTCCAGTCTGATTGCGATGTAGTCCACGTCTGGAGATGGAGGGTCTATGTGCTGATACCTCAGCCCCATCATCAGGAAGTCATCACATGGAACTTGTGTGAATTTGACCAGCTTCAGACCCTTCAGGCAGTCCTCAGATTTACACATTGCTCTGGCTTTATTTTCTGAAAACACAATCCAAGAGGATTCTTATTATTCTTTTATCTTCACTTATTCACCAAAGGCTCACTCAACTGATTCCACGCTTACCCAAAGGGAGAAAACAAACTTTCCAAACCAAGCTATCTTTTTATCAGTAGTTGGGTGGCTGCATATCATTACTTTCTTTATTCTATTGCAATTTGTATGCATCTTATTCTTCTCAGACAAACGTCCATACTTGAGCATCTTACTCGCTTTACAGTTTACAAATACAATAGGTGTGTCATCAAATCAAATCAAGTTTGATTTATATAGCACATTTTTAAAACGATTTTTGGTTGAGCCAAAGTGCAGTACAAGCAATAAAAGCACTTTACTACAATAGCAAACAGAAGACAACAAATTACAACAGAACAAATAAAAATTACACACGGGGAAATGTCATGAGTCGTGCTCTGCTCTGACTAGAAGGCCAGAGAGAAGAAGTGAGTTTTAAGTGTTGATTTAAAAAACCTAGGGTCTGGGCCGACCTCACATGGAGGGGCAGAGTCAGAGCCTAGGGCCAGCTGCTGCTGCGAAGGCTCGGTGCCCTCGGGTTTTGAGCCTGGTCTTGGGCACTATCAGCAACAGCTGGTCAGCAGACCTTAAAGCTCTGGCTGTGGTGTAGCGCTGGAGTAGTTCGGCTAAATAGGCCGGAGCCAGCCCATTTAGGGCTTTGAAAACAAATAAAAGGAGGTTAAAATCAATTCGGAAACGAATTGGAAACCAGTCTAATTGAGGCCTGGTCCATACCCACATACAGAGCATTGCAGTAATCCAGTCTCGAGGTAACAAAGGCATTAATAACCCTTTCTCGGTCTTTAAAGGATAAAAACGACTTGGTTTTGGCCAATAGTCGTATTTAAAAAAATCAGGTCTTGACTACGGTGCTGACCTGCTTATCAAATGTAAAAGTGCTAGTGAAGGTCACTCCAAGGTTCATGGATGTTTTTATTGAGGGAGCCCAGAATTGCAACCGGTCACTAACATACAGTATGGACTGAACACATTTTAACTAGGATATTTAATATAAACAGACATGTATGGCATCATAATAATATAATAGAAGTTAAAGTCACATATGTTTTTGCAGATAGGGGATTTATTGTTAGATTTTCTACATCTACAGGATAATGCTTAGTTTATTGTTACAACAAATTAGGACTTAAAGTACAAAGAATACATGATAACACCCTTACTAAGCAGCTATTATTTCTGAATCAAATACAAATAAAGCATTTGTAAACTATTACTCTTACTACATTTGTTTTAAATTGCATTGCATATGATATTAGGGTAATCCAAAAATAATGGAAAGTAATCAGGTTACATTACTTTTATATTTTTATCATATTTTGATTAGGTTACTGATGGCATTTTTTGACATTGAATTGTTCTGTAACAGATTGCATTATTCATTTAACGCCCCTAAACCTGCTGAAAAATAAGATCTGTGGAAAACTAACCTGTTTGGTAAATGCAGGTTTTGTTCAGCCGGATAATCTCCACATGTCTACTCTACTTTTATCATTATCGAATCATAAATCGAATCTGATATATGATCGATAGATTTATGATTCGAAAATTATTTTACAATATTCCAAAATCCTATGGAGAAATCCCTTTGCTTTTTTGTCGAGGGAACCCATGCGCAGCTTACTTCCGGGTCGGCCTACAAAAATACGTCGTCACTGCACCACTCTGTTAACCAGCTGTTATTTCTGAATCAAGTACATTTTTTATTTGCGGATTTTCTTTCTATCGATGGATGAAGTTAGCATATGTTACCTAGCTGCTGGCGGAGGTGGATGAAGCTCTCCGGCTCGTCCCCTCTTACAGTAGCTCTCTCTGGCTCTCCGGTCACCAGCTGTCCGTGGGCTGGCAGGTGGGTGTCATAGTTACTCATATGGACAGTACACTCCAGGCTGGACCTCTTCTCATAGTGGAAGGACACCACATTGCCATCCACAGCATCAGAGAGGCTGTAGAACTCAGGAACCTCCAAGAACTTTGGCCCCAGCTTTATGATGCTGCAATCAGGTTCAATAATGTCCACATGGAGAGAAAACACCTCCATGTATGTCTCTGTCTCTGTGAACCTGGTCAAAATCAAAACACATGGTCAGGAACATGAAAGAAAGATATATAATATATGATAATATGTTTCCCATTTGAAGGACAGCCTACCTGTACAGGCGCAGCTTCACATCGTCCTCCTTTAACAATGGACAGCCATTATGGACATACTTCAGCTCATCAGCCAGATAGTGGCAATCAAATACCTGCACAAGTAAAGGCAGACATTTTAATGTAATGAGTAACTCGGCTACTATTATATGCAAACGTACATGGCTTAGCAAAGTTAACTGTTTACATTTCACAAAGTGATGGAATGTAACTATGTGCATGTACAATTTGGAGGTACTTTTACATAACTACAACTAGGAGGAATTGTTTTTACTCCACTAAATCCATTTTACAAATGTAGTTACAAGTCAGAATACAAAATCAACCAATACATCATTATGTTTTATTATAGGTTAAGCTACCCAGCAGTATATAAAGTCATTTAAATAATCCACATCTTGACCAAGTTCATTGACATTAATGCATTCATTATTATAATTTGTACTTGAAGTACATTTTGATGCCACAACTTTTGTTTTGAATACAGGACCTTTCATTGTAACAGAGTATGTTCACAATGTAGTATTGCTACTTATACTTAATTAAGGTCTGAGTACTTGTGTGTAACTCTGATGTGCTTATTTTTGATGAGAATTACATATTTACCACATGGTAACATTAAATACCACTTCATCTACCAAGGAACAATTAAATAGCAAAACAGATATTAAAGTAATAATGTATTACAGGTCAGTCATTTTGAAATACTCCCTCTATACTCCGTAACCTTTTATAACGTTTTCTTTCTGTACTTACTGAGAAAATAGAGACAGTGTTAACTAATTTAATTCAAAATAATTTAAAATGGTTAATTGCAATCAATTGCTAGCATAACATAAATAGTATTCTAGTTAGAACACATTAAGTCCAAAGAACATGAAATGTGTCACTTCCACCAGCAAGAACACAATTCAATATATTTACAGTACACAGTTTTCAATGTTCTGAATTAAAAGGCTTACTGGCAGATGATGACCTGATCAAATGTTAATAACAAACTGTCTCAAATCCTACTAATAGTTGAATTCAACAGTTTACATTAATTGTCACTTCCTCATAACTAAACTCATGATTCATGTCCCTTTGTTGTGTGCATACTAATGGCATGATTCAACTTTAATACTTCACTTTTTTCCTTTTAGCATGAACCATAACTCATTCCTGACATTCAACAGATCACTGTATCTGTCAGCATGGAGTCATCAGAGAGAAGACTGCCTGGCCTCCACAGGTCTCAATAAAAGACTTGAGATATGAAAATATATCTCCAAGCCAGATGTGTAAGGGATAGACAGACATAAACCCAAGTGTACAGAGAGCCTAACATTGCTTAAATCATTAGGCTTTACACTTAAGAGACCTAGATTATCAATTTCTAAATGTAGAATATGATGATTTTCTTTAATGACTATATTTAATGAATAATTTGTTGTTGAATAACCTCTGTGTTAGAGGGGGCCTGTTACACCTGCTACTAGGTCCATAAGGCAGTTATAATTCACATGGTTGATAACTCTAGTGGCTATAGTGAATATGACCGGAGCAAAGTCAAGGGCAGTAGTTCAAAACTCAACACGTTGATACCATTAAGTTAAGTGTAACAAACGTAGTTCATTCAATTCAAACCATCTTATCCACCAAGCTTTTTGTTGTTTTTTATAACAAAAGAAATCAAATGAAAAAAGGTAGGCTATTTAAAACTGGGATCGTCTTGTTTTCACGAAATGCAGGTAGGTTTGCTGATTACATTTCAAAACAGCTGGTTAATGAAATGTATAATATATTTCCAATGGAGCATGCAGTACCACCCAGCACTGAGCCCTTGTTATCATCACCAAAGGACTAATCATATATGACATGCTTTCCTACATGTTCGCAGTTTAACAGCTATGAAGCATGCCTTCATCCTGATTTTACTACACCTAGTAAATGGCCTGGAACTAACTGTGTTTTTATTGTAAACGTTTCTTTCCATTACCTGAGGCATGAGTGTTCCAACTCGTTGAGTTATGGGCTCATTTAGCACCACCTCCACTTTGCAAGCATCCTTCTGACGGGGGATATGGAACTGCAGGTCACCGTCCTGGAGGAAGGCCGACTGACCTCGTTTCACCTTTAAACCTTTATTGACCTTCACAAGGGAACCGTGCGAGGAGCAGGTCAATCCCAGCAGAAGAACTGGAAGCCAGGTCCAGGCCAGTGTTAGACCCCGTGAACCCATCGCTGCCCGTCACGTTCAAGGAGTAGCTCCAAACTGAAGCTTTCCCAAACACACAGTTAATTAAGTAAACCACGGTGTATTTCTCTAAGAGGAAGCTTCATTTCCCTTTGGCGTAACCAGTTCACATGATCGGTCAGAAGCTGTGAAGAAATGAAAAGAGTTTCAGTCAAAGGCATCTTTCATTTGTATGAAAAACATCTATTTGACTCTCTATCGATCCTTTATTTAGGTGGAGAGAATAACATTTCTTAAAGAAAATAATAAATAAAACAAAAACAACATTTGAGGGAGCATGTACAAATCTTATGTATTTCATTTAATACATTAAAACACAAGATTCAGTAGTAAGTGACGATTAAAATATAATGGAATCATTTGCAGGAAAGCTATCGGACATTATGTCTCATTTATAGTTATCCCTTTTGGGTAAACAGACTTGTAGGCATGTATTACTTTTTTTATATAATATATTTTGGGAAGTGGCACGTGATAGTAAGATCTCTGGTGTTCCACTATTTTGTTAAAACTGCACATTTTTTATTTTGGTCCCTTGAGGACAGCCAAAGAATCAACATTTACATGTGATCCCCTCATAGAGCTAATATGGCTAACATAAACAACTCATTTAAACATCCAGCAGACACAGATCATGATCATTTGTTTGTGTCCACCTGATGAATCTAACATTCGATCTCCACCGAGTCCTGCTGGTTGCCATCTTTGACTCCAATATGTAACTTAGCAACAAGTTGGTTTATCACAGCTTTGACACTGCTGCCTGCTGCTGGAAACACGATTGCTAACAGTTTGCAGGCCTTAAACCAAAACAATACCACAGGAAATTAAGGAGTTACAAAAAACGAAGGATAAATGCGCACCAATAAAAGCATGTACAGGAAAACACTGCTGGTTTATGATAACAACCCTGAATGTAAAGTTGTTTTTTTAAATACATTTTACTACCAGCTTTAGGCATGTTCCACATCTCTATTTGTACACCGTGTGAATGGTTTATGTGCTCTGCTTGCCAGGAAATATGTTCATTACGGACAAGCGCTGGCCTTTCCCCCGAGGCTAACACGCGCTCTCTAGTAATGACACCATGTTTCTCAATGACCTTTGACATGAATAAACAGTCTCCCAAAGCCTTTCAATAAAGAAGACTTCCATTCTCTGCTGCATCATTATTAAAAGCAGAATGGGACAAACATCCTGTAAAATCCTCTTTAAACATTCTTATTACAACCTGAGGGTGCCTTAAATTGTTACAATTATACATTTTCATTCTATTTTCTGTTTTGCTGTTGGCTCTAAGTACTTTTTTTCTCTTTTCTTTACAGCTATCAATAAAGTTTCATCTTAGCTCACCCTGAATCCCGGTGAGGATGCATGGTGTAGCTGTTTTGTCTTTGAAAAAAAGCTTCAGATGTCATTCGGCTACATTCTTTCAACACTTCCGCCTACTCCAGACCGCACACAGAAAGCACCTTGAGCAGGAACCACCTTATAATCAGTCTCTGCCTGGGGGAACATGTTATAGCTTGTCCCCATGAACAATGCTAGTCTTTAGAGAACCGGAAATATCATGTTCTAGGAGCTGAGTGTAAAAACAGAACTTTAAATGCTGACAACCGCCTTTCAAATAGTAGCAAAAAGTGACCTTATCACACATCCAGTGGCACAGGGCACTGAAAGCATATATTGGGATTTGTCCAACTGTTTATCGGCTCTTACTTGGTCTGCCTGCTGTTTGTTGATGGGCCGCTAGCGTACAGTGGATTCATCTGAGCTTTTTTTTGTGCTGAATCAAAAGAGGCAACCTGCAAGTTTTGCATTTTTGCAAAAAGTATTTGAAGAATCCTCTTTTGGCCTGTGTTTAATAGATAATTTGTATTAGATAATTATCGTACAATTTTCAAAAAAGGGAGGTTTTTGACAAAAGTTTAATTTTTTGTGTCAAAAGTTCTGGTTTGGTCCTTTCCTGGTAAAACATGATATATAAAAAAGCTCCATAAAGAAAGGATTTTGGTGTGGAAGAACTTGACTGGTCAGCACAGAGCCCTGAACTCAACTTGAACACTGACTGAGAGCCAAACAATAAATATCCCGAAGTGTTTGACTGATTCTTTTAATGCATCGTTTTGGACACAGAATGATAAGCCAAGTTTTAATTACTGAAACACAGTAAAAAAAAAAAGATCTGAATGACCAGTTCGAGAAAAATGTCATCTCAAAGAGTGTGTTTTGAGACAGATTTGAAAGAAGAAACCGAGGAAGCCTGAATCCAAACGGTATCCTCTGAAACCCTTAACCTATAATTACTAACAGACTGCTAGTAGTTCCAGTTCTTCTTAGACGTTAGTGAGTCAGTGATATAATCAGGGACAAGCTAAATGTGTCTTAAAAGTAATCATTGAAGTCTAAAGCGCAGGGGAAGCCAGTGTAGAGATGCTCAAATGTAGAGCAAACCAAAGTCCAGCTGAGATTTGAGCAGATAACACCTCTGCAGCATTGTGTCACACTAGAACTCACTGATAACAAACTATCAGTGTAAGGTCACAAAGGCCTCCCCAATCTGCCCTGTTAAAGACTGATGTGAGTGGCAGTGGGGGGGCTGCAGACGATGGGGGTGCTGGGAAAGGTCCTCACGCTAAGCTGCCTGGAGGACTCGGAGGCTCCTCTCCATGTTTGCAGTTGATCCCTTCCTGTTTTGTTAGGGCTTCATGTTACAGTCGCAATAGAGTACGTCAACAAACCAGGGAACCAACCTATTTCCTGACATGTTGGGTGATGTGGATTAGCCAGACAGAAGAGGACCACCACCTTCCCGCTGGGTTAACCTCACGTCAGGGGTGAGGTGTTTTCTGACATGTCCTTCAGGAGGAGGCTCAGCATCTGCTCAGTGTCTAATGACAGACCACATTTACATACCATAAGCCTGTGGTAGTACAACATGCACTCCCTAACCCAGACCTAAAGAAAACATCAGGGCTGGGGGGTACGGCACCACTCTCTCCAGCTGATTCACACACACACTGAAACATTGACTTTAATTAAATGTATTAGGTCATCATTTCACATACTGTTTGAGTTTTTTGAAACCAATAATATTTTGTATTTCAACTTAATGTTATTGCTTTCAACCAACCTAATACAGTTATGTGAAATTTGCTCCCATGATACATTTAATTAAAGTCAATGTTTTTTCAGTGCAGAGTGCTCCACAGATTTCAAAAGGAGTTCTTCTCGTACTGGGAAAACGTTTGATCTGTGGCACTACATGGAATCTACCAAGGTCTGGTTACAGAAGCATTAAGACAGCAAAGCTTTAGGGCTAAATCATTTCATTAAAATGGAGTTGATACGATCAGTGCATCAGTTCACTTTTCCCAAACATTTACTTGCCAAACTCAAGACAAAAAATTGGAAGACCACTGAAGAAACAAAATATATGCTTCTGTGTCTTCCACCAAGCGCAAGCGTAAATCCAAAGTTGCGAAGGTCAAATAACATCTCATAAATCCATCCTCATAATAAATTACCCTACCATAACCCGGCAGAATTATATCCTGCCTATCCCAACACACAAACTGTCAGTGAACACAAAACGCACAGCTGTGAGGGAATGTGATGTGTCATTTAACAAGTGGCTTTCCTCCACAGCTGGGAATGCCTGTTATATCCATTCACAGTTTCTTCTTCTAATCTTAATAATGACAGGGTCCTTAGCAGCCAGCAATTTTCAAAGAAAGACGGACCATCGGGGAAGAAGAAGGCATTCTGCTGAAAACATGAGAGGATAGCATTTGGCTGCCGTCCAGAAGCAGAGTCCAGAGTGTGAGACAGAAACCTCGGGAGGCTCCCAAATACTCCCTAACTTCCAGAAACCAGAGCTGTGATGTGATACATGTTTAGTGCACCAATACATGGTACAGTTGGAGAAACAAAAGAGCACGTATGTGCATTTTAAAACGTGTTTCACTTTAAATCACTGATGACCACATTTCTTTGAAAACAAATGTCTTGCTGTATTCATGAAATACCATGCAGATGAATCTGATTAAAGTCATTCAGAAAAAAGACATGGGAGTCCCCAGCAGAGATCTGCACATATATTTAGACATGTCCTTACCTGATCTCTTACATCTGGCACTTCTTCTTCTTCACTACCTGTCCGCTCTCCTCTGCTTTACACTGCAACTCCCTCATTGACAGACTGTTGCTCGCTCCTCAGGGACAAACTCCACCCACAGCAGAATGAGATGAGTGAGGGGTTGTACTTCCTCCTCTTGTTGCTGCTGCTGTGGGATCAGTAATCGGAGCGGAAAAACCTAAAGACAAACACCGGGCTCTGAGATCAAAGTCTTGTCCAAAGTGCCTGGTGGTTTAAGGAACAGCTTTGTCATTATTGAACAGAAAAGGGGAAAAGATAAAAGCCACAACAGTGCTCTAATGGAAGGAAAACACCAAAGGACAGATAATGGACCTCATGTACTTTATAAAAGGATTCATAACCTGCAAGTCTTCACAAAGTGGGGGAAATCTGAAGGTGGTATAAAAAAAGGGTTTTGCACCAGAAGACAGGACAAAAAAAAAGAAGATGTTATGTCTTCTATGCTCTAAAGTCTTTAAACTTTTAGCTTAGGCGGACCAGAGTCCGGTTATTTAGTTCACTTAAGAGGTCTCGGACTGCGTTCACACCGACCCAAACAAACCGCACCAAGCGGTTAAACGCACCAGGGTTCAATTCAACCAAACTAAACAAGGCTGGTGGGATGAACTAACGGAGAGTCAGGTCGCATTCACACCTAGTTCGCTTCTCTGGTGCGCACCAGACGACAGTTTGTTACATTGTTTCATTTTTCAGAAGGTTCGGGCAAAATTAAAACGGACTATAAACTTTAAACACAAGTCATGTGCTCGGAAATGCTGTTCAACCATTGGTCAGACATTAAGGGGGTAAATACTCAAATCCCGGCAATTTCTACCGGAGCCTCGGCCATGGAGCATCGGCAGGTTATTTTCTTTCTGCTGTTAATCTGGAGAGCAGATCAACAGATTCTAGCAACGGCCCATATGATTATGTAATCAGACAATGTGGGATAAAAAACATTACAACACATATAATGACGTTCTGCAGTAAGAAGGGGGTTTCCCCGACGGCAGGTGGCTCTGACTTTTATGTATAATGTTTTGTTTGATAGTTGTTTTTACTTTACACAACACTGTTCAACACTTCATTCTGCTTCACTCTTTCGCTAACGATTTTGAAGACATCCGCGTTCTTGTGACTCGTAAATACTACGCTTCCTATGTTTTGGTGCGGACTGCGTTCACTAGCAAGCGGTCCGAGACCACCTCTTTTAGGCGGACCAGAGTCTGGTTGTTTAGTTCACTTCAGCAGAGGTCTCGGACTGCGTTCACACCGACCCAAACTAACCACACCAAGCGGCTAAACGCACCAGGGTTCGATTCAACCGGACTATACAAGGCTGGTGTGAATGCAACCTCAGGCCCTCTCGTCCAACATCAGTGTCTGACCTCACAAATGCTCGTCTGGATGAATGGGCAAACATTCCCACAGACACACTCCAAAATCTTGTAGAAAGCCTTCCCAGAAGAGTGGAAGCTGTTATAGCTGCAAAGCAGGGTTTCCGCTAGGATTTTTTCTCGTCAAATGTCTGGACAGAATTTATTTTACCGGACAAGTTTGAAACTTACCGGTCATGTTTCAATAATAAGAATAAGAATTGTGTAGCAGAGTTTCCGTTAGCAGGTAATTACCAGACTAGGACCGGATATGCTGATGTTGAAAACTCAGTTAATGGGAGTCATTTTTATATTGTTTCAGTTTATAATCGTAACAGATCGAAAAATTCAGATTCATTTTTCAATAAATGATTCCACAAACAACAAACAATATAATTATTACATTCAAACAAACTACTTGTAGTAAATGAAGTAAATTATTCAAACGTTTAAATGAACTTTGAATAATAACACGGGAGAAAGGCATCCTCTCTTTTCCTCTCTCCCTCCCTCTCTCTCCTGACAGCCCGTCAGTTTCTCATGCAGCGCGCTAAACAGTGGGCGGGGCTTCAGGTGATCATGCAGCAGCTGATCTGATCTCTCTCTCACGCCGGTTACACTTCACTCGCGTTTATGTCCATATCGATCAGATGCAGCTCGATAATGACCGGCGGCCGATCGATCGGAGCATCGGACATTTTGACCGGCAGGTTTTGAATTTACCGTTTTTTATTACATTTTACCAGCAAAAAAACGGTAATTACCGGCTAACGGAAACCCTGCTGCAAAGGTCTAATTAATGCCTAACTCCTAGATTCCACCGGGTCCGTCTGCGGCGCGTTACGGCCGCGTTACGGCTGCGACGCGGCGTCCGCAAGGATAGCGACCACTCTAGTCAATGGGTGCTATTCCACCACACGCGGCGCGTTACGGCTCAGAAGCGTCCCAGACGCGTCCCAGACGCGTCCCAGAAGCGGCTCGGCGCAGGGCTCCTCTAAAATTAGGATGAATCCTATTTTTGTCGCGGCGCAGCCGTAAGGTAATGTCAGGCAGGCAGGAAGTGGAACGTTCAGAGCATATATAGCATATTTAAATATATATATATATACACACACACAAGCAAATTTTGCAGACCCTATCCCTCCGTAGTCTTTCAAGTAGGAGGAGAAATGCCAGCGTTCTCCTCCGGTTTACAGGCACTGTGTAAATGATATATATAGAATAATTATGATGATTTTACCACTAAAATACAGCATCACATCTTTGATTCATGTCGTTTATAACTGGGATATTATAATTATTATTATTATTAACTTTGTCTGTACAAAGTAGCCTGTCCAGGAAATATGCCCAAATCAACAAGAACTGCGAGCCGGCATGCAAGACGCTCCGCTTCCGTAATGCTTCTTAAACGCGCCCGGTAGGGTATGACGCCGGAGGAGGCCGGACCAAAACCGCGGCGCAGCCGTTATGCGACACAGACGGACCTGGTGGAATCGAGGCCTAAGAATTTGGAATGGGGTGTCATAAAAGCTCCTGTAGGTGTAATGTGTAGGTGTCCCAATACTTTTGTCTATATAGTTTACGTGAGAATGCTAAAGCTTTCAACACCATTGTGCCCTCCAAGCCCCTCATCAAGCTCAGTGACCTCGGGCTCAACAGCGCCCCCCTGTGGTTGGATTCTGAACTTCCTGACGGGCAGACCCCAGGCAGTGCGGGTGATAAACATCACATCCTCCACCCCGATCCTCAACACTGGAGCCCCTCAGGGCTGCGTGCTCAGCCCTCTCCTCTACTCCCTGTTCACACACGACTGCGTGGCCACACACAGCTCCAACACCATCGTGAAGTTTGCTGATGACACAACCGTCATCGGGCTGATCACCGACGGCGATGAGACGGTGTACAGAGAGGAGGTCAGAACCCTGACATCTTGGTGCCAGAATAACAACCTCCATCTCAACATCAGCAAAACCAAGGAGCTGATTGTGGATTACAGGAAGCAGCAGAGAGAGGGACACGCCCCCATCGCCATCAATGGGACTACGGTGGAGAGAGTCAGCAGCTTCAGGTTCCTCTGTGTCCAAATTACCTGACATGGACACATCACACAAACACCACCACCTAAAGAGCTCGACAGCTGCTCTTCTTCCTCCGTAGGCTGCGGAGGTTCAACATGGACTCCAGGATACTCTGCAACGTCTACAGGTGCACCATAGAGAGGATCCTGACCTCCTACAGGCAGTGGCGTTTTCTCCTCGAGGCCAAAGGAAGCCAGGCTTCCCCTGTTTTTTCGGATTGTAGTTATAATTTTAATAAATAAATAAAAACACTTCGTTTAGTTTCGGAAATTCTTTGTTGTGTGTTGCTGCCGGCCCATCTCTCCCCCAAGAGTGAAACAGCGCCCCTCTAGATGTTATGGTGAAACAGTAGATTGCACTCTCTGTTGCGAGAGGAGGCTAGTCGAAATTGGCTTCCCTTTGTGAACATTTTTTTAGGGATTGACCAATCAGATGAGGCTCACGTGATGCCCCTGCCAACCTGTGATTGGTCAGGGCCATGCCAAGGGAAGCCAGAGGTGGCTGGCTTCCCTTGCCTCACAATCCAATCAAATCGCATCAACTTAGTGTTGCAGTGACGCATCCTAAAACCCGGAAGTAAGCTGCGCTCGGTTTCCCTCGACAAAACAGCAATGGGATTTCTCCATAGGATTTTGGAAAATAGCTCGAAATAAGGTCAGTGGAAAACGAACCTGTTAGATAAATGCAGGTTTTGTTCAGTCGGATAATATCCACATGTCTACCCTACTTTTATAATTTTCGAATCATAAATCTAATCGATAGAAGATAGATAGCACCACTGCACCACTCTCACCGCCGTTAGAAAGAGCAAGCAACTGAAGCAAGTGCAATTAGGGAGGGTGGAGATTTGGAGTATTTAATCAAAAATAATTGTACTACATTTCCGCTACAGCAGCAACAACAAATACAATCTGATGACAGGCCAATGCCCAAACTGGAGCTGTGTACAGCGAGGAAAAAAGGAGCGAATCGGACCTAAAACGTTAAAGGTCTCCTGATTTAGTTTGTGAATGAATGCTTATTAGTTTCGGCTGGAGAGTGCGTGCGGACCTGTCGGTTAGATAACAGGCGTGTGTAAGTCCTAGATCTGTATGATACAAATGTGTGTAAAATGATACCGGGTGCTGTAATCACTCATCTGGTTACGTTATTACATTGACCACCACACCCCCGACCCAAAAGAAAGGACGTATTATTGGCTTCCCCTAATTTTTTCCCCACGCCACGCTACTGCCTACAGGTGATCCATAGAGAGGATCCTGACCTTCTACAGGTGCACCTAGAGAGCATCCTGACCTTCTACAGGTGCACCATAGAGAGGATCCTGACCTTCTACAGGTGCTCCATAGAGAGCATCCTGACCTTCTACAGGTGCACCATAGAGAGCATCCTGACCTTCTACAGGTGCACCACCAGGACGGAGCTGCCATCCATGGAGGACCTTTACACCCAGTGGCTCAGGATGAAAGCCATCAGGATTATCAAAGACCCCCATCACCCCAGCCACAAACTGTTCTGTCTGCTGTCGTCTTTGCCGTTTGCCCTGCTTGTAGTTATAGGCTAGTCATTAAAATGACATTGCTTTTAGCACAGGAATGAACATCCCCTTCATCAGGCATTTATTTTATTGCCTTACTGTTTATGCTGTCTAAAGTATGTTTTGTTAAAATGCTCGCCATTACTGTAAATACTGAATACCTTAGCCTTTATCTTTAATATTCTATATTACACTGCATTTAACTGCTTGCTCGCCATCTGGTTAGATGCAAAAGCTGATTCTACAGGTGCTTCTCAAAAAATTACTATATCATAGAACAATTTTTCTGTAATTTATTCCAAAATTAAACATTCATAGATTCTAGATTCATTATACATAAAGTGAAATATTTCAAGCCTTTTTTGTTTTAATTATGATGATTACAGCTTATAGATCATGAAAATCACTAATCCTGTATCTCAAAATAGTATAATATTAGATAAGACCAATTATTGTGTTGAAATATTTTGGGTCACCTTCTCCACCTCAGCACAGCACTGCAGCAGCATCAATTATACTGTATATTAGGTTATTTATACTGTAGTTTACTATATTTAGAATATATTATAATTTGTTGTGTCTGCTCTAATTTGTCACCTTATTTGTATTGTATTTATAATTCATTTTATGTTACTTGGTTTTTTGAAAGTAACCTTTCATCATTCATCAATAATTAACATTAATAGAACGTTATATTGATAATGTACTCACTAAACTTACGATTCATTCAACTTGTTTTCTTCCAAAATGTAATTATCCAAAGCCTCTGTACACCCCCTTCTATTTACGTCACCGGCACTTTCCAGCAGAGAGTGAGAGCATGTGAGTAGGGATGCTAGTACATACGTGTGAACCATGTCTCAATGACTAACAAAGTCAGGCTTTCAAAAGAGAAAAGAAAGGAGAGAAAGACAAGAGAGAGGGACTAAAGGGCGACAGTATGTCACCCAGTTTTTCAAGAAAAAGGCGAGTGTCCATGATTGGTGGAAATTAGTCTGTTAGCTAAGCGTAGTCCATTGTAAATAATAATGTACTAAGCTGACATTAAGTACTGTTAATATCTTCACAGAAAATGCAGAGGTTTTTCCATTTCACTCCTCTTTTAGCTGACATTTATGAAATGCAGGTACATTTTTAGCAGCTATTCATACTAAATCAGTTGTCCCTCCCCCTGGTGCCAGGACCAACAGATCCATCTTTAGGCTCAGCAGCCCTGTCCCCCCATAATGCTGAACCTGAACCAGCTTTTCTCCCAACTGCAGGAGGTGAGCAGCATTGTGTTGAATGACATGCCACTTAACATATCTGAAGGGAGACTGGAATACAATATCTATATATATCAAAACAAAAAGCTAACATCTAATTTCAATTGTACATTTCAAACACAGTATTTATATTTAAGTTGTATTTATTTGGATGTATGCAATCATGTTGAGAATGTTCCATTCAAAAATGTTATTATTAAAAAGGCATTCACACCATAAAAGATGAGATCTATTGTCAGGAATGTTAGTCTTATATCAAATAGTGAATTCTACTGCAGCAGAATGTTGCAAGTTTACCCAGTGTTATATTTTCACAGCTCAGTGTCAGTACATATTGTGCAGTTAGTATTGGACTACAAGATAGATGCAAGCCTGTACAGGTAGAGTTATTTAAAGCATAAATGAGTGGGTTGGGTTCTGGAGGTGTGGTTACAGCAATTGTGCTTGTTGGCATGGCCTGTGCCTGGTGGTGGGGCCCAATGTGATATATTTTCATGGGGCCCAAAATCCTTGGCGGCGCCCCTGCATCGTTCTTCAGTGCCCTACCCTGTACATATCCGCCATGAATCGCTGAAAGATTTGTGAAGCTTTGGTCCGTGAAATGCCGCGCACACAGTAAAATACCGGCTCGAACATCTGAAGGAACAGTGTTAAAAATAAATGTCAACCACTGACTTCGTCATGGTTCTGCCCTCGGTAAGGCATGCATCGAAGATTTCCCCTCACAATACAGGACACATACCCTCGTTGGCATGACTGGATACAATTTTGAACTGAACCTGAGCTTCCAACAGTATATATGTTCAGCTGGCAGAGGGTTTGGCCTCTGGGTGTTCACACGTCACAGAACCATTAGGAAAACAATGGAAAAAGAGAAATCTCCAACAAGGCGTTCTGGGGCAGCATAGACAGGTATTTTCTGTGTTAGAGTTTTACTCGCTACAGGGTTTGTGACTCTGCAGACCATTTACATGCATAAAAACCTTCATAACACAGAAGGGGACGGGTAATAACCGGAAAAGCATGACATGGGACCTTTAACAACCTATTAATGTGTCATAAACCTCGCTAAAAAGGTCAAATTGCACTTGTTTTGCATCAATCTTGATACAGGGTACTTATTATATGTAGGGATGCACGATATTGTTTTTTTGAAACCGATACCGATACCGATAACTTCCTGCTTCTCAAGACCGATACCGATACCGATAACCGATAATAATATTATATATAAATATATTAAATGTACCTGTCGTTTTTGCACACCTGGTGGTAAAAAAAAGACTAGTAGTGAGCAAATGACATGAGCATTACTACTATGAACAAAACAAAGCCAAGAACAGTTTTGACTCTTCAAAGTGACCATATTTATTTTCCCAAATAAACATAATTGAGTCAATCAGTCAATGTTTGTAGTCTTTGTCCAGCCACTGCGCCGTCAGACCTAGCATGCTAACGGGGCTAACATCACTGGTCCATATGTCCGTGGTGAAACTTATGTCCCGTATATCGTTATCGATCAGAGTATGAAGGAGTGTGCATTGCATTTGTTAATACAAATAGCAAGCGAACTATCTAACTCTGAAACTTTGAAATAGTCCCATACTACCGACGACATGTTTGTTTACTGTCCTGGTTTCACGGCTGCACACCATTTACTTCACAGCCAGGCATGAGTTAGGGAGCGCTGGATTTGTGAAAAACTCCCCTCTTCCTATACCACTAATACCACAGTACTGGCAAAACGGGAGGAGCCGAGTGAAAAACAAGCGCCCCTCATCCCAATCCACCCACACCGCAGTATTATTTTCTTTTTTTTACCCAAAAAATATATTGTATGTTATCGGTGCTATTAATACTGTTATCGGGTTTATCGGTATGACGTCATAATTCCTAATATCGGGCCGATAATTATCGGGCCGATAATTATCGTGCATCCCTAATTATATGTTATAGTTATAGTAACCTAAAGGTTTTTGGCTACTATCCCATCATTCAATTGTGGTTTTCATTATAAGTAATGGGTTTCTTTTAGACCGAAACTATATATATATATATTATAATTTTTACTATGTTCAATCTGAATTTACTTTACTAATAAAAACATCTATTTTGATTCTGACACTTCTACAGCCAACTCACAGGTGTATCATTGCTTTGAGAAAAAAGATTATTCATTTACCCCTTTTAGAAGTGAAGATATAGTCATTTGTTCTGGGCATGTCATTTTTCGAGCCTGGGGCCTGAAAAACAGGCTCAGGGCTTAACAGGTTAAAGGATCTGCACACATCCGCCCTGTTTAAAAGGGCAGGGCTTGTGGGCCTTCTGTACCTTCACACCTGCACACACAGACAGTCCCCCAGCACCACACGCTGCCCCTATGTAGCGAGTCATTGTCATTAGCCCCGCCCACGTGTTCTTGGTGTCAAAGCCTCTGAAGTCAGACTCTACTTTTTCATTGTAGTGTCTCTTTCTCGCCGTTTAACCAGGGCTTCTGGTTCGGGAATGTTCTTACAGTAATCTTCGGTACTACTTTATTGATGTATTTTCCAATGTAGCAAATGATCGCGTCCAAATGACTTTTACTTGTAACAGAACATTCCTACACTCTGGTACTTCTAATTTTACTCAAGTACAAGATCTGCGTACTTTGTCCACCTCTGAACAAGCATCACACATGATATTTAGACTGCACTGTCATACCTTATTGTTTGTGTCACTTGGGGTCTTAGCAGTCCTTGCATCAGCCCAGTGCCTCAGTACAATACATGTTTGTCAAAAGAAAGTCACATTCCTCAGCTTCAGTGGGACTGCTTCACTAAGTCCTGACAGTCCCTGTGGTTCCTGCATACCCATTAGTGCACGGACTGTTACAGCTGACTGCAGGAGGAGGTTTCAGCAGCTCTTAAACTGAAAACAAGTGCTGATGCAAGATCATTGCAGAGTAGTAGTTATTCATTTGAAATCAAGATGTTCAGAGGCTTTTTTGGGGGCTTGTTTGATGTAATGCTGGCAGGCCTCCTGCTGTGCTCGGCCACAGGCCTGCTGATGGTGGATCAGCGCAGAGATGCAGAGGAAGACCAGGAGCGCAACAAAGCCATCTTAGAAATGCTACACATTAATAAAGTGTCTGCAAGCCATCAGGCCAAGCCACATCCTTACATGAGGGAGATATATCAGCGTTTGGACTCACTGGAGGTTCAGGACTTTGCGAGTTCAGATGGAACGCTGGTGCAGAGTTTTCGGAGTGTTGTTGGTAAGGATTCAAAGTTAATTATCCTCTTGTTTTAAATATTTTAAACTTGAAGTTTTCCTTCAGCTTAACACCTGCTGAGACATCACTATTTCGGTTTTGACAAGATGTGCAACATCCTTAAAGCTTAAAGGTGGGGTAGGTACGTTTGAGAAACTGGCTCGAGATACACTTTTTGTTATATTCCATGGAATGCTCTTAACTTCCCGATAGCAATGAATATCTTAAGAAAATCTAAAAATCCATTAAAAAAATTCATCTGTGGAAGCCGTAGTACTGTAAAAAGCACGACCAATCATGATGGCCTACCTGCCTGTCAGCCTTCCATCTGTGCACAAACTTATCTCGTGCCCTCATTGGTCATGTGCGCGTTCGTGTGCGTTGGATTACCTACCCCACCTTTAATATATAAGGAGCATTATGAAGACAACCAGAGTTCCCATTTATTCACGGAAAACTGCCCATCTGGCAACACTGAGCGCGAGAGCAGTCTGGACTCTGGAACGTCATAACGCTGTGATTATCATTTGGATTACTGGTCTGGGGGAAGCTCCTGTGTGTGTGTGTGTGTGTGTGTGTGTGTGTGTGTGTGTGTGTGTGTGTGTGCGTGTGTGTGTGTGTGTGTGCGTGCGTGCGTGCGTGCGTGCGTGCGTGCGTGCGTGCGTGCGTGCGTG
>CALSBZ010046749.1:164461-180168 GCA_943591055.1 Gobionotothen gibberifrons
GTGCGTGCGTGCGTGCGTGCGTGCGTGCGTGCGTGCGTGCGTGCGTGTGTGTGAAGAAACACCGGCTGTTGTTATTCCTGCTGTGATGTTAAGTTATTCCGTTCTCCGCTTGTAATTATGCCGTTACAAGCTTCAAAGTTGTATTTATCATCTGAATTTGTCGAAACAAGTTTAATATTCTGAAAGCCAGGACTTTGTTTATTTGAAATCAGATGAAAACAAACTGTCACGGAACCTGCCGTGTTATCTATGATTACTATACGCCTTGCATTCATAATGTCACAGGGAGCGGTGCTGCGGAAGAGCCGAGTGCGAGTGAGAGCTGTCATCTTCCATTTACAAGCTTCAAACATGTATTTATCGTGTGATTTGGGAAATAAAAGTTTCATATTCTGAAAGCCAAGACTTTGTTTAATTAAAATCAAACAAAACACCCGAACCCAGAGAGACTATTCTTTTGAAATGAGCCGTTGCGACTTCCGACTGATTTCGATAGAGCGGTTAATTAAACCCACAAAAAGCTCGGTTGGATGCTACACAATCAGATGCTGCTCAGGGCTCTCACTAATTCAGCCTAATGGTGAGTTGTATTTGTATGCACTTTATATTTGTTTTTATGCCGGTGTTCAACTGGTTATTGTGTTAACTGGTTAGATCTGCTTACGCATTTATTTTGATTACCTCCTTCTTTTGCAGTGCGTGAGACTTTGAGACAGCAAACTGTGTTGAGTCAGTGTTTGAACGGGCAGATTGTCTGTAAACTGCAGCATATAAATGAAGCCTGCAACAAATAAATTAAATCGATTGAACTATAGAGAACTGCAGTGACGCATCCTAAAACCCGGAAGTAAACTCCTTCCGGTTCCTTCGTCAAAAACGCAATGCAATTTCTCCATAGGATTTTGGAAAATAGCTCGAAATAAGGTTTGTGGTTGACACACATTTAAGAGACGGATCACGTTTTGTTCAGCCGGATAATATCCACATGTCTACCCTACTTTTATAATTTTCTAATCATAAAGCTAGTCGCAAGAAGCAAAATGCTAACGTTATGCTATAAACGAACTACAGCAGGGTCGCTGCTTCAATGTCACGCCAACTTAAGATCCATATTCAAACATACAGATTCTAAATGGTACGAGTTGAAGCTGTCACAGTTCTGCTTTCTTTCTCACCTATTTTCTGCAATTACATTCCTGAGTCACCTGGTAGCCACACCTTGTCTCTCTCTCACTCTGTTACACCCATCAGCTCCATTTAGTATTTAGGCCCACTTCACTTTCACCTCAGTGCCAGATCGTACTTTGCACTATGCCAGTCTTTCCCGTATTTACCTCCAGATTGCTCTCCCGGTTTCGACCCTGCCTGTCCCTGACCATCCTGCCTCGTCTCCTTCCTGACCCTGCCTGTACTCGGATTATTCTGCCTCGCCTCCTCCCTGACCTGTTCTGTACCTGCGACTCCCGTCTTGCCTTCTCCTGGACCCCTCGCCTGTCCCCGACCAGCCCTTTGCCTTCTATCTGCCGTTTTGTCTCCTACCAGCCTATTGCCTACAATAAAGCTGGTTACCGACTATCCCTGGTTTCCCGTGTGTTGCACTTTGGTTCTCAGCTCGTTTGTGACAGAAGCGTTAGTTTGAACAGTTTGCAGGAGGCAGGTACTTGCTTTCAAGCAGAACAGGGCAAACAAACTTAGCGGGAGTGTTTTACGTGTTCGGTGTAATGACGTAAAATGGCCTGGACAACTTCTGTAGTCCTATTCAGCCACTTGTTAACAACCATAGTTTTTCAGACACGTAAACTCTTCAAAAATCACCAGTGGGGTCACTGCTGATGGATTTAATGTCGTAGAACAAAACGTGATCTGTCTCTTCAATTTGTGTCAAACACAAACAACCATCGTTTTTCAGACACGTACACTGAAAAAACTGATTCTGACCCCTTTTAGATGTTACATGTTTTAATCTAGCCTTTTTTAATAGATTTGAATGTGTTATTGCATCCTTCTTATACCACAAATACTGTCCTGTCTGCGCATGTGCATACACAAGCAGCACGCCACTTTTCCCTCCATTTTCCATTCGGACTCGGAAAGACAGGACTGCCTGCGTAGCTCCGCTGTCGTGAGGTGAACGTTCTCCACGGCTCTCCGTTTTAAGTAAGTAGCTCATTTATAGCCTTGGGTGTATTATATTTAGGGCCGGGACTAATCGCATATAAATATTTGACCTGAGAACAGTGAGAAGCAATTTTTTTCACATGGATTTTAGTATACCATTGAATAATGACTGAATACATAAGCTTAAGCAACAAAACATTGTTTATTTTTTTTCAAGGTGGTACTTAACCAAGACCAACAGAAAAGTGCAATTTTTGCCATAAAGTGTAGCAATAGCATATTTAGGAATATAGTACATTTCAGAGATTCAGGTAGCCTATAGGTAGGTAGACCTTCTGTAAACTATAACACTTAGTTTTTAAGTAAAACACAATACTTTCAAGTACATTCAGAACATTGGAAACCCTGACTATTAGAAAACATCTCTCTGTTGCTTCAGAGGCCATAACAGACTTTGTTGATTTACCAACAGTTTTTTGCAGCCCCTTATCTTCTACCACTCCAAGTGGTCTACAGTCGAGTGCAATCCAGTGAGCCAGGGAGTTGGTTATTTGTTCAGACGTGGACTTAGTTATCCTGGCCCTGAAACCAGTCATCTGGTTGAGTGTGGGTTGGGTGTGGGTCCTCCTTGTACTCGGAGTCGGGCTAACGTCCACGCTAGCTGCTATATGTTTAGCATTGAGGTGATACTTGAGGCTTGATGTGCTGCGGTGATATGCGAATTCCTTTTTGCATAATTTGCACACAACCGTGCTTGTTCTTATCATTGTGGTAATATTAGGACACAACTAAACATGTGAAATCACGTTGGTAAGGGTGCTTTTGGTAACGTTACTCTCTGGCGGCAAGGGGTTAATGTTACCGCAGCTAACGTTCATATAATCTTGGTTTTATCGGCGCTTTCACACCCGAGTACTTTTCCCTCTCCCTTTTTAAAAGGTGCCATCAAGTGCAATAACAGTTTAGCATGTAAGGGCGGTAACTAGGGGTGTAACGGTTCACAGAAGTCACGGTTCGGTTCATACCTCGGTTTGGGGGTCACGGTTCGGTACGGTTTCGGTACAACAAGGAAAAGCAAAGAAAAGTCCCAAATGCATAATTTTTTTTTGCTGTTATTTATTTTTAACAGTAGTGCAAGTTTTGGTATGAAAATAAGGAACTCTAACATTTGGAATCATTAACTGTACTACACAGTTAAAAACAAACCACAAACAGTAACACACACACTCAGATGGCCATATTATTTATAATGGCTGATGCCAAACAAAAAGGTTCAATAAGCTGTACAACTAAAAAGAATGTCTTGAAAATATTAAAATAAATAATAAGAAAGTGTTTCAATCACAATCAATACAAGGCAATACAGAACTGTATAACATCTCCTGATGTCAAAATATAAATTAAATACAATGATAAATATAAAACAAAATAAAATCTGTACCTTTAGGAGCAATGTCTAACATGTGTAATTAACTTGTGAGTGTGTGAGGCCATTATGCCTAACTAAAGGTACTCAAGCTTTACTCTATTTAAGTTTTTCTTCAAAAAGATGAGTTTGTCTACGTTGTCAGTAGTGAGGGCAGATCTGTTGGCGGTAACTATGTCACCTGCCGTCGAGAAAACCCTCTCGCTGGGGACTGAGACTGACTCGGAGGTGATTGAGCATGTTTGACGTGTTACCACCTTTGTCTATGGTTACCACTAGCATACCGCACGCACCGCTGTAACAACGCCGACGCACCGCCCTCGTCCGATCCACAACTCGCTCCCCATCGTTATTGTAGTCCACAGGGAACCCGAAATGTTCCCACACAGCTGATTTAAAAGAAGCAGGTGGGTTCTAGCTCCTGTGTGTTACCTGAACTCGCCATCTATGGCCATAGCTGCTAACTTTTCTTCTTCATGTATTGTGTTCGTTTTGTTGTGTTTTCTTCTTGATCTGTTATTTACGGGCGGCTGGCTTTTCGGCGCAATACCGCCCCCTGGATTATATATAGTGTAGTGGATACTGCCCTGAGTGACAGACTTGTTTCCCACTCGTAAAAAAAGGCGTATTCGCCGTGTGACTGCATGTGCCGAACCGTGACGTCCAAACCGTGACGGTACGGGACGGGTACGGATACCGTTACACCCCTAGCGGTAACACAAGCAATTTGTCTAAACATTTAGTTAAAGTGCACCACATCCAGTCATATTTAGGCTCTATTTAAAAAAACGTTACATTGTTTGTCACAAAGGAGTTTGTACACTCTAAAAACTACGGTCTACACCGTCAAGCGTCTGCTGAATGTCAGAAAACGAGGAAGGGGTCAGCAGTTTTTAGTGGACTGGGAGTTATGGACTGGAAGAGCGGGAGTGGATCCCATCTAGCTTCATAGTGGACCAGAACCTGATAAAGGATTTTTACAAGAGCCATCCTGAACTCTCTGGGCCGTCCGGAGCCGTCCGTAAAGGAGGGGGTACTGTGGTGTCTAGACATTTGTGTTAAGTTAATTTATTTAGTTCAGTCCTTTTGTCTTTTACTTTGTCTTGTGATTTCCTGTTTTATTTTGTAGTAACCTTTCCCTCTCGTTTCAGAGCATTCCTGCCCTTGTGTGTTTTTCCCTCCAGTGTGATTATCAGCCCCTCCCTTAATTGTTGCCACCTGTGTCCCCTTACCTAGTGTGTATATATAGTCTGCGTCTCCCTTTGTCCTGTGCCAGTTCGTCTTGTCTCGTCATGCCTGCCAGTCATTCCTTGATCCTGTTAAGTATATTTCTGATAGTCCATGAAGATGTTTTTGTTTAGAGTTTTGATCCTCCAAGTGAGCGTTTTGTGTTTTGACCTTAATTAAAAGACCTTGTTAATCTGACCTGTTTCTGGTGTTGTGTGTTTGGGTCCTGAGCCTTGTGACATTCCTAACATTCACCATGTGAAATATATAACTTACCTCATCATTATGGAGTATTGTGAGTAAGGTTCTGTTCCACATCACACCAACATCAGATGGCAAAACCTGCAATACAAATAAAGATGAGCAGAAATTAAAACTAATAATAATGGTAAATGAAAAAAGGTAATTGATTGGCAATAATTACTAACTTGTGTTAGGCCAATTACTCAAAATCCTACACTCTAAAAACGAATTCAGGCAACCTTTCAACTCCACTTAATTAAATGCATGGTTGCAAGATAAAAATGTGAGTTAATTGATTTAGATAAACATTTTAAGTTGCAAACATTAATTTATAAGTTGTGTTGACGTAATAATGTTGGTAATTAGATCAACTTAATATTGTGTGTAATTTGAACTCTGATTTCTGCGTTAATTGACTTCAAACTAAATTCAAGTTGTAGTAAGTAATGCAATTGGCTTGGTTCTGACGGTTAAGACAAATATAAATATACAAAGGACATTTTTAGGTGAGTGTCATCTTTTGTCATTCAAATATAGATATAGCCTTGTAGTTGCACTGTATAGGCAAATTGCTATTTGACCAAAATTAGCAGCCTTTGAACTGTGAATAGTTCTGTGAGAGGGTACAAAGTAGTAGAGGCTATTGTGAGAGTAAAAATACTTTGGTTACTATTGTGATGTCGCTTTTTATTAAAAATGAATCTCGGTGAAGCAGATCAAGGACATGCTTCTTGAGGTAGGATTGTTATTTAGAGTTGTCATTGAAATGCAAGTTGTTGGCAGTCACCCATTCAGAATATATTCATTTAGGTCATTTCTCTTTTTTTCCTTTTTCAAAAATAGCACAATACAATTGAAGTATGCAGAGAACTATAGCCATCCGCTGCATTGCCGTGTACCTCGGAGAAAAGGAAGAGGACCTTTTCAAGGAGTTTAGCAACATAATTAAAAATCTTGAAATAAAATAAAATCCATGGGCACAGGACACAGGACAAAAGCACCAAACAATTCATTTCAAAGAAAATCTGTAAATATCTGATTCCTGTAGTGTGTGAGAGAGTGTCCAAGAGGGCAAGAAATTACATATGTTTGCTGTGCTCTGTCAGTTACATTTTTGAAGCATATTGCACTTTTGGCCACACCCCAATCAATAATATCTTAGCAATGTTCAGCATGGATAGGTGTTGACAGCAATGGCATGGGAAAAGGATTGTGTAACATTTGAAAAGTGGCTTCTGCTCTTCACTTAACCAGTTCAAATATTGTATGGAACCTGCAAAAAAGATGAGAAGGTACACTAAAACTTGCACGGTTGTGATTGACAAAATCTGTCCACATGCATTTAAATACTAGGCAAAGTACTCAAAACCACCTCTGTGTGTCTTCAGGACTACATTGCCATGACGACACACACATGCAGACTCAATAGGTGAAAACAATACCAGCGTTGTTTTAGCAGCTGGTAATAATGGCTCTGAATTAGCTAAGAGTGACAGTTTAAAAAGTATGCAATTACCTAATTCATTATCTCTTATGCGCTAACCTATTATTTAATGTGCTTCAAAAGGACATGAATATCGCCTTCATCAGTGACCGGTCGACCCCAGGATCTGACCATACGATGGCAACCATCGTGGTCGAGGGAAACAAATGAATGAGCAAGCATTCTGTGTTCATACTGTTTGAAATAATGACTGTCGGCAGTGTAAACATCTTTCTTACATCTTTTGTAAAATTGATGTGTGTGATCTGTAGATTGGTGGCCAATGGCCATTGAGAGTTTGTTACTGTAGTTTTACAAAAACTTACAAAGGCCTCTAACTTCGTTGTGATGGCAGCATTTATTTGCTGTGCCCCCATTTCCCATGGTAATATGGCTAATGTGTTTATTTATTATTTGTGGGGCAATTTAAATTTGTGTTTATCTTTTTCAAGATTTAAATGAAGCTCAGCGCAAGTTCTTTCAGGAAGACTGGGTGGCATGAAAATCACTCACCTTTCCTATAGGCCCTGACTGCAGGGCGTGGTCAGATGTGGGCGGGGCTGGACGTCCGATGGGCGGGGTGTATGGATATAATGTATTACCCTGAACTTTAAGTATAATTCAACTGAAAAACCAATACAAAAAATAAACTAAATAAAATTAAATAAATAATCGTTTTATTTCGATTATGTTGTTTTCATAATCGTTGCAAGCCAACATCGTAATTGCGATTAAAATACGATTAATTGAGCAGCCCTATACTGAGACATTATGGACATATGTGATACAATTACAGAAGCTTGGGAATGCGAATTGTATTATTAATGCTATATTGTTAATATAACATTGATAACATTAACAATATATAAGGTAACAATATAACAAAAGAGACACATGGCAAGTAGAAGTATAGTATATTTGCATTATTTCAAATAATACATATAGAGATTATAATCTTCTATAAAACTATAAAATGGTTCTCCTCTCTCCTGCAGTCAGCTGTGATTTGAGGTGTTCATGCACCGTATCATATGGCATGTGTCAATAAATGTTCAAACTAAATGAATTCTCTCCTGATTGAAACATGTGTTGAAATAAACAACTGCAGTTCAAAATAAAAAGTGAATTGCCTAATATTTTTGTTGTGGAATCAATTAATTTCTTTCTTTAAAGGCAAAAACATGAAAAAGCTAAGAAAATAAAATATTGAATACAATATATTTGGAGCAACTTAATTTATAAATGGTTGTCAACTTAAAAACGTGTGTTCACAATGATGGTAATTAAGTACATATAACTTAAAATTCCTTTTAAATCATACGGTAAAACAAGTTGGAACAACTTAATTTTTGGAGTAATCAACTTAAAAACTTGTATCCCGAATGAGGGTAATTAAGTACATACAACTTAAAATCCCTTTTAAATAATGTGGTAAAACTAGTCGGAACAACTTAATCTTTTGAGTAAAACACCTCTGATTGTAGAGGAAAAGCCTTCTCCCCTAACTCAAATAACTTTGTTGCTTTAAGACAATTTCATTAGAAGTTGTCTTAACTCAATAAACATCGATGCAAACTGTTGCGTTGATTTTCTTTGTTGAGCCAAGGCATTTGTTTTTAGAGTGTAGCTCCTGTCTCTAGACCACCTCCAATGTTGGAGGTGGTCAGAGTATCAATATGAGAAAAGCTACACCCTCTGTCCTTAGACCCTCACATCGTACAAGGAAAAACTTCCGCGCAAAACCCACAGTTTTAAAGGGGATAAAAAATGGGAGAAACCTCAGGGAGAGCAACAGAGGAGGGATCCCTCTCCCAGGACGGACAGACGTGCAAGAAATGCGGTGTGTAAATCGAAAAGATAATACATTTTACAGCCTATAGACCGAGTGTTTAGGAAATGCGTGTGTCTGTAATAAGAAGATGAATCCACGAGGATGTCAGCCACAATCCTGTGGAAGCCATCAGGGAAGCAGCACGACACGACCCAGGCAGGACCGCAGCGATAGGTTCAGCCACAACCCGAAGTCCACGATTTAATCCAGAGTTCAGGATAGAGGATCAAGGGCACAGGACTACTGCAAGACGATCAGCCTCGATTCCGGAACCCGGCGTAGATATAGATAAGAAAAAACAAGAAAAAGACATTTGGCTGGGTTAATCTGAAACAAGAGAATACACAGACACAGACAGAGAGGGAAAAGGTCATTGGATAAAAGTTATTCTTGATAACCCTCAAGAAAGATCTCCTGAACCTCCCCACGCAATCTATCAAGTCTGACCCCTCAAGTGTACAAGTGAATTTAGAATAGTTTTTCATTCTCTTATATGAGAAACAAGGGTATGAAAAGAAAAGCCAGAAACAGAGGAAGGGAGGCACAACGTAGCTACGTACATGCACTCCCCGTAAATGTTAAAACGAGTCAGACGTGAAGAAATAAAAAGCCAGAAACTGTAATGAAAAGGCACCACTTAAAGAAAAGTACTGGGGAACAAAAAAGGACAGGAGGAAAGGCCCAACGAGTCAACGTAACACACTCTCCTAGAATAGTTAAAAGTAAACGGGGTAGGAAGAATATAGTAGGAAACAGAGCTGAAAAGGCGTCCAAGAACGCTTTCCCTCTAGTTCAGGGTGAAAATGTAGGATAAGAAACAGAGATAGGGAGCACAACAACCTATCTCTTCGTCAGAATGCACTCCCCCGCCTGTCTAAGCGACTCTGTACCCCATCCCCCTCTGCCAGACCTTCGATCGGCAGAGGGAGACGGGGAGGGACAAGCCCCAAGGGGGGGATTTGGGTTCAAAATAAACCCTGCAGAGATCCAAAAATTGATAAAGAAGTAATTTACATGGTGAAATATAAGGTACTATATTTTAAGTAATCATATCTACTATTCCTATATTCGAATAATATTAAACAAAAGCCAGAGAGAAAAAATTAGTTTTAAGTGTTGATTTAAAAACCCCCAGGGTCTGGGCAGACCTCACATGGAGGGGCAAAGTATTCCAGAGCCTAGGGCCAGCCGCTGCAAAAGCTCGATGCCCTCAGGTTTTAAGCCTAGTCTTAGGCACTATCAACAACAGCTGGTCAGCCGACCTTAAGGCTCTGCCTGGGGTGTAGCGATGGAGAAGTTCGGCTATATAGGCAGGAGCCAGCCCGTTAGGGCTTTGAAAATGAATAAAAGGAGTTTAAAATCTATTCTGAACCGAACTGGAAGCCAGTGCAATGAAGCCAGAATTGGCGTAATATGGTCACGCTTTTTATGGCCAGTGAGAAGACGAGCAGCTGCATTCTGAACTAGCTGGAGGCGTCTAATTGAGGCCTGGTCCATACCCACATACAGAGCATTGCAGTAATCCAGTCTCGAGGTAACAAAGGCGTTAATAACCCTTTCTAGGTCTTTAATAGATAAAAACGACTTGGTCTTAGCCAATAGTCGTATTTTGAAAAAGCAGGTCTTGACTACAGTGCTGACCTGTTTATCAAATTTAAAGGCGCTATTGAAGGTCACTCCAAGGTTCATGACAGAGGGGAGGATATTTGTATTGGGGGAGCCCAGAATGTCAACCGGGGAGACTGTTGGTTGGGGTCCAAAAAAGATAACCTCGGTCTTGCTCTCATTAAGGGTGAGGAAGTTTTGGCTCAGCCAGGATTTAATCTCTGTTAGGCAGTCCTTCAATTGCTGTAGTGAGTTGGCATTTTGATTGAGAGGCAGGTAAATCTGTACATCATCAGCGTAACAATGGAAGGGGATATTGTGTTTTGTGAGAATTGAACCTTTTGTGATTTGTGACATCACCCATCTGTCACTCAAACGTGTCACATCCTTAATTAGGTATACATGTAAGCCTTGATATAATTTCAATGAGATACAAAGATGACCTGGACAGGGTAATTAGCTAAAGAGGTCAAGACCGTTTTGTTTAAAAGGCTGTAAACATGTTTATTTCTGCTGTAGTAAGATTGGCCATTTTACCATGGGGGTATATAGGGATTGACTCACTTTCGGAGCTAGCCCCAAGTGGCCATTTGAGGAACTGCAACAGGTGTCTTGGAAGGAGGTAGAAAAACATTTGAAAATCTTAAATTGTTATGCATGTGTGTTGTTCTTGTACTGTATGCACAATCAATAATCAAGACTACGACGTGCTATATTCAACATGTATTGTTATACCGGAGACATAGACATTCATGTCTGGTCAGTCAATCAATCAATCAATGTTTATTTATATAGCCCAATATCACAAATGTTACATTTGTCTCAGTGGTCTTCACAGTTTGTTCAGAATATCAGTATGACAACACGACACCCTCTGTCCTTAGACCCTCTGTCCTTAGACCCTCACATCGTACAAGGAAAAACTTCCAGAGAAAACCCACAGTTTAAAGGGGAACATGGGAGAAACCTCAGGGCGAGCAACAGAGGAGGGATCCCTCTCCCAGGACGGACAGACGTGCAATAGATGCCGTGTGTAAATTGAAAAGATAATACATTTGCAACAAGGAAGGAAGGCGAACTTCACTCAACTCTCTGGCTGCGCGTTGCGCACGCTACTGTGCCTATGTCACATCACGTGGGCCAATCATAAACAAGCATTGTTAAACAGTGACATCCACATATTCTGTAAGAATATTACAGCATGTAAATGAAAATGGTCAGCAATAATATTTAAGTATCCATGTTAGTTAAGTAGCATTTATAGCCTAAAATATTTGAATAAATTGGTATGAGCCTTTAAAAATCCTACAATCTTAATTTGTTTGTCTTTTTATTCTTCACGCAGGTCCACATTACGCTCGTCCAGGCTGGATCTGGTTTAATGTCAGCAGCCTGGACCCCTCCATGCTGGGGGCAGAGTTGGTTCTGTTCAGGAAGACCCTGCACCCCCGCCCCATCAGTGTGACTGTGACCCTGCACAGTGTCACAGCCTGGCAGGGAGCTCTGAAGGAGAGTCCAGCCCTAGAGGACAGACTGCTGTCCCTGGACCAGCGAGCCTCATCTGGATATGATGTGTTTGATGTCTCAGCTGTTCTGCCTGTGAAGCCTCTGGGGGGGGTGGGCTTTCAGCTGCATTATACAGATGAGCGTGGGAGTCTGGTCCTCCATGAAGCCCTCACACAAAGTCTTTACTGTTTAAACAGAGGATCCCTGAGGGAACCCTTGCTGGTGCTTTACCAGTCACCCCCCCTCCACATCTGACTGTGACCACTGTTAGTGTGAAGCTGGTCACTAAACCACCCCTGATGTGGTGCCTATGCAAACTGTTTGAGCACAAAAGTGACAGGACGTATATGATAATATAATAGTCGCAATTATTCTTTAGGGCTCTTTAAATGTGCATTTGTCAGGATGTGTGCTTTTCTTTTGTATAATGTAGCCTTTTTATACATTTTCCTCGTTTTTTTTGTATTATTATCATTATTATAAATAATAAAAACTAGTACCAGAGCAACATTTCCGATGTCATCTTTAGTTCTGAAAGTTTCTACCGAAGATGTTAGTGCTTTTTCTGTCTGACTTGATCGTAATGTTGTTTTCTTACATCATGGGAGCTTACTGCCCTCTAGTGGAGACCCAGAGTAACTGTAACACAACATTAAGGGATATGAGAAAAAAAGAGCCTTACCAGGGGCCTACATGCTCTGGCTTAACTATTGGCTAATACAGCTAACTGTTATTGATATCAGTATCAATAGTCTTATTAGAAACGACACCACACACAGTTTGGGTGACAGCTGTATTAATGTGGAGATGCGTTGATGGGAGTCTTTAGAACTGGAACTAGGGTATTTCAGCTTCTTAAGAGATAAATCATAAAGGCCTTCTTATACTCCCATGCAAATGAAAATTGTAAAGCTATAGTTTGAGTTTTGGTGACTAAAATAAAGCTATTCAAAATGATTAATATGCCCATACAGTATGAACCATATTCTGTGATTAATCACAGCCCTGCAATAAACATTGATATGTTTATTTATATGTTTGTTTACCTTCATGTACATGGGTGTGTGAAATTGTGAATGCAAATGAGTAATATCTCATCAAGTAAGACTGAGGTCAACATTTCATAATGTAAGACAATATATTTTGGCTGCATTTCTTGCATTATTTTTGCCCCATAAAAAGACGGAAAGCCAATTTTATGGTTAAATATCTTCAGTTAAATACCTGCAACCATAGACATATAAAGAGACTCTTTATATGTCTATGCCTGCAACAGCCATGGAATTTGGAAATAAACAAAATGACCCGTAAATAGAGCTGTCTAAGATTTTCAATAGGTACCTACCTACTGGGTTTTGTGTGCAGTAACCACAACTATTTGAAATAGTTTTGGTAATTTGATAGTAAAACATCTGTAAGTGATTTTCCACCAATATTAGACATACATTATTATTTGAAATGGTTTCTCTTTTATAATGTATATTTATATTGTAACATTTGTATTTGTTGTTGTCATGTGTTTTTATTTTTTATTTATATATTACTTAATTTATTCATGTGTTATTATTATTATATTCTTTTGTAAATGTTTCTCATCATTCTGGACACAGGAAGTGACCCTTCTCTCCTCTAAAATGATTGGCTGCCTTCTCCGTCTTTCACGTCCTTTTCTAACCAGTCATTGACGACCACCCACAGCAGCCGCACCGCCTCCTGTAGGCGCAATTTGTCCACTAAACAGAGCAGCGTTTTTATTCTGCGGTTTAACTTCCCCTTTCTGTGCTCGGTGCTGCCGGTGTTAGCGTCCTGAAACCTTCCAGAATGTTCCCGGTGCGGATGGAGAGCGGCTGCGGGAACATTTGAAGCGGACGGAGTGAAATGCATCCCCGGAGCGCTGAACCTGTTCCATCCCACACACAAAGCCTGTGAGCAGGCCGTGCTTTTCCTCTCACACCGCGCCGAGGATGCTCAAAGATGTCGGGGAATTATTACAAAGGCAACGAAGTCAGCTGCTGCATCAAATACTTCATTTTCGGATTCAACATCCTGTTCTGGGTAAGAAGCTTTATTGTGTTATTTATACGGTCTGCGCCTCTCTCAAGTGCACTTCGGTTATTATCATGTCCACCAGCCAATAGGGAGGGAGGAAGGCCCCGATATTGTTAGCATTTTATTATGCTGCCGTTGTCATGAACGATATTTTTCAGGAAGATATCAATGCATGTTTCAATGCGGTTTCATTCGCTCGATAACATCCTGTCGGAGCTGCTGCGGGCACTGCTCAGCTAATCGGCTTTTTGTGAACTAATGACAGCTCAGCTCGGTCCCGGTCAGGATTATCATTCATATCACCCTCTGAAGCTCCATCATGTCCAACTTTCTTTTTCAATGATTGTGTAACTTTTTTTTTTTTTAAATGCATGTGTAATACTTCAGAGTGCATGTAGACATGATGTAATGTGTTTTAAAAAAGTGATGTCATTCATAGCCGACGGTGGTAGTTCACAGCATGACCTAACCAACATTGAATGCACACAGAATCACAATCACAATCAGAATACCTTTACTCGTCCCACAGAGGGGAACATTTACATTTGTTACAGCAGAAAAGAGCAGTTTAATGTTAACTAAGAAGCATGCATACAAATGTTTTAAATGCATATAAGTTAGGGCTGAAAATACCTAGTATTTTCGTTGTTAAATGTAAAGAATACTTTGCATAAATTGCCAAAAGGTCCTTCACAAGCTCCCACATTTCCAAAAGCTGTAAACCCTGAAAGTCGATGCTTTAATGTAAAACAAATATTTTTTCATTTGATATGTTTACTTTAACAGTGTGGCAGCCTGTCATTATGTCACACTCATCCCCCCCCCCCCCCCACAGTGATCTGACTTGACTGTGGTGTTTTGCAGCTGCTGGGCATGGCCTTGGTTGCGATCGGACTGTGGGCCTGGAGTGAGAAGGTACGTCAGGACCCTGAGGGGTTGTCGGTGATACTGCCAAACCCTACACTCCCACTTATTTGTGGGCATACTTATATATTTGTTTTTAATAGAATGTTGTTGTTTTAATGCCACTACTTATTGAAAATGTAAAGCTGCACTAATCAACATTCTTATTCAAACAATGGTAGAAATAAGGGTTTGTCATTTTAAAGGGATCATTTGTGGGGACAAACAATCAAAGAATCATCACAAACATTCCGATTCCCCTCAGCTCTGCAGAGCCTTTTATCCCTTTAGAGCTTGTTGTTTTGGATTTACAAAGTGCAACCAAGTGCAACCTCCGGGTCTGAAAATGAAATCCAATGCAAAAGGGCCGAAACCTGCAGTCTGTCTTTTGGCCATCAGGAGGCAGCTTCGCTAAAAGACTGGTGATAGTATTTAGTTTATCAGAAAATAAACCTAGTGTCACTTGCTAGTAAGTTTATGGCCTCATACCCTGATTGGAAGTATTCTCCAAATACAGCATGTGTTAAATTATGGTTACATTTAGAGTTAAAATAGACGCAGGCTAATTGTTTTTTCAGCCATCAAACTCCACTACCCACGCTAACAGCGCTAACAGCAGACCTACAAAGTTGGCAATTAGTTAACAAACTATAGCTTCTATCAGTTTGTTCTACTGCTCCCTATTGGGCAGAGAATCAACACATCAGCTTTAAATTCAATCCTCCAACCCCAATTCAAATGGTCAAGCTTAGTTTTCTGTACAGTATATCAGCCAATAGCCTGTGTGGATAGAAATAAGATTTATATTCAAACCATTTCTCTGAATCAGTTCATGTCCCCAGCAGAGTTTCCGTTATCCGGTAATTACCGGACTTTGACCAGTAAAATATGCTGAAGACCGGCAAATCTAAATCTCTCCGGTCCAAATGTCCGGTCCAAATAATTCCCCCTTAGCGCAATACAGCATCAGTTGTGCCACTTATGTGACAGACAAGAAGAGTACATTCTAATGTCCAACATTAGAAAGAGGTTTATCCTCCTGAAGGGGACATTATGACCCCTCATGTAAACAAACGCATAATGCTGCGCTATACTTTGCCGCCACACCCCGTTGCCAAGCAACGCTTATTGTTTAGGAGGTGTCCTTTGATACGCAGGCAGTCATATCATTAGCCAGAACTAGCTAGATCTGATGGATATGGACATAAACGCGAGTGAAGTCTAATCGGACAGGAGAGAGATCAGAGATCAGCTCCTGCTGACGGAGACATGCAGCTCTGTGATCACCTGCAGCTCTACATGATGCAGCTCTGTGA
>CALSBZ010046749.1:200074-216856 GCA_943591055.1 Gobionotothen gibberifrons
AGGAGAACCATGAGGTCTGAGGAAGTCTTGAGCTGAGCAACGTCCTCCTCTCTCTCTCCGTCTACAGTCTGAGCCACCACCTCCAGGAGACACTCCACCAGGCCGGCCTCCACCAGCTGCAGCTTTATCACATCTGGCAGGGAAGGATGACACAGTTAAGACTGAAACGCACTGCTGCTGCACTGCAGTAATGCACCACATGATGTGCAGCAGATGTGCAGCAGATGTGCATCATGTGACGCAGAAAGCACACGAGACTCATCAGTGCTCACCATAAAGACCTGAAGTATAATACAGAAATGATGTCTCGTAAGTTAAGCTTTATTTACACACATTTTAGCTAAATCCTAAAAGCATATGGAAATGTGAATCAATACCTGTTCCATCTACTAGCATTATGATAATATCAGATAGTTTAGGGCATTGAGATAAACAGTTGGTGGAGCTCATTCTTTCATCATGTGCCATTGATCCTTGTGGGAAATATTTTTATAACCTTCTTGGGACGATATATAAAACAATCAGCTTAACACCAATATTACAATTTAAAAAAGGGAATAGAGGTATGTTATTAAAATCTTTTTATACAGTTAAGTATGAGTAAAGAGCTGAAATAATTGAGTCTATTGACTCACTGAAAAATGTATCTGGAACATTCTTTGTCAACAGTCACTGCTTAATAGACTGTTTTCAGGACAACATCATATGCCAGAAGATATACATAGACTAAGACTTGTAATGCAATATCTTTAAAAAACGACTTATTGAAAAAGAATCTGAAGATGTAATGATTGCAAATTAACAGTTCTAAAATTAGTATAGAAAAAACCCCATCAATAGGCGCTTTCACACCAAGTACTTTGCCGTACTTAGTTCATCAGAACTAAAGAGTTCTCATGAACTAAGTACAGATCGCGTTCACACCGGAATAAGTCCCTGGGGGAGGATTAGGCAAATGAAGCCGCTGACGTCACTTCTTCTTCTTCTTCTGCTTTGGGTTTACTGGCAGGACGCAAACAACTTCACGGCGTATACTGCCACCCGAAGTCCCCGGCCGGAAGTCCCCGGAGTTAGGGACTGGCTTCAGTAGAAGCTGCTGGGACTCCCATCAGCTTCTACTGAAGCCTTCCGAGAAAACGGCCAGAACGCCGATACCTCCTCATCTCCACCGCTCCCATGTTTTATTTTGTGTTGCCGTTAGTCTCTCTGCGCTGGGCTAACGCTAATGCTAATAATGCTAATGCCAGCAAATACAATGTCGGCTTCACAAACCTTTCAGAGTTTTACGGGCCGTGGTTTGCAATCCGCCCAGCCAATCAGAAATGGGAACATTTTTCTCCCATGAAAGTACCTGCTCTCTAGCAGGGACGGAAAAGGGGGTGAAAAGGTTCTCATGAACTAAGTTCTAGTTCCGGATTTTTTTTGTGTGAACGCAACATTTCAAGAACTATCGGAACTATACTGGGAAAACTACTCCGGTGTGAAAGCGCCTATAGTCTGCTTTTTTACAGTTTGCAGTTGTTAGGAAATTATTTTTGAAATGTTCCTTCTATGTTAGGACAATTTGTGAAAACCTAAACAATTGAGCACTAAAAAGTCAAGACAACAATCTAGAAATTGTCACTGTTAGATTTCTTTATCTGTATCTGACAGGATGCAGAGTGACGGAATGAAACAGATGGAGAGAGAGCTTTCTCTAGAGTGGAGTTAAGTAGGACGTTGTCCTGGAGACTGACAGTGTGGGAGCACCCAGTGTGCCTGGAATGGTGATAACAACAGCAAGTAAGATGCTCACACACACACACGCAAAAAAGAGCAGCTGAGCCAATGCAGGAGCTGTCTGCCATGACTGTGCAGATAGCAGCTATCCCGGAAAGCATGACTCACACTGAGGGGATAATTTACTGAGGAGTAGGCGGACATGATTTTAATCTAAACGCTAGAGAGAGCACCGCAGTCCCTCTATTTTATGTCTTAATCTCTTCCCTTCACCGTACAGTGGATACGGCATTCGGCAACACTTAATAATGAAAAAGAGATCAAAGAAAATCCCATTACCGTTTTCTGCAAGTGGAGCCAGAACTTCAAAAATCATTTCCTTCTTCTCGTGTTCTGTCTGCTTCTGGAACAGACGCACCAGCTCCTCAGCGATATTGGTGGAGGCAAACTGTTCCTTGCTGGACTCTGAAAACACCAGAGCAGAGTCAGAGGAGGAGAAATCCTTTACATTCTATGTTTCAGTGCATGTAAATGGTCTGCAAAGGCAACAATCCCTGTGTGTTCCCTCCAGAGGGAGTTTCTCTCCTACAAACTCCCCCCCCCCCTGCCTGAAACGCTGGGACTCCTTTGTTTACTTCTGTAAGATAGTGACACCACTACGTAACACTAACGCTTCTATTGGCTAGCACTCCAACACAATGTACGTGAGGCTAAGGGGCGGGACATCTCTAAGCAGTTGACCAATCAATACAGAGCCAGCCAGCTAACCAATCAGAGCAGGCTGGGCTCTGGTTTCAGACAGAGGGTGAAAAGAGGTGCTGCAGCACAGGCAGTATGAGAACAATAAAGAGCTTTTTGAACATTAAAGCATGAGGACATGTTCCAGGAGAGACACCAAATACATTCTGAAAATTAGCAGAAAAGGGTCTCTTTATAAAATGTGTGGATTCTGGCAGTTGTTATATTTAAAGACATTAATTATACTGGAATAAGCTAAAACAGATATTCAGGTATACTCACCAAGCTCGGCCAAATTCCCAAAGGCAATTAGACACATTTCTGTCAGGGCTACGTTGTGGGAGTGGATGCCTAGCAGCTTCACCAGAGTGGGAATCACACCCATATTGATCAGCTGAGCTTGTAAGGAATCTGCAAAAAACAAAGATAGGGAAGACAGGCAGTCGATCCATTGTTCTAATCGTAATGTTAGATTGCTGAAATGTGATCACCATAGCTATCTAATTAAATAAATGCTATGAAAAAGAGAAAATAAATCTCTCCCGATTCAATAAGCTTGCTAAAAGTCCTTCAGCCTTTACTAGTTTGTGGCTTATGGTGGCCTACATTATAAAGTACAAATAAAATGTTGTTGCGTAAATGATGCCACTGATTTTGCGGGTCAATCAGGACTTTATTCCCCCTTAAAACGTTGATTCTAATTTTCTAATTGAATGCATGTGCCTACATAATATCTGCATTAAATAGTCATTCGGCCACACCCTCTACACATCACGGGGAGTGGAGAAGAAGTGGTAGAGCTCAGGAGAAATGTGAAAAAAGGAAAGATAAGTATTAAAATGTATTTCTTAATTAGAAACCAGGGTGAACAAATCAATGGAGGAGAAAGACACAAGTGGGAGGATGACCATAAAAAAACAGGAAGGAACAAGTTGAGTTAAAGTCTCAAGAACAATTCTCAAAAGATCTCATCAGGCCCTTACTTAATTAATGTCAATCAAAACTTATAGTAGCAGGGCAACCTAACCCTTCAGCCATGGATCAAGTGGAAGAACAGTATATTTGGAGGCAGGTGGTGAGAAGTCAAAGAAAGTCAAGGTTTTTTGTTGATATTCTCTTCTCGTAACTAGCCATTGCAGTACTGAAATTAAGCCAAAACTGTTGCCATTACAGAGTAACCAACGCGCACAGACAACTTTATCTTTAAAAAGAATTCCCACTTAGAACACAATTACAATCCTTAAAAAATATATATATTTCAATACTAGCACTCCTGTTAATGCATTGCCCTCATTGAAGAACAGTTAAAAGATTCCTGCTTGTAGCATGGTTGTCACAAGAATATTTTAAATATGCAGTATGTGCATATAGCGGATGCTGATGATTCAGTGTTTGATTTAGTAAGTGCGAAGTTGTTGTTTCAACATTAGGAAAGTTTTGAGGAGTCAGCTAGAAGCTGGAAGATGCTGAAAGCTGCTGGAACCTGCTGGAACCTGCTGGAAGCTGCAGAAAGCCACAAAACCTCATTCATTCTGTTAGAGCAACCCAACACCAAAGCATCACCCGGCCAAATAGAAGCAACCATTGTCCAGTGCCAACAGAAACTTGGCAGGAGATGTGAGTCCGTCAGATCAAATACTTGCTCCTGTACAAGCCTTGTTGTCACAAAGACAAAAAACTGTAGCATAGTCCAGAAAGAAGATGTATGGATGGAAACAGTACATCCTGTACATTTTAAAGTATGTATATAGAAAGAATCTGGATAGATTATGGAGATAGAAACGTATGGAAGAGAAAGCATACTGAAAGTACACTGTAGGATAAACTGCAACCTTTTTAAGCATGGGAACATAACAGCTTGATAAAATGACTTCACCCTATGTTTTTCTTAAAAATGTTTGGTTATTTTGTTGAAAATCTGTACAATGCCAAAACCCAACAGGCTCCTAATGTATAGACTCCCTACCTGACAGGATAGATCAACTTCTTGTTAAATAAGCCTATTCAGTTATTTATTTATTTTCAGACATTACATCCTGTTTGTGTGTGCAGTACAGACCAGGAGTCAAGATGTAGTTAGCCTAGCTTAGCATAACGTCTGAAAGGAAGGTTAGCTAGCCTGGCTCTGGTCAAAGTGAATTAAAAAAAAGATACACTCACCAACCATTTTTAAATTTGATTAACATGTAGTTCCTTATTTGTTTATCAGAACACACGAGAGAAATTTAGAATCTACAGCCATAGGCTCTGTGAGGCTTTATTGCCGTATATTTGTGCTAAATGCTAATGTCTACATGCTAACATTTTTACAAAAGTAACATGCTGATATGTGTAGCAGATTACCATTGTCGCCACCTTAGTTTAGCGTGCTAGCATCCTTATATTTGCTACATAGCACCAAAGTATAACTGATGAGAAGGTAATTAGTTTTGTAGGTTCATAAACAAGTATTGGAAAAACTGCATTTTTGACCTGATGATGGCTCTACATCAGAGTTAGACAAAAATGATTACAGTTCATCCTGAACGAGACATGAAGGTGTGAACTGAATTTCATGTCAATCCATCCAAAAGGGACAGCTTTATATAGATACATTTCCTTTTAAACCACAAATCTGTACCTTAATAACAGCTATAGGAAAAGTCCTCAGAATAAATTATGTGTGAACGGTGAATATCTGTACACGTTTTTTTTGCCAATCATCTTGTAGTCTGCTGCTGGACCAAATGTCAGAGTGTGGTTAAAACGTATACTTTTTGGGGCTTTAGATGTCTATACGACATTTCATGGCAATCAACCCAATAACGGTTGACATATTTTCATCTGGATCACACTGAGGGACTAGAATTGTTTCTAGAGCCATGCTGCTAGTAGGGCTTAAAACCAGGGACAGGAACCTGCTAATGAATATGTTCGACCTGCAGGGTCTACAGAACGTCTACAACGACGCAGAAACTGTACTGCTTCTATGGAAGCTGACTCAGCAAATATGAATAACTGCAGATTACCTCAGATGTGATGTTGGAAAGGCAACAGACAGCATGGTAGAAAGGTCAGGAGAGAGGTCAGTCCAAAAGAGAAAAGCATGTAATGTTCACCCTACTGTCTTGTGACAAAAACAGATGTACCATCGTCTGTGTATAAGAAAGAGAACATCCGCTGATTAGTTAGATTAGTTAACAGTTGTTCTTGGGGGAAGATGGTCATTACCATTATCATTGCTATAGTTCATCAGCATGCCACAAAAGACAGTCAAGAGCTTCTCATTTTCCGGCTCAGTATTTTGGTAGAGGGATTTAATGTGTTCAGCTACTATCTGAGCCCCTCCTGCCAGGTCAACTGCACTCCTGCCCTCATCTGCAAAACAAAGAGGCCAGGACACAAATCAACCACAAAGAATAAAATAAGTAAATCAAAAGAAACCACAACCTGAAAAACACATATAAAAGCAATGTTAAGTAAGCAGTACAAACATATAAATTAATGCAAACTAAGGCTATAAAGCAGTCAAAATGTTGAATGAAATAAGTGTGAAAGAAATCATTATGACCACAACTACATATCATAATGCAAATCCCAGGTTTGGATTCAAAGAGACCTGTAGCCCAAATGATCAAATAATTAGGATTCCATTTTTGTTATGCCACAATTGGCATTGGTGGTCATATTTCTTCCATTTTATTCAATCATTTCTGTGTTACAACTGAATACAAATATCCTTTCATAGTTTACTAGATATTTTGTTGCAACCAAGAACAAAAAATCCACAAACACAAAATCAAACAACTGCTTTAAATAAAATAAATAAAATAACAAGCAAGCAAAAACAGGCCATTGACAGTGGAGAGGTTTCGCACAATCAAGCTTTTGTGTGTTGTGTCCATTTCCAGGACGCTCTCCTTTGAAGGTCAGTACACTTTACCTTTGATATCCATTACAAATGCCTTTTGTTTCTCTTTCATTTCTTTCTTCAGGAATGAAGCAAATGCACAGTAAAGACGATTGTCTCTCTGTGAGGGCTTTGTTTGGTAGAATAGCTGTCCAAGGAAGTGTGTCACTTTTCAACCGTCTCAGTTTCACGGCTACTTTCCTTTGTAGCAGCACAATCAGCAATATTGATTAGTGCGTATTATTTTCTGTTTCTGTTCCATTCACATGGAGCTGCTGTTGATGCTGACTTGTGGTCCATGCAAGGGCAGTTTAAGGATTTAATTGTGGAATACAAAACAAATACTTAAGTGAATTGGAGAAGTTAAGAATCAACCCTTCAGCAGCATTGGTTAGGCTAAGATTCACAGGATTCTAATTTAGCACAACATATCTACGCACATCTTCTTTTCCCAGATTCAGTCTTGCTGTCTTTATCAACCTGTGAACTCTAGGGTGAAACTATTAGAAGGCAAAGCATTTCAGAAGAAGGTCACACCTTCAAGTCTGAGGAAATGGTACTCTGATAACTCCCAAATTGATGCCCCAATTAAAGTATTTCAAGTATCTGGGGGTCATGTCCATAGGTGAAGGTAGGATGAAACATGAAAAGGACAGGATGTGCTGGTTCTGGACCAGCTGGGTAACAGTGATCCAAGGCTGGGGAAAAGAACTAGATTGGCTTCACCAATGGTTGTTGGGTTGGGTACTGCAATTTGAAGGGAAGATGCCTGACAGTACTCCCATCCCTCTTAATGTGTGAGAACGTGTATGTTGTACACTGTACGAAACACATGTACATTCTTTACATCCAAACAGCAAAGGAATGAAAAAGATATCCTGGAGGGAGAATGGAGAGGTCTGATGGAAGTCTCAGACATCTAAAGAAGCTCGGAGAATAACCGGTGGTCCTTTGAATTGAAAGGGTTGAGTCACATACTGTCCACATCTGCAGAGCAATGCGCTCTCACAGATGTGCATGTGGTTTAGCATGTGCATTAACCGATCCAAACGTCATGTGACACTGTTTGCCTGGAGTGGCCTTGATAGGGTTCAGGCATTTAAATAAACCCTGACCTTCAGTATCTTTACACTAATAATAAACATAATCCATAATTCCACAAGGATTTTTTTCTTTTGATATTTTTTTGTTTCATCAAATGTTAATGTGTGTATATGCATATAATGTAGGGTCTATAAATACTTTGTATATGTACTGTACTGTGAGACCCTAAGGGGTAACAACTCTTCCTACTCCGCAGTGACCGTGTGTCACGAGTGCATTTTAAAGACAGTTGCAGTACATTTGAACCTATTTTCATCACGTTATTCCATAAGATTGTGTTTTATATATTCAACATACGCAAATGTGGCAAAGTCTCCCACATTATGGTGTGTGTTTCTTAGGGAGCAAGCAGCTGCTTTGCCACACTCTCCCAGTGTGTCTATCATAAAACCCTGCCAGATTACTGAGACCCCCCTCCACTCAAACAAATGTCACATCCCACCAGATTCCAAAGATCCCCAGCTTTTCAACTGGAGGAGTAACGATGCTCCTTTAACACCACTGCTCCTGCCTGAGGTCAACACTCAAATACTCCACTGATACATTCCCTAATGAATTGTCTTAGAGCAGTATCTCAAAAGGTGCCACATGTAGCATTTTCATGTTATTGTTGTTGTTACTATTAACTGAGAAACCTCAGTTTATATCTTAACTTATCACCAAACAAATATGGTAAAGGTTCTGTTTTAACACCTGGTTCTCAAAATCAAGACTACATTTTTGTATAGACCCTTCCTTTAGTCCAGTGCCACCAGTGAGTATATTGGTAAAATGTCACATTTGAAATAAATTAATTAATTAAAGTTTTCCGCACTCTCGCGGGAATATCTCCGCAATGGAGCGAGCTTAAGTTTTCATTCGATTGCATGATATAGCCCAGCGCAACACCTTCGTCACACATGTTGCCACTTGTTTGTACCATTTTCAGGCGATTTGTAATCTGTTCTAGAAAAACGATGTGGTTTTTTTCAGATTTCAAGAAGCATATAAAACAAACAATGGATGTATTTTATAATAATAATAATACATAATATTTATATAGCGCCTTTCACGAAACCCAAGGTCGCTTATGACCTTTATGAACATTTATCCATGCTGGAAGTAGATTTAGATGTTTTAGGAGTGAGATAGAGATTATTATCTAACATGTGAAAAAATAGCTTAGACCTCAGAGAGTTAAACTTAGGCCTGTGACCATAGTTTTACTGTATTTTGTTTTGAAAATCCACAGCGGAGGTTTGTGTCGTACTACATGCGGTGTATTTTGCATATCTCTCAGTTGCCAACGATCTGTGAGTCTGTTGGCTCGGACATAAACTCCTTAATAAATGTAGTCTACATTTCATAAGAGGTGTAAAACCTGTGAGCATTTTAAATCGCATTTGAACTAAATGCTTATATAATCTGTATTTGTATTTGTATTGTTGATTTAATGTATGAACGATGCGATGTACTATAGAGAAGGTTAAGCTGTCATTATTAGGCTGTTATATACTGTTGGAGTGGTAAGCAGGCCTATTGTTTTGGGATATTTGTGGAGTTAGGTGGTCCGCGAGTGTTTATTTATTGGTTAAGTGGTCCTTGGTATGAAAAAGTTTGAGAAACACTGCTTTAGTCCAATTGCAAACAAACAATAACCAAATGTATGTTCACTGCATATAAGTGGAAGCCTTTTGGTTGCAAATGAGTCTTGAAGGCTCATTATTGCACTGTTAGATCTGTTAGGTGCCTGTCTGTGGTATTAGCTGTTACAGGAGTATCAAGCTCAAATTTAAGAAAAAAGTAAAGACACTAAAAGGCTAAATTCACATTGAATTTTGATTCAGTCAAGTTAAGGGGAATTGTAGGGCAAAGGACGAGGGACTGTTGTTTGAAAGCAGCTAATCCAAATCCAGATAAAAGTCATTCAAACCGAGTTGGAACAGATCAGGCTATTATTTCCACCTTCTCCCTGGGGAATCACCTTTAAAACAGTATTTTCCCAGATGGCAAAGCTAATGTTAGCTTATCACATTAGCAGTATATATGTTGGTTTATAAGTAAAAAATCAATTGCGGTCAAAAAAGCCAAACTAGGTTTCAACTGGGTAAAAAAAAAGAACCATCGATCCCGATCCTGCTCAGTGTTTCCTGGTCCCAAATGTTGTTGTGTTTTTAAATGAATATCGACTGATATATCACAACAGATTATTATTAGGTTCCAATTGATCACAAATCCAAAATTGCCCAGGGCAATACTATATATCGGCCAATATATAGAAGAAACTACATTTACCATAGTTACAAACATACATAGTATATCAAGCAATGTATTGTATGGAGAGAATTCACTCGCTCAAATAATTACTTCAGTTAACACTGTGTATAACACCAGTAATACGGTAGCTATGTTTCCAAATAAACAAACTATTTTCCATAATGTCAATATAACTCAAATATCTTCCGAACAGACGGCAAGGCAGCACCTCTCTGCCCTGTATGCAAATGCAGTAAAGGGGGTCTGGTTAATAAGAACTCATCAAAATGTAATATCCCTGAAACACATGGTTAAACATGAACTCTTTGTGTAATGCAGAATCATCTTTACAACTGATTCTCTGTTAGCCGTGTGAGGGTGATGAGGGTCTGTGGGTGATGAGGGTCTGTGGGTGATGAGGGTCTGTGGGTGATGAGGGTCTGTGGGTGATGAGGGTCTGTGGGTGATGAGGGTCTGTGAGGCATTCAGTGTTCCTGGAGAAAGCAGACTCCTACTTACGGCTGTCATAGCAGATGTTCCCCAGAGCGCGGCCGGTCTGCAGCAACACCTCCTGGTCTGAGGAGGTCAGCAGCTGAATCAGAGGAGGGATGAGGCCGGCCTCCACACAGGGACCCCGCATGAATTCTGAGGGGGGGGGAGAGGGGTCACAGGTCAGAATGTTAAACTTGCTCAAGGGAGTAAATAGTGTCAACATTCTAATTCTTTATAATGCTCAAACTTACCTTTTTATACTTGGAATGTGTAATAATAACTTGATTTTAAATGTGTAATATGTGTGCATGCCACTAAATACTGTTTTTATTTGTGTCTCGATCATGTCTCTTTTCTGTAACAATGTATATCTCCCCTCTGTGGGACTTAAAACTTTTAAAAAAAATTCTGATTCTGAAATTGATTCCGATTACTCCCATGTTTCCTGCAGCTTTGATGATAGCGTGTTCATATAGTGATCACATGACTACAAAAAATAGAGTGATGCAGGTTTCTTCTAGGCCAACCAGGAAATTCTCATCACCCTGGTTCCCTCGATAAAAAGACAATGGGATTTTCTCTTGGATTTTGGATTACTGCCGAGGATAAACTCTGTCGCAAAAAAACTGGTTTATAACACATTTTGTTCAGAATGATCATTTTCACACCACCTTTTTTTTTCCTCGCATAAATGGAATTGCTCAAATTGAAAAGCTAACATTGTGCTATAAACAAACGCTTCCCTATGATCTGAAGAAGACTCAGATCAATCAAACATTTCAAATCATTAACAAGTTAGTTCATCATCGTTAAAAATGGAACTGTTGAACTGTTATATGTGAAGTTGAAGCCATATAACTTAAGTCTACACTTCAGAACTGGCTATCTGAGATTGACTGAATCCTTGATATTAGACTTTCAATTTGATTGACTAAGTGATTGATTAAGTGCCTTGTTGGCATGAATGATGGGATGCAAAATAACAGCAGGTTGATTCAGTTCCACATACTGCTGGTTATTAGGACCGTTACCAATCAAATATTTATCACCTAACCTGAGCATCCGTACAGTTACCTCAGATCATCTGTGATGGAGGAATGAGGTGGCAAATCACTTGATTCACTGACAATAACAGTCTACTGTTCCCAATTAAGCCCAGTCACCATTTTGTCCGCAGTCACCATGCTGTTCTTGGATGCTCATTTGGGAAATCATGCTGAATCATCTGGGTTTAACTGGGGATGAGACATTATTCATCTCTGGTGGTGGTGCTGATTTGAGCTAATTAGTCAGATAGGTGTTTACATGAAGCCTCGCCTGGTTCAGCTTTAAACAATCGTGTTAGTTCAAACTGTCAGACGAAAAAAGGGACTCAGCCCAGCAGTCCTTGGCTGCTCGCAGACGTTTCCGGAACCAGTGACACATAAATGCCAGCGGGCTGTTGCCAAGCCTGGCAAACTGCAGGGGAGTGATCATTAGCTGCCGTTTGCAAGCTGCTAAAAAAAAACATTCATTATCTTAACCTTTTATCGCCTAAAGTTCTATTTGAGTCTGCTTTTTTCCACTTTAAAAGCTTCTGCTGAGGGGAGAGGGCAGAGGGATCTTTGAAAAGATGTAGCTCTCCCATACTGCGGTTATTCAAGGTTTTAGTCTTTACACGATAACCTCACAGTGAGTAACAACTAAGCTATGAGATGTAGAGCTGCTACAACTAGCTTAGTCACTCAAACATGCTACCGTTTGATTCCTCCAATTTAAAACCATAGACACGTTCTAAAATATCAACGACTAACTTCACTTCCATCAAAACATTCATGAAGAACATGTAAAGCAGAAGTGATGAGGGCAAAAGAAAGGGTGAAATATACTAGCCAAACGTTTGTTTTACAACGATACGTAGACGAAGAAGCAAAGAAAATAAGGAAACGATATCTAAAATATCCACTTCCAACTGAAGCAAAAGAAGTGTCATTTAAAATGTAGAATTTTCTACTCGAAGGTTAAATTAATTGAATGTCAATGAAAGCGAGTAAAGTCTTTTTAAAAAAGGAAAACATTTGAAATGTCTGGCTAATAATTTGATCTGTTAAAGCTAACACTTCATACATAGAGGCAAATATCTTAAGGTTAAGCCCGAATTCACTGGATGGAAGAACAAACACACTTTATTACATGAAGGAAAGAAACGCAAGAATCTTTACTCATTATTTAACATGTTTATGTTACAGAAAGTCAGGGTGTTCCTGGGTGATGGGCTTGGAAATGGAACCTCACCGTTTTTGGCCAGCTCAGCTATGAGGTTGGCTACTTTGGGGGTGCAGGAGGACTGGGGGCTCAGCAGGGTGGGGAGCAGGGTCAGAACACCCATCTCCTGGATCTTCACACTGGCCTCTGTGTCTGCAGGAGTACAATTCAGAAAGGATTAATACCATTTCAAACTGACCACATTAATCAGAGGGTTTGAGAAGCCTGACTTTGTTTACAATAGAGTAAGGGCCTGTCCCCATGGAGACCTTCCCCTGAGCGACAGATTCTTTTTTTAGTTATTTTAAGTAAGTGCAAGCGACGCCCAGATAGAAAAGCGCTGCACCCAGCTTTTTTTCTGAGTGCACCGGAGGTTTTGTGCGGACACTGCTTCCATTTGAAAATATTTGGACTTATCGGAAAAGCACCGGAGACGTTTGGAGAAAAAGCTTGTGTTTAATCGTGCTTTACAGACAGAAACTAAAACCTTTTTGTTGGCAGATCGGCCGGGCGGACCATGCTGCCAGTGACGGCCCGTCCACACTACAGCTTCAAAAAAAGCTTCTAACGCGTCTGCCCATTCACTTTGAATGGGGTGACGTCACTTTGCCTCGCTTTTCGCCGAACTGAATTGTGGGTAGCTTGGCTGAACTTCTCCGCCGTCTCCGGCTTCAAAAGTTGAAAATTGTTCAACTTCTGACGCCGGGGAAGCTGGAGAAGTCGGAGAAGTTCAGCGCCAGCCAATCAAATCCCGAGTCTGAAAATCTGACAGCTCAAGCCCTAGCCAATCAAACCGCGTCTAAGCTGGGAGAGATATCCCGCCGTTCATTTCTATATTTCAAAAAAAGACGGAGGAGAAACTAATTATCGCCGTAGAAAATCACCAGGTTTTGTTTGACCAGTCCCTATTAACTTACCGGGATACAACCGGAGGAACCAGGCATGGAGGGAGGTGGCAGAGACAGTGGGTGAAACTGGTAGGCTTTCGCCTGTTTGGGGATTTTATATCCAGTTTACTTCGTTTTAACATTGCTATTGCTTTGTATGTCGGGGGCGGGAGATTCATGTGATAGGTTGTTGGTCGCGGTGCTCGCAAAAAATCCCTAAGCTTCAGACACGCCCAGCTCCAAGCTTTTTTTGAAGCTGTAGTGTGGACGGGCCGTGAGTGTGTGTGTTTTATCTCAAAATCAGATCTTCTTCCTCGCTCTACTGCAGTCAGATTGAGCTGTGACAAGCTAAATCATTCAAAGTTTTAAAAGCAAGCATCTTATGTCAAATAAATACATAGTAGCAAAAAAAGATAATAACATCCAAGGGAGGCGGTGTTAGTCTGTCATACAACAGTGGTAATACATTGTCGAAGTATTGTTGTCATAGAGAAAAGTGTTGTGCTGGGAGGAAGCTCTGCCAGAGAAAGATGTGGGCACAGGCCCTGAAAGGTTATTAGGTCACGCTGTACTCACGGTTGTTGGCGAGTGCTTTCAGCAGGCAGTCCAGACAGCTGTCCACGCTGTCCGTGGCGCTGTCTTTGGACGCCAGCTTCAGCTTCTCCAAAGCGTCACTTAGGTTGTCTGAAAACAGAAACACTTCATGAACACGGGGAGAGAACGCCATGAAAAAACTGGTGTGAAACGTAGCTCAAAAAGTAGAGCCATATCAACCTGAGCGCAGTGTGCAGTGTTTTCTGCGAGCACAGCACGCATTTTAAACATCAATATTGCAGTCCATTATGTTCATTTAATTGTGGGACTACTGGGATAGGATCCAACCCCCCCCTGCCACTGACAACAGAATAATGAGTAAAGAGGTGGAAGGATCAAATATCATCACAGAAATATAAAACATATGGGGTGTTAGTCATTCAAGACAATGCTTTGATAGTCATATGCAGGCGGCAGTGGTAGGTTCTTCTCTGCTTCAATAGTATTTGTTCATTTTTAAATAAAAAGTTGGCCGTATTTGACCAACGTTTTTGTTTATGTACACATGTGTTGGGGCAACTGCGTCGTGCACATACAAATCTTTCCTCAAATACGTCGTCAGGAGCAATTTTACTTCACGCAGACGAGCCGTATTCAAGTTCAACCTAGTCTTGTTCCGTTACTCCATTATGAGGACTCACGACATCACTCTGCTCCCTGCCAGCAACCACAGAATCAAAGATTTATAACTGCTGCACATCCATCACATGCGATGAGGTCATCAATCCTGTTCTTCCTATAACCAGTCAAATAACAGCTTTTCTATTTCCTCATTACATCATATGGTAGTGACTAAGTGACTGCTCCATACCTCTTCACTTGATTTATACTTTATTTACAGTTTGATGTGCAATACTGATATTAACCATTCACAAAAACTAAGCTAAATATTATATATATACTCAGCTAAATCTGATTAGGAGTGACCTGTCGGGTTTGCTGCTGAACGCACTCTAATAACTCCAGAAGCTGACACACTTCTTCCTCTATTATATTGATCGTCAATAGAGATGTGTTTTAATTATGTGTGAAGCTTGGAGTGGTTGCAATAACAGAGATAATTGTACATCAGGTAATGAATGACAGGTTGCATAAGGAGTGCACACACCAGTGCAGTGACCTGGTGAATGCTGCCAGTTGCACTGCACACCCCACACATAGATGCCTTATATCAAATGACAACATCAAAAAGCCTGGGATTAGAAATACTTCATAACCTATCAAATAAACCTGGCTCTAGATGCCATTCAGAAATACCACTGTAAATATGGGACATGGTTTACAGATGTGAAAGATGGAGAGAGTATATGTGTCAGAGATATACTACACAGGCTTCAAGTATCAATTATCAACGTCGTGTGTCCAGCATCAATACCCAGAATATGAGGTAACATCACAGAGCAGTGCAGTACACACAGCCACATAGCGGGCTGCTCTCCTATTGCATAACAGCTGTTGAGATGGAGGAGTGCCATCCACAGCACCATCAGCTCTGCCATTTCAGGGGGGGGTTCATTCATTTAGTAACCAGGCCGTTTCAAGTCACAGCAGAACTGCGTCGAGGAGGAATGATTGTAAAATGAACACAGAACATGTTCCGAGGCTAACGTGGTTTAAAGGAAGACAATAATCACTATGAGCGAGGAGTGGATGGAGAAGCTACCCCACCCGAGAGCTGAGCAGGCATGCGCGAGCGCGTACGTGCACACATTTAGCAACAGTCAGCTTTTCACATGACTAATGATGGAGTAATGAAGCAGAACACTATGGAGGGAAGCACCGTAGTAAAGTGACAGTATGGACAGATACACAGCGTGCCCCACAAACTATACGTGTATACTGCGTGTGTTCAAACAACAGACATGTTACGGTTTTGAAGTCGATTAATGAAATAGACTGTTCTTGTTTGCTAACTCGGCCCAGAGAGCGCTGGCTGCTAGCCGTCTACTCACCCATCTCAGCAGGATGTAGCTCCGGAAAATAACCCGGGGTGTTAGGATCTACAGGGCAGCTGCAAACCGAGTCGTACTTTCCCGAGGCCCCGTTTCCTCCGTCCCTTGAACCGCCTAGAACTGGTGAAGTGAGCGGGTTAGCTAGCTAGCTAGCCAGTAAGGTAGCGACAGCAGCCGCCGGGCCGGTCGGTCAGTACCGCTCAGAGGGGTGCAGTGTACCGGGGACTACCAGGTTAACACATCCGACTTCCTCTCATTCCCACACCGACAGAAGACCTGCTGGTTGACGATGCTCCGGACGAATGCCTCAGTCTGACATGCCAATCAGCTAGGAGGGAGTTGGACTTCCGGTTACAAACTTCAAAATAAAAGTCTTCATGGTGTCATGCAACACATCGCCGCTAGATGGCAGCCTGAGACATGTCTGAAAGCTCAGGACAGATGCTGACCAGGGGCCTCATGTATAACGCCGTGCGTAGGATTGACGTGGGAAGGTTGCTTACGTAGTAGAAATCCGAAAAATAGGTCCATACATTTTCCGCCACTTTCCGATTCACCAAACATTGCGTACCGGCGAGGAAAGTGCGTATGGCACTTCCTACGCCTGTTTCCATTTATAAATCACAACCGACTCGAAATGCGGACTCGAAATGCGGTGCAGCTTTTGCGGGCTTCACGTAACGCCCATATTTGCCTATAAATAGTCAAAGAAACGCCCATTCATTCATTCATTTTGACTGACTGCATGAAGAAGATAGCAGGAAATGACGACAGAACAGCTAAAAAAAACATCTTACACCGTGTCAGATTTTGGTTATTTTGGGGAGGTGGAGATAAATCATATTGTTTGGTGGATGCAGTTTGAACCAGAGTAGCAGCATGGAGGTCGGATCGTCACCAAAATAAATAAATAAGTGGTCCGAAAAAG
>CALSBZ010046749.1:221856-245541 GCA_943591055.1 Gobionotothen gibberifrons
ACACACACACACACACACACACACACACACACACACACACACACACACACAGTCTCGCGGCCACCAGCCCTCCGCCGCCTCTCTTTCAGCGCGGCTCTCCATCCTCTCTGCGGCGGCTGCACCTCATATCCCGGCCGCAGACTGTCTGTCTCCGCGGGGCCATTGTGATTCCCTCATTTTTTGGAGCATTAAAACGATATGGACATGATGGGTAACAAACAGCGACGAGGCGTGCATTTCAAGGGCTTGCTGAAGAGGAACTGGCTTCTGATCGCCACGATTTTCTCCGTGGTGCTCGGTATGTGGAATGCCTGCTGATGTAGAGAGAATGCGTTCATATTCCTGCTGTTTCTGTGCCACTCTTTGTCCTGGCTGTTGCATCCAGCTGCTGTCACTGCTGACATAAATCAAGCTGTTTTGCACCAGTTGACGAACAGCACCAGTACCTGTGTGTTAGGATAACCTATGTTCATTCATGACCATCTTTCCTATAATAATGGGGGGGTGGTGTGAGTGAGTCTCTGTCCTCCAGAGCAGAGAGCAGTCTGGAAGTGTCTCAGTCAAACGTGACCAGACTAAAGTGACAGCTGATGCTGGATCTGTGAGCAGTGCCCTCAGCCTGCAGCAGGGCACAGTGTAGCACAATCTTAGGGATGGATCCACATTCAGACTGTATATGTTAAAGGACTATTTTAATTCAGGGTTATTTGCTATGGTTCTGACATTGAGCTCAATATCAATCTCCATCTGTGTGTAATGCAGACCTGTAGCCAGTGGTGGAAAGTCACGTTTACATTTACTCAAGTAGGCCTACTGTACTTTAGTACACATTTTGGCTTGTACTTTACCCAAGTATTTTTATTTTATACTTATCTACACTTCAACCCCACTTCATTTTGGAAGCTTTATTTACTAGTTAGTTTATAAACTCAGATTTTGACACACAATGTTTATAAATAATAATAAATCAGATTTTTTTGGTTTATGTTTAACCATCCAGCAGCTAGCCTGTCTCTGTTCAAAGTTCAGAAACACCCCCTGCCACAGCATTATACTGCCAAACCCCTGAGTGCACCAGGAGAGCTAAATGATTAACACACATTTGAGAGACTTTGGGAAGAGACTTGTCATTATAAATCATAAATTCCATGTATTCAGTTTAAAATATACCATATAGTTTCTCATTAAAAATGTTTATAGGGAAAGGGTTTAAAAACAAGCCCAAATCCCACACCGAAAAATTAGCACAGGTTGTTTATGGTTTATTGTGACAATGATTTCTCTATTGGCCGGAGAAATTACAACACGACATTCACCGGAGCTCGTGTCCCATGTGAAATCAAAGGTCAAACTAATGTTGTGCTAACATTTGTATGCAACTGTGTAGCTATGATAGTATGTAGCTAAATTGCATAAACACATACATAGCCTACGTGACGTGTAAAATAGGTTCCGTACTTATTTGATCTCAAACCAAAATCTTTTCCTAACCCTAAACAAGTGTTTTTGTTCCCCATTCCTTATTCCTTAGTTATTTAGTTACCTTAAAGCAACCAAGCGGTTTATTTTCATTACGTTCAATACAACATGATTCGATTAACCGTGCAACAGTTACACATCGTTAAATAGAATGGTAATATGGCAATAAACCGTAGCAATTTTTTGGGCAACAAAAGAGTGGGGACGTTCTTTAGACCTTTCAAACGAGCGGTAGATTGTCACAGCTAAAGAGAGATATTCACTGTCTTATACTGATCTCCAGAGGCGTCCCTTGCTCCCAGTCGTTATGCTAAGCTATGCTCACCAAGTCCGGCCTCCAGCTCTGTAGCGCCCAGATATGAATCCATATGGATCTTCTCATGTCACTCTCAGAAATAAATCTAATGTTTTTTACCTGCAATGTAACTACACAAATCGTTTACTTTTAGTAGAAGTAGACAGGCAGTGAGCCGCCACCCTGCTTATTTCTTGATTGTATTTTTCCTGGCCAAATGTCCACCTTTTCAAAGCAATCAGTTTCTATTTCCATCAAATGATCTATTTCTTGGGATTGAAAACGTGAGAAATTATGAAGTTATATACTCTATTCACATACAGGCTGTGGAGGCTGGATAGAAGTGCTACATTAATGTTCTTTTTTGTATCCCTACCAGTTTCAGACTAGTGCTTTGAAATATAAGAAACCATTCAACTGGGGCGACAGGTGGCATCTTTCAGTGTGTTTGGTGCAACCTGCTGCTGGCTCTGGTGAACAATCACCAAACAGCCTATGTATTGAATCTGTGACTGAACTCCAGTGCTTCCATCAGGTGTCATGTTCTGATAGCATAGTTCAGTCGTAGCACCACATGCAGTTTGCTGTGTCATCGCAGTGTTTTACAAGCGTCCTAATGGAGGTCTGTTATGTGCGATAACACAGATAGAATGCATGACTGGAATCATTGAGTGGGATGCATGTGAAGTTAATAGCTGGAAATGATCATGTGTGTTGTGCCTCATGAATTCCTAAGGGATGACCTTTTAAAAATGTGACAGTGACAGTTGCTTATGCAGAGAAAATTCTGCATTTATTTGAGCGATATCATACCTGATCAAATGTTTCCAATTGTTTATTTTTCCTTAGAATTGTACACTTTATTAATTATTTATCACTACAATAAACAGTATTTGATTTGATTTTACTGTACAATATTTAATTGTGCATTATGTTCTTGTCTATCTTATTCTATTTACATGTATTTAGGCTCCTGCATTTACTTGGTCACTTACAACACTCTGCATTATTTAGCTTATTGTACTTATTTATTTTTCTGACATGTTTATAGTTCACTTCATCTGCATTACTTGCATATTGGTCTGCAACATAACCCGCACTATTGTACTCTGTGTTTCTCTGATCAGGGATCAGTCTGGGCGTCCTGGTCAGAGAGTATGCGTCCCTCTCACACCTCCACAAGCAGTATTTTGGCTTCCCAGGAGAGATCCTCATGCGGATGCTGAAGCTGGTCATCCTCCCACTCATCATCTCAAGCATGATAACAGGTAACCTGAGCGGGATTATTACTGGCTGTACCTCTACTCAAAGTGGTTTACTGCAGTGTGTGTATATTGAGTTCATGTAGGCAGTTCAAACACTATCCCAGTAAACACAGTCAACAACAATCCCAATGAGCAGTGAAAACAAAAACACTACTACATTACATTTCATACTTTCAAAATGTAATTAATAATGAGGTCTTCTGTGGGAATTGTGATTTACATAATCTACTATTTCAAACAATAATTTAACAATTGATTCTCAAAGAGCTTCCAAATGATCTGATAAAAAGTAGGTAACTGAAAGGCCAAGAGAAATTCACCATTACAAATCTAATCAAACATAATAGAAGAGTATAGTTGCACAACTAAAATAATGTATTAATAATAATAATAATAATAATAATAACCAGATGTTTCTAAACAAAGTCACAAAGTGCTTCACATGGATTAAAACCAGACTGTCAGAGCCAACAGAGCATGCGGTCCAAATTCCCCACCCAATGAAATATACAGTGTTTGAACAATAGAAACAGTAATACAAAATAAGAAAGTAAAACAAATAGAACATGGATGTCGAATTAAACTGAGTGGTGTCATCAGTAGTTAAAAGCTTTAATAAAAAAGATGAGTTTTGATTTAAAAGATGTCACTGCCATGCCTCACATTCACATTTCTCAGAGCAGTGCATCAGATCTAGGCAAAGTCTTTGCAGTCTGAATGCAACAGGTAGGATAACCGTCCAAATGTCCTTAGTTCGGCTGTCTTGAGACAAGAAGACAGCAGGCTAACGGATCATCCAGTTTACTGTTGAGATATGTCACTCAGGAGCTGCATTACATCTTCTCTCACGAACACCTTCAGCTCATCCTCAGCACAGCAAGGCTGATTATTCCTTGGAGAAGCAGTTTGGTTTGTTGATGACTTGGAGGATTTGTTTTTTCCACCTGCATTTCCCCTGAGTTTTCCCCACCTGCGTACCTCACTCACTGTTAGCTGGATCCTTCTCATACGGAGCCTGTGGTTATAGGTAAGAGGCCCGGACCCTCCCTTACCCCCTCAGACACACAATGTGCTCAGGGAGAAGGTGAGGCCCACTAAAGCAGTACAATCAGCTGGGACTGTAATACAAATGGTCTTGTTGATTAATACAGAACTTGTCAAGGCTGTGATTTGGATAGGAAAGGATCTTGAATGGTTTTGGACTAAATCACATATTGATTCTATATGTGCAGGAGAACATTTGATTCCCTACACTTTCACCCCCTGAGGGGTTAAGGTGCAGACAGTTTTCACATCAAGCTGAGGGGCTTTGATGCATTTCATTTGGAACTTCTGTAGCGGTTAACTCAAAATAAACTGCCGGTAGGGCACCAGTAAGCAAATCAGGAAAAGTGTTCAATGTCCTGGCAAAAACATCGTCTTGCATGCATTTATTTAGTAGTATTCCAATAATCCATGTATGCTGTATAGAACAATGGAACCTGTGGATTAGACGGCCCCTCTCTAGTGCTCCAATCCCACCACCACAGCTCAGTAAATACATTATCACCAGGTGCCCGAAACCGCCTTCACAATGACAAATATATAGGATTACTTTAATTAAAGGAGGGGTAGGTAAGTTTGAGAAACCGGCTCGAGATACACTTTTTGTTATATTCCATGGAATGCTCTTAATATCCTGATAGCAATGCATATTCTAAGTGCTAAAATAACTGGTTGGCCGACCTGTCTGTCAGCCTTCAATCTCGTGCACACACACACACACTCGTGCAGTCATTGCGTGCCGTTATTGGGCGTGTTTCCCGTGAGCTCCTCGGTCAGTCCTCCTGCAGCGGCTCAGTCCTCCTGCAGCGGAGCTGAGCTCTGCAGGAGGACGCGTTCACCATGGCAGAGTTTGCTTGAACATCGTCTACCGGTCGCAAAAGAAAAACTGTAATGGAGCAAATTATGAAGAAAAAGAAAGTGGAAACTAGGAGAAGTCAAACCAGAGTCAATATCGGAGTTGCTTTTCAACGATGGCGACTATTTACGGAGCACACCGAGCTGATATGTAACGTTACCGGCGCAGCCTGCTCTCGTCAGCTAGACGTAACATTTGTAATACATTTTCACAAAACAAACATGCTAGCTTCAAAAATATAAGCACTGACAATAACTTTGTTATACATTTGTTTTACATTCATTATCATGATCTTGTGCGCGTTCATGTGTGTTGGAGGAGGTGCTCTGTATGAAGTCTGAAGGAAGGGGCGGATTCTTTTCGGTTTGTGTACTTTGGAATTTTTGTGCAGCCGAGGCGGTTTCTCAAACGTACCTACTGCTCCTTTAACTAAAATAATTAAAATAAATGATGTTACATTAAATAAACAAAAACTGCTGGAAAATAAATGTTTGATTATAAAATAACAGAAATCAATAAATAGCTCCAACAACTCCAATCTTTCCGTGTTTCCTGTCCTCTCAACAATCGGGAAAATGCTAAAAAGTATGTGAACGTTACTTTTAGTAAATTGGGCTGCAATGCCGTGAGTGTTGATTGAGTGGTTAAACATCCAGTTTTGAGATCATTTTCATCAGAGAAATGATGTACATGGAAAAGATTGAAGCTCTTAAATAAGAGCTTGATCAGATCAGTTTCCAACATCTTCAGTCTTTTCTTCTGAACCCTGTAGGACGATGTTTTGGCGCTGATTTGAATAAAAGTGTGCTTTTTGTCCAGGTGTTGCAGCCCTGGATTCTGAGGTGTCGGGGAAGATAGGTCTGCGAGCTGTAGTCTATTACTTCTCAACCACCATCATCGCAGTGGTTCTTGGTGAGTTTCTTCTCCTCTCTAATTCTCACAGGGACTGCTTTAAGTCTCCTGTTCATTTCAGTTAGCTTAAATAGTGCTATGTGAAAGAAGTGGTTCAATGAGTGGAGTTGTCCTGACAGGAACACTGTCATTCTTTGCAGGGATCACTTTGGTGATGACTATCAAACCAGGAGTGTCTCAAACAGCTGATCACATCGACAGAGCTGGAATCACGCCCAACGTCACCACAGTGGACACCCTCCTGGACCTCATCAGGTGACCCCCCCCCCCCCATGTGACACCAATCCCTCATAGCCATGAAGTGTTAACTCATCTAGATGTTGACATGGATGACGTTTTCCCCTGATAGTTATAACTGAAATACTTGTGGTGATCAGTCAGTAATCAGACTAATGGAGAACATTACCGAAAGTCCCTCCTCAAAAGGGTTCTTGGTGTTACACTAAGTTATACAAATAGGAAAGAAGTAGTGAGTTGAGTAAGAAAATATACCTCCTCTAAATGTACACCCAAACACTCCATTAAAGTGTTCCTAATACAATCCGCTCGTCACATACGGACGCTCGGCATAACTTAGGTTCAGGCCACAAAACCACTTGGTTAGGTAAATAAAATGTCCCGGTTTGGGTTCAAATAATTACATTTGCTACACATATCAAGCAGTGGTGTAATGTACAGTAAAGTAGTGGTGAAAAGTACATTTACTTTAATGACTGTACTGTCATACGATTTTGGGTACTTGTACTTGAGAATAATTATAGTGCTATTTTATACTTTTACTACACTACAATTTGGAGGACAATATTGTGCTTCTTGCTAAACTACATTCATTTGACAAAGTTAGTGACTAGTTTCTTTATAGATTAGGATTATTAGTTTATACAACATATAAATAAACTATGATAAATAATGATGTGTAATGATATCCAGCAGTAGAACATCAAGTTAAAAGTAGCTCCACTTTTACCAGCTGTGATTAAAACATGAATGCATCAATAATTATAATCCAGTAATCATATACAAGATTTTATATTTTGAAGCCAATACTTTTGCACTTTTACTAAAGTAAGATTTGAAATCCAGGGCTTTTCTCAAAATATCTGAGTACTTCTTGGACCACTGATATTAAGTTAGATACGGTATGTGATTGAAGTCAGGCACATTACTCAACTATAAATAAGATTGTATGAGCTCTCGCTCTTTCCCGTCCTCCTCCCTCATCCGACATGTTAACAGCAATAAAGTAAAAAGACTCTTTACTGCACTGCCAGTTCGTCTGTCTTAAAGTGTTTGTTCTGTACGCTTGGCCAAAAAGTACTTTGTAACTAGAATACAGTAGCCTTTTGATTTCACAGCTCTGAATTATACATAGCCAACTTTTAGTTTCTTGATGCAAGACAATTGCTTTTGTTGAAAACAATGTACAGCTTATACTAAAAATGTAATCTCCCCGAAACATTGTGTTGACACATTTCCAGTAAAGTATCTTCAGATTTGAGTGTTTAGGTTGCCTTGCCTCATAGTCATAGAGCGTGACCACATTAACATCCTCTTTATGAATATTAAAAGCATTCTCTCCTGGATTTGGAATGGAGCCTTCTGTCTGAATTTAGGACACCTCAACTGTGTTTTTCATTCACTCTTAATCTTGTTTTACCTTTCAACAGAAACATGTTCCCCGAAAATCTGGTGCAGGCTTGTTTTCAGCAGGTGAGACACACATCCATCTTTCATCCTTTCTCCAATGACATATCCATGTGTAAGTGTCATTTAAAGCTTAACGTGAATGTTACTCTGATGTTTTGAAATGTGGTCACCCTCTAGTACAAGACCAAGCGCAAAGAGTTGGACCCTCCCAAGGTTTCCAACAACAACACCACCACCATCCCCCCCCTCACAACCGCTATCATGTCGGTGGTAGAGGTAGGTGTGCACATTAACCTTCTGCTCATCTAGAGAAGGCAGTTCCTTCATGCTTTAACCAGTGGTGTAAAGTAACTAAGTACATTTACTCAAGCACTGTACTTAAGTACAACTTTGAGGTACTTTTACCCTACTTCAATTTGTTGCTACTTTGTACTTCTACTCCACAACAGTTCATAGGTAAATGGTGTACTTTTACTCCTCTACATGTATTTAATACCTTGAGTTACTTCACAGATGTGGATGAATGATGTGAAATCTAATCAAGTGTTAAATCAGACTTTAGTTCCACCTGGAGTAAATCCACAAGCTACCCTGCAGTATACAAAGTCATTCAAACTAGCTGCACCTTTACCAGCTTTGAGAACACTTTCATGATCAATCATTATAAAACATATCATATATATTATTCTGACATGGACCAATCTGCACAATGACTACTTTTACTCTTGGTACTTTATTTTGATCTCAATACGCAGGACTTCTACTTGTAACAGAGTATTCGTACAATATGCTTTTACTTAAATACAAGATCTGAGTACTTCTCCCACCTCTGGCTTGAATACATCACTGAGCTACAGGTGCCCCAGAGTCCATCATTGTCTCCTGTTGGAAACATCCACTAACATCGGGGTTTTGATCTTTACATGACAACAGAGTGTTGATCCGTCTGCTGCACTTTACGTCTCGTGTTTCTGCACCTGGCAACCAGCGTCTGATCTAAATGCATCAGAAGACCATGTAATGGGTCATAAGTGTCCTTGGGTCATTGGGCTGAGATTCTCTAGAAACATTTGCACAGCGCATCAATGGCTCTTTAGAGAGCTGATGTGAGTGTGATGCAGCTTCCTGACCTGCTCTTGGTCGCTGAATGAATGACCTCCTTGTCTCCTCTCCTGGCAGAACATAACCAAGGAATATAAGATCGTTGGCTCATATTCGGATGGAATCAACGTTTTGGGGCTCATCGTGTTCTGTGTTGCTTTTGGCCTTGTCATTGGGAAGATGGGAGAAAAGGGTCGGATACTCCTGGAATTCTTTGACGCCCTGAATGAAGCCACCATGAGGCTGGTCAACATCATCATGTGGTATGTATGAGAGATCTGTCTACAGTAGAGCTGTGCATTGGAAGAATCTGCGTTACGATGATGATAGAATAGTTGCAACACAAGTGTTTAATGCAGTCATTTCATTAAGGCAATATTTTGGAATATCTTTATTCAAATGTATTCAAAAAGATATAATAATAATATAAAGAATAAATCATCATTGGCAAAACATCCTTTTTTAATGTAATCAGAACAATGGAGTACACTGAGCGGTCATATCTTTGCAAATTAAATATTGACTGAGTTAATATTTGTGAAGATTTGTGTTAACTATTAATGAAAATGTGTGTTTGAAAATCGATGCATTAGCACACAAGATGATGGATATTTGTTTACACTCCTAATCTACAAATATGCTGCATTGTGAACACCTTATTATTCTGTCGGTTTGAAAACATGGAGGACAGAACAAATGCACTTTTTGAGTCTTTTGGAGAATAAATCTGCAAAGGAATTAAACGTAGTTTGCCAAATCTGACACAACTTTTTTGTATTCTCAAAGATAATGTACCTTTATGAGATAGGGAAACGTACATTTTACGCATCTCAACTCAAGGTCCACTTACTAGAGTTTCTGGGTTGTCGGAAGTGATCAGAATCAGGTTTATTACCAAGTAGGTTTACACATACAAGGAACTTTCCTTGGTGTATATGGTGCATACATAAACACAGTTAATGAAGACACATTTTCATAAAAACTATTATAAAAAACGATTATATTATACTAATAATAAAATAAAATATGTGCAGTATTGTTATAAAAAAGGCTAAAGTTATAACATTGAGTTATGATATTAAGATCATTTTTATCAAGTATTCTCGTGGCAAACAAACATTTGTGTCAGTTGCGTACAGTTAGGGCTTAGATGGAGAGCAAATCAATACTAAATACAATATATGTCTTTGTCTTTATTCCAAAGGATTCATAATTACAAAAAGAGCCTCCATGAAAAATGGTTACATTGCAGTTTACAACGTAACATCAATCCTTGTTACCAACAGGTGCATTGAACAAGGTCAGAACAGCGGCTACAGAACTCCTGGTTCCCCTGCTGTTAATCATCACTTCCTGTTGTAGGCCACTCTCTGCCCCCTGCCTTAAGTGCTCACAGTCTAAAGTAGTGGAGCAGTGCTATTGTCAATTCAACTGTAGTGTTGCTTAACTACTCCTAATGAAGAGAAGCTAGACCACAAACACCGTCTATTAACACTGACTCTCTCCCCATTTTCAAGTCACGTCTCAAAACACATCTCTTCACACTCGCATATCCACCCTGATCATTATCCATCTCACATCCTCTGTTTTATTTATTTGATTTTTTATATACTGCATTGTCTTGTTTATGTTTCTTATGCTGGTGTTATGTATTGTGTATCTTGTTTTTTGTGTGTTTCTACGGCGACCTTGAGAGCCTTGAAAGGCGCCTATATAAAATCAATGAATTATTATTATTATTATTATTATTATTATTACTGATCATTAGCTTGGCAGGCTAATAAACGTAAATGGATTGTATTTATATAGCACCTTGGATAACAGGATAACCATTCCCCATTAACATACATACATTTATATACCAATGATGGTGGAGCTGTCCGTCATGAGCAACTTGGTTTCATTGTCTTTGAGAAGCTAGAACCAGTGATTTTTATTTTAAACCTTTAAAGATAATTTACATGTGAATTATTAATCAATAATTCTACTTTTTACTGATCCTTTTTCTGTTATATGACTTATTATTGAAGATCAATTAGTCAGATTAGCAGAGCTGCGGTCTTAATTAATCAAATGTTCTATAATCTTAGGTTCTGACCCCCAAGTGACTACAGCTAAATGTGTTTTTTCAGCTACATGCCAGTAGGGATCCTGTTCCTAATTGCTGCTAAGATTATCGAGGTGGAAGACTGGGAGATCTTCAAGAAGATGGGTCTTTATATGGTGACGGTGCTGAGCGGGTAAACTGTGCCATTATTCTGTATCCGACTGTTCCAGACGCCGGGATTTATGGTTGACATTTTTGTCCGTTTCTCCCTCCAGTGATACAGTAAAAGCTGAGCTCTGTGTATGCACTGATAAGGGCCAAGGACATTTAAAACTGCTCAACCTGCAGATGCAGTAATGAGCTACGCCCATGCCTCTAAATCTAAGTGACACCATTAAAGCCTATACAGTAAATCCGCTCCAGTTAGGTCACAGGGTTGGTCCAAGGCTCCGGTGGTACTGTGACGACACATAATGTTCACACTTTGTTCAAATGTTCAGAGGCAGCTTTCAGGACCTATACAAAACTTCTCCCTGCATCATTGCTTTATGACTATGAATCACAGCGAAGGTGATTAAAAGTTTTTGACTTGATCAACAGAAAAAGCCTCGTTAATGTCAAAGTAAAGTCAAATCTCTCCAAAAGTGCTTTTTTATAAGCTCTGTAGCTGCAATCTATTTAAAGTTCTGTTTATTTAAAAGACCATCAAACAGAGTAATTGTTCGGGCTCTGAGGTGAGTCAGCTAGCCGATAATAAAGAGAGTCAGAATCTTTTCTAGCTGGCTTTTTTTAGCCTGAAAAAGAGCATCTTCTACCCTAAGTGCATTTTACCCTATCATATACATATTTTATGCTTCCAAGAAATAGTTCATCATGTCGTTAAATAACCTTAATGTGTTGTTGTCTGAGAGCAAGATGTTCAGTTAATTCCTAGCTAGCACAAGGACGGCTGTTAGCTTAGCTTAGCATAAAGACTTGAAGCAGACAGTGTGATCAGATAACCAATTGTCAGTCAGCAATTGTGTTGGTAGGCATTATGTGTATACTTGTGGAAAAAACAGCTAGCTTTTAATCCGTGCTTCCACTTTTAAAGCTAAACTAAGCTAACTACTTATTTTTATAAGAAAGCAAATCATTTCCCCACATATTTAACTATTCCTTTAATAATGCCGGACGGATTAAACCCAGTCTGCAGTGGTTAGTTCTTAAAAACTAAAGCTATAAATAGCGGGTTCAATGTATGAATATAAATGATAATCAACACTTTTTTAATAACATCTGGGATTATAAAACACATAAACTTGTGGCACAGAACTAACAGAACTAACTAACTCGATAGAGAACATCTTTCTACAGTGCACTGAAAAAACGTTGACTTTCATTAAATGAATTATGTCAACAGATTTCACATGAATGTATTACGTAGGTTAGTTGAAAGTGAATATTTTTTTATTTAAACGTAAAATGATGTGTAATTTCTTGACATAGCCTATTACATTTAATTAAAGTCAACTTTTCAGTTTTTTCAGTGTTTAATAATGTTTGTTTTGTTCCTCAGTCTGGCTATCCACGCCACCATCTGTCTGCCACTTATCTTCTTCGTCATTGTGAGGAAGAACCCGTATACCTTCACATTGGGAATGGCCCAGGCCCTGGTGACAGCACTCATGATCTCCTCCAGGTCAGAATCTATGACACTGCTTGTAAATCCAAATCAGGAATTTTAACATTCTTATATTTGTAAATGAAAACCATTCCAAGCCAGCTGCTCTCTTGCCCTTCAGCTCTGCCACCCTGCCTGTCACCTTCCGATGTGCCGAGGAGAACAATCGCATCGACAAGCGGATCACCCGCTTCGTCCTCCCTGTGGGGGCCACCATCAACATGGATGGGACGGCACTGTATGAGGCGGTGGCAGCCATCTTCATCGCCCAGTTGAATGACTACCATCTGGATGTGGGCCAGATTGTCACTATCAGGTACATCATGGTTACTAAGAAGCACTTCTAACTGCATGTTTTGTAAGACTATAAAATCCAACTTATAAAACTATAAAATACAACTATTGTTTTAATCGTACCTTATCAGGAAACATAAGGATGACAACATGTTAAAGAAGAAAAATAAGTACATAACATCATAAATAAAAATAGGACCAGACTACAGGTCCACTCCTTGACCTATTTATTTTCTTTAAGCCCAATCTAATGGCGCATTTCCACTACAGCGCGGAGCTCGCTTTAAGCGGGCCGAGCCGAGTGGTTGCGTTTCCACTAGGCCTAGTACCGGCTAGCGGATACTATTTCACAGTTTTTCTGGCCCCATAAAATCGAGGTTCTTAGCGGGCCAACAACCAGGCTGAGTCGGGCTGAGTATGCTAAACTAGAGAGAATCGTTGGCAAGGGGGCTACAACTACAACAAGATGAACATATTTGACCGTGATTTAATTGTTATACACGCTTCAAAATGATGCTGAAGTAACAACATACTGATACCGGTTAGTAAAAACCATGAATTAATGCTTTGACAAGTCTGCAGACAGACGGCAGGCGAAAAACCTTTTAAAATGCATGTTTTCTGAATGGAGATCGGCTAAGCTAACGTTGTATATGCTCCGACCGTCCACACTCACAACAACGGCCTACAGACGTAAATAAACCAGCGACTGTATTCCCCATGACACAGACAGTCTGTGGTTTGTACTTGTTTCACTTTTGTCTAGTTTCTGAGCAGATATGAGGAGCTGTGAGCTCTGAGCGCTAACAGCTAACGGCTGATGTTGGTTTTCTGTGGTTCTCATTGAAGATAACGTCACGGCTCCGCCTACACTGCGTTACTATAGTTACTGCCCCAGCTACTAAACTGTAATGGAAACGCAGCATAAAGTGAGCCAGTCCTAACAAGGCCTAACGAGGCCTAGCCATACCGAGCGAGGCAGAGCAAGGCCCTGTAGTGGAAATGCGCCATGCACTAATGTCTTCATTCCCCTAATGTCTTTCTTATGTTTGTTATTTTTGGTATTGTGCCCTTTAAATGATTATAATTTACTGTCCGGGTGCATACTGAATAACTTAAGTAGCAAAAGTGAATGTTGCTCAGACTTACAGTTGGGCTATTTCACAAACCGTCGTCCATTCGGCTATTCTCAATCAGAGTCAAATGAATCCTTTAATGTTTTTTTGATTTAGTTTTGTTCATTCTAAGTGCACAAATTAAAGCAGAGCAAATATTCAGCATTTATTCTTTCTACTCATAATTGCTCTAAGTTTTGGTTCCTTTCCTGCAATTGGGTCGTATGACGTTCTGACTGCAATCAAACTGTAGTAGAGACACCATGTGCACATTTCATTGCTGCATGTTATTAAAAAGAAGATGTTTCGTGTGTCTGTGTTGCAGTATAACAGCAACGGTTGCCAGTATTGGAGCAGCAGGAGTCCCAAACGCTGGGCTGGTCACCATGGTGATAGTCTTAACAGCTGTTGGATTACCTGCAAATGATGTCACTCTGATAGTCGCTGTGGATTGGCTGCTGTAAGTGTATCTGGTGACCTTCTGTGATTTCTTCCAAATCTTTTCTAACTGAACAGCTGTAAATGAACATGAGTGGTGTTTTTCAGGGACCGGTTCCGCACTATGATCAACGTTCTTGGCGATGCTTATGGAGCCGGTATTGTTCAGAAACTATCCAAAAATGAACTGGAGAGGATGGATCTGATATCAGATGTAGATGTTGCCAACCCTTTTGCTCTGGAAGCTACTTTGGATGATGAAGAGTGCGAGAAGAAGTCCTACGTCAATGGAGGCTTCACCGTCGACAAGACAGATGCAATCTCCTTCACTGAAACCTCTCAGTTCTAGCCAGCGGCTCCAGGAGCACAAAGTGCCATGCTGCTATGGATGTGTTCATGTTTCAGCCCCATGACCAGAGAGGGACCCATCCAAGCTTAGACATCGGCAAGAGCAGCGTCCATTAAGCTTATCCAAGATGATCACCCTCCATGTCGGATATTTACATCCACTAGATTAAAGTGCTTCCTTCTTACTCTCAAATTGTGCCAATATTAACATGTCACTTTTCTTTTGAATAGGAGTGATCTTTTCTCGTAAAGATGCACTCAAAAGAAGAGCTGTTAAAGTGTGTGTGTGCGCGTAAGGACATTTGTTTTCAAAGTATATGAAGTGTGTGTATGTATTTTGCCATAAAGGAAATGTAATACATGTTAAAACAAAACATTAATCCTACTTTATTTGCTATTAGATAATAATTCTTACAAAAATGTATGGATGATTTTTTTTTTTTTGTGGGTGTTGAATGTCTATGTCCAATAATGCACTGCTTGTATATCTATCTGTATATTTAAACTGTGCCAAACATATAAAGAGGTTTTTCACCAAGTTGCATGAAGCAATATGTTAAAGAAGTGCTAATCGCTGGCTGCAGACTGATTTTTTATGGAGACTTCACAGAGAGTGGAGATAGTCAACAAAGGCTTATGAAGTCATTGAACACTGTGAAATGTAAGGACGTCTTTTTCAGAACCAAATCACGTAAAATGATCATAAATAGTGTGTTTTTAGGCAGTGTAGGGATACATTAAAGTAAACAGGTTTGTTTGGAGAATGTCTTTGTAACACAATTTTGCTACTATACTTTCACTGTGGTGTCGGGTAAAAAATGCTCTTAAACATATTGCTCAGTTTAGATGAATGTTATAGGCATTTTTGCTTAAACCAGACAATAGAAAAAACATGTGGGAACAATTGGTCCGCAAGTCATGTTGACATTCTGGGAAATATACTGCACATCTGCTTTCTTGCCAAGAGTGAAATGAAATGATTATTACCATGTCATATCTGTGTTGAGCAAGGAGGGTGTTAACTTGCTAGCTAGCATAGCGCACACCAACATTCAAATATAGAACTACTAAAACACTTTAATGTGACAGTCAGCAGTTTTTAAGGTACACTTAATGTGCCAACATGGGGAAAGTAATACTTTTCTTTTCTCACTTTCAGCAAGGAGTTGTTTTTAAAAAAGTACTGGGGTATTACTTTGAATAAAGCCACAAAAAACACGGCTCCGATGCACAGCAGCAGAGTACAGCCTCCTAAAAGGAAGCTCCAACAGCTTTTGGTTCATTTTCAAAGGCAACTCCTACAATAAAAATCCAATGCTGACCAGGATTAATCACAAACATAAATGATTACTTTCAGCCTAATTGTGATTTTGACAAACAGTATATTTTGTAAAAAGTCAACATTTAGTCCAAGTTGGGTGCAAGACGAAAAGTCTGGTCATCACATTTTGATGTCTTGTAAACAAGTGGAAATGTAGTCCTAATGATGGCAATTATCTGGCTAGTAGTTTTGAAAAACTGTGTTGGATGGACAGACGGACCAAAGGGCCTTGCCTTTCTTAGAACGTCAGAGAAAGTCAATGCTTTGACACAAATGATACAAATATCTGTACCTATGTTAATGCTCTCTGGCTGCATTGTTATTTGTGATGCTTGTGGTTTTACGCTCTTTTATAAAATGTATGTCCATGTCTATAACCGAGAGCTGTGTATTTGACTCCATGCAGCAGCTACATGCTCTGATGCCTGCACATGCTCATATTGTATCGTATTTAAGCATGGGATGAGTGGTGGAGAGTTGTTTGGTGGAGTTCCCTTGAACAAGATATGACATGGGACCAACCGTGTTATTGCTAAGGGTTTTCTGTTGTTCTATGTATGCCATGTCCGAATCAATATCAGTGTTTTCAAGGTAAAGTCAAAAGAGTTCTTTTACCTTCCATAATGACAAGACACATGTTATCCATCACATGCTAACAGAGGTATGCATCGTACAACAGACTCAGTAGATCTACTTCTTCAATGTAAGATAACTTAGCTTGGTTCTTAGATTGTGGTAGAAATGAAACCGTCAGAGTTGTTTACAGCACAATATCACACTGTACGATGAGTTCTATTTTAAATTGGAAGTCAGAATATCCCCGTGGGTCATGTCTAATTTTCCAATGGTCCTCATTGTAAGAGATTGGTATGAGCTTTCTGAATTGAAAAAGAAATAAGAGAGATTGACATTTGAAATACAGCTTAAATGGTAAAAGTCAATTTGGCCTCTGTCGAGATATCAATGTCATATTAAGAGGATATTAAGCTGTGATATTTTCTTTAGCTACTGTTCCCAAAACTGCACCTAATGTCCATACTTAATTGTTATTGGCTAGGTTAGCGTAGATAATTAGGGACTGCAAATGCTACACTTAAAAATGCCTTGCTAGCTAGGCTAGACATGCTCATTTCCATGGTACAGAAAATGACAGAGGATTCCCTCTGCCTGTGGTTGATAACTGTTCCCAAAGCAGCAGCTAGCATCTCAATGCTTTGCAATGTTAGCTGCTACTCTTTCCCATGTGTCCTTACCAAGTATCGTGCAGATGTTTCTGTGTTTTTGAGGTCATGCAGTGCTGAAAAATCCTAAGCCTATTTTCAGAATCTTAAAAAGTCTAATGAAGTAATAGTGTTTTCAGAGTGCTGTTTGGTGGGATTTCACTTGTCCACGTTTCCTTAGTGGATTACTTGAGCTTTCATGTTTAAAGGATTGACTTTTCCCAAAAGTAAAAATGTCCAAATCCATTGCTGGAATAAGAGTCTAAGTCTCAGTGTCTTGATTTTAATCGTCTCTACACTGCCAAAGGGGCCATATTTTAATTAAAACATGGGTGGAGGTTGGTGCTTGTGTGTCATTGTATATTGATCAAAGATGACCCGGAAGCCCTCGCAAATCAGGTTGTATTCTACATTTCAAAAGCACACCGTCATCAACCAACCCCGTCTTTGTTGAAACAACTACTTGAGTACGTACAGTATGTGAATCAACATGTGCTATGTAATGTGTAACTGCAAGCAAATAAAAGAAAGTTGCTAATGAGTTGTCATATTTTGTTGTTTATATTTGTTAGTAATGAACCGAAACATATTCTGCTAGTGTTGGAACATGATTCACAGTGCCTCTTCTTTGATACAGAAATAAGGGTCAGCGCTTTGAAAAAAATCCAGAAACCCATAAAGAGAATGCAAGTTTTGATTCTACAAGATGGATTGTCTGATTCATTCAAACTCATTAGCTGATTTTATTCGATGAGCTATGTGGGACTTTTTGTTTGACAAAACAGACCCAACTCAAGCTTGCATGATAAACCTACGACATAACCTTCTTCAAGACCATGCAATATGGTTTATTCGTTTTTATCAGTTATTATATTTGGATTATCTCAGTGTACCCATGTTAGTGTACTCTCCAATTACAATTACTGTACAATTTCTGCCGAAACTTGCCGAAACAGTCAATCCAACAATTGGTCAGATAAGACTTCAGCAGAGATTTGCTGGTTAGGGGAGCTGAAGGTAGGCAGGGTTATTACAATTCTTTCCATATATCGAATCTCTCAACTCTGTATTGAAGTATGGTTTTTGGCTCTGCCTTTGAGTGTGGCTTCATTAAACAGGCATTCACACTTTTTCCAACATAGAACATTCTTTAATCACTTTTACAGTAAACTGTCTGTTGAAAAACTCAAAAGGGGCATTTCAACACCAACTAAAGCAGCCTCACCTGCTAGTTCCAAAAATTTCATATTTACTGACTTATTTCAAGACTTTGTTAAATCTGCCCTGCTTTTAAGGCCTATAGCTTGACTGCTTATTGCACCAAAATGTGTTTCAGCACTCATTCTGCAATAGATCATAATGTTCCTGATAGAGCTGGTGCTTAATGCCTCTCAGACATAGTTAGAAGCTATTTCTCTGATATATGGCAGTAGTTCACACAGAGCTGCAGCACCACACACACAGTTCACCTTTAATGACCTTCAGGATTTACCTGAGGACTCCACAAAGTTAGCTAGAGAGATTAAGGGGAAAAGGGACTTGGGAATTGCCTCCTGGCTGTGTTCAAACAGAGATATAACAATGAGTTTCAATTCTAAAAGGTTTATTTTAACATGAAACACATTATTTTGCCACTCATTGATACAGTGTGTGGACATATATTAAGTCACTGCAGAAAAATACCTCTCTGTACACACAACAGGAGAGTCTTGACATCAGAAGACAGAATTGGAAGGTGACAGTCTCTTTCCCTAACGGGGAGGAATAAGATAGACATCACAAAGTGTTTAACAACAATACAGCTTTAGGGTGGTAATGAATTGGCATTTGAGGTAAAGTTGGTATACAGGGTATACAGTACATGAGGAAAAATAGGGGACTTAGTGGTAATGATGATGGTTAAAAGTTCTCCACAGGCACATTTTGAAACCTTAAAATTGTTGTGAATGCTACCCCAATTTTATACTATACTGGCTTGCATTGTTTTTGCTGTAAAAGTTTGGTTAGTCTTAACCAAGGTAGCTGCTCAAAGGGTGTTTGATGCCAACAGAATTCTGGGATCTGTAGTACTAAATGCAGCTGCTACCAGGCATCGGGTGAGGCTCAGGATAGGGAAGGATATTATTTGACCAACTAACATACTTGTTTTAAACACAACAGAAGATGCTATTATGTTTATCACAGCAAATATATGCACCTATACTGACCAACAATACTGCACAGGACATCAGCTACAGGGGACTGGATGTTTGACGAACGAACAACAATAATAACAATAATATATTAAAGCGAAAGAAAAGATTCAACAATGACGGGCTAATATGCTACCGTTACATAATTGAAATGAAGGTTACTAATTGTTTAGCATTTTACAACAAAGCAAACTGAGCAAATCAGAACAGAATCAAGTAATCAAACAGGAGACAGAGACTCCATAGGGAGTGAACCCTTTTCAAAATAAAAACTGGAAAACGCAGAGAGATCGTGACAGTTACAGTGCAAACATACAGTCCATGTACCTACACCCTACTAACTGCAGCCCGAAGAACCGAGCATGTGACAGAACTTCAGCAGTATATTTTGAGCTTGCACAACTAACTGAGAGTAAAGATGCAGCCTGTGAGACAAGGACTAGTTTGTTAACCAGTGCTGTTTGTTAAGAGTAACTTTAGTTGTTGCCATCACAGTATTCATTCTAAACTCTATATTCAATGAGACAATGGAGACACAGAGCTGGTCCACCTCACCTTTCAGAGTCTGGTCGGGTCATAGTGTTGGTCGGACCTCCTGGCTAACACCTCGTCTACCTCACAGTGTGTGGCCCCCTACAACACATTGAAAGTCATATTATGTATGTGGTGTCCTTAGGCAAGGCAAGGCAAGTTTATTTATACAGCACCTTTCAACACAAGGCAATTTAAAGTGCTTTACAAAAATGAAAGACATTAAGAAAATGGCATTTAAAAACAGTCATTAAAATAATAAATAATTTATATATTATATATATAGATAATAAAATTAAAAATAAAAATTAAATTAAATAAACATTAAAAGAAAAAATTCATGAATAAAAGTTACAGTGCAGTTTACGATATGAATTAAAGTCTTCAGCCTGGATTTAAAAGTAGTGAGAGTTGCAGCGGACCTGCAGGTTTCTGGTAGTTTGTTCCAGATATTTGGAGCATAATAACTGAACGCTGCTTCTCCATGTTTAGTTCTGACTCTGGGGACAGAAAGCTGACCAGTCCCTGAAGACCTGAGAGATCTGGATGGTTCATAATTTAGCAGAAGGTCAGAAATGTATTTTGGGCCTAAACCATTCAGTGCTTTATAAACCAGCAGCAGTGTTTTGAAATCTATTCTTTGACACACAGGAAGCCAGTGTAAAGACTACAGAACAGGACTGATCCACTTTCTTAGTGTTAGTGAGGACTCGAGCAGCAGCGTTCTGAATCAGCTGAAGCTTTCTAATAGATTGTTTAGTGAGACCTGTAAAGACACCATTACAGTAGTCCAGTCTACTGAAGATAAAAGCATGGACAAGTTTTTCCAAATCCTGCTGTGACATTAGTCTTTTAATCCTAGATATGTTCTTTAGATGATAGTAGGCTGATTTAGTAACTGTTTTAATGTGTCTGTTGAAACTCAGGTCAGAGTCCATGACTACTCCTAGATTTCTGGCTCTATCTGTTGTTTTGAACATTGCAGACTGAAGCTCAGCGCTAACTTTTATACGTTCTGCCTTGGCTCCAAAAACCATTACCTCAGTTTTATCTTTGTTTAATTGGAGAAAGTTCTGACACATCCAGTCATTGATTTGTTCAATGCACTTACTCAGTGTTTGAATTGGAGCATAGTCTCCTGGTGAAATTGTTACGTAAAGTTGTGTGTCATCCGCATAGCTATGGTAACTTATTTTGTTGTTTTTCATAATCTGAGCCAGTGGTAGCATGTCGATGTTAAAGAGAAGAGGCCCCAAGATGGAGCCTTGAGGAACCCCACATGTCATATTTGTCAACTCAGATGTGTATTTACCTATAGAAACAACGTTTTTTCTGTCCTTTAAGTAGGATTCAAACCAATTTAGAACTGTTTCCGAAAGTCTCAGTGCTGTGGTTTGGACGAAAGCCTGACTGGAACACATCCAAACAGTTATTTAAATGCAAGAAATTACTAAACTGTTGAAAAACAGGTAAGTTAATTCCTAGAGCTACTTATGTGTTAGGAAATTACTGAATGTACTCTTCCAATATCAGAGTCCACATGATAGCAAAGGCCCAACTGTAGCTGTGTACATGACAGGATGTATGATTACCTAGAAGAGCATCAGTAATATTTTAGGCGTATGATAGCTATGTGATTAACATGATGATTCAGCCTCTATGGAGATATATGACAAGCATGATCATTTCTGACGTGGGTCTTAGCTAATCTGAACAAAACATTGAAAACTGCTTTGAACCGGTATTCCTCCATCTTCTGACTGTGTAACTCCCTCTCTTGTATATAAGCATGTGAAGGACACTGTTCAGGAACTAGTTGCACCAAATGCTCTGTATGTGATGACTACTTCCATTCTTGCAAGGATACTAAATACATGTATCCTGATATTGAAGCTCAAGCCGGTGACGAGTGATATTTTTCTAACATTATGCAATACAGTTGCAAGGTCTACAGAGGAGAAACGTGCCGTGCAAATTCAAATTACACAGCAAAAATGACATCAGTATACGTTTTCGATTCAAGCAGAATCAGATAAGGATACAGGCTTCCTATTAAAATGTGATGTATTAAAGAAACCTGGAAAGTATAAATTAAAGTAATTTACCTAACATTAAAGGAGGGGTAGGTAAGTTTGAGAAACAGCTTAGAGTGCACAAAAATTAAAAAGTACACAACCGAAAAGAATCCGCCCCTTCCTTCAGACTTCCTACAGAGCACCTCCTCCAACACACATGAACGCGCACAAGATCATGATAATGAATGTAAAACAAATGTATAACAAAGTTATTGTCAGTGCTTATATTTTTGAAGCTAGCATGTTTGTTTTGTGAAAATATATTACAAATGTTACATCTAGCTGAGGAGAGCAGGCTGCGGTAACCAAATCAAATCAAGTTTTATTTATACAGCACATTTATAAACAATTTTTGATCGAGCCAAAGTGCTGTACATATAATAAAAATAGCCTACAGTACTAGGGACACTTTACATTAAATACAACAGCACAGATTATTCAGAATATCAATATGAGAAAAACGACACCCTCTATCCTTAGAACGTAACGTTACATATCAGGCAAAAAAAAGGTTATCAATACTACACAGCCCAAGTTGGTTTTGAATGTTTATTTGAAATATTTAGCGTATTCATCTATCATGTTTGTCGACGAACGAAATACAGTACCTAATTACCTAGCTACGCTAGACAGCGTCTGCTAAATGACTAAATATAAATGCTATGCTACCTAGCGTTTGTTTCTGTTATTATCGGTGACACATTGGGACACACAGGGGAGAGCAACATACAGTTCAGCTATGCTGCATACAGACAATGTGTTGTGTGGCAATATGGAGCCCTGGGACAGGGTCACAGAGTGATTATTCCCAGTTGCTGTGTCTGGAAGATACGCGACCGGTACCCAGATCCACATATAAGCTCACAACAGTCCAAGAGAAAAAGAGCCGAGCATGGCGTCAACTCCGGCCCGTTGTGCTCCATAAGTAGTCGCCATCGTTGAAAAGCAACTCCGATATTGACTCTGGTTTGACTTCTCCTAGTTTCCACTTTCTTTTTCTTCATAATTTGCTGCATTACAGTTCTTCTTTTGCGACCTGTAGGCGATGTTGAAGCAAACTCTGCCATGGTGAACGTGTCCTCCTGCAGAGCTCAGGAGGACTGAGCCGCTGCAGGAGGACTGACCGAGGAGCTCACGGGAAACACGCCCAATGCAATGACGGTGCGCGCAAGTGCACGAGTGTGTGTGTGTGTGTGCACGAGATTGAAGGCTGACAGACAGGTTGGCCAACCAGTTATTTTAGCCGGCCCGGCTAAAATAATTGGTCGTAGTTTTTACAGTACTACGGCTTCCACAGATGAATTTTTTTTCAAAGCACTTAGAATATGCATTGCTATCAGGATATTAAGAGCATTCCATGGAATATAACAAAAAGTGTATCTCGAGCCGGTTTCTCAAACTTACCTACCCCTCCTTTAACTGTTATGAATAAAGTCTTGGTTCCTAATACAGTTGATGCAAATGTATTTGAAAATAGAATTTTTTTCGTGAAGTACTTCTACTTAAGGAAATTGTTGTGTCTCGTCAAATGTGTTAGTTATGTTCATGTATTATGTTTGTCATTTTCATGTTTTTTCACGTCTGGTCATGTCTGTTTATTTAGGTCCTTCATCTCTAGTCAGTCTCTGTGTTTATTGTCATGTCTCGTTTTCCATGTCCTGTTTTATTTTGTACTTACGGCCCAATCCCAAACCACTCCCTCGACCCTATCCCTCCGTGACGGAGTGAACTCCATCTGTAGCCACACTCGCAGCTCAACGAGGCTCCCTCCTGTCAGATGGAGGGAGTAAATACAGCAGCAAGCTTTGGGACGGCCTCCCCTCTCTCCGGCAGAAACAGGAA
>CALSBZ010046749.1:266851-288298 GCA_943591055.1 Gobionotothen gibberifrons
ATGTTAGCCTGCTGGTGGCTAATGCTGCTGTGTGAACGGTGTGAACTTGCTGTTGATGTTAGCCTGCTGGTGGCTAATGCTGCTGTGTGAACTAGCTGTTGATGTTAGCTTGCTGTGCTGAAAGCTTATTTGTATAACTTCCCTTGGAACGAAAGCTTTTAAAAGAACGTCACCACCCTGTTATGACAAACCCTAAGAAGAAAAACAACGACTTTATCTGAGCAACACATTTCCACATGGAGCTTGTCTTCTTCTCTTTCAGGTTTAACAGCTAACAGGCGATCTTCCGCCACCTGCTGGGAGAGGAGCCGCAGACTGAAACTACACTTATTCATATTAATGTATTCATGTAATAATGTATTCATTTATTATATATTTTTTCCAATTAAAATGTGTTTGATATAAACAATTTCAACACTAAACCACTTAGATAAAATACATTTAAATAATATAATGTGGTGACCACCTATTAACACTGGGACATAATTCACACACGGAACTCTGGGGTAGGGATATTGTTTCCGCACGGACATATATGTTGTGTTGTCTATATATGTTGTGTCTTCCTCTCTCTCTCTCTCTTCTCTTCTCGGGCTGCGACCCGAAGACACGTTAGTTGCAGCTGCTCAATAAAGCTCACTCTTGCACCTTTGATGCACCGCCTCTGACTCCATATTCCTCGGCACCACAATAATAACAATAACTTTATTAATAATAATAATAATAATAATAATGATTTATTTTGTTAGAAATGTTGCATTACAGGTGAACTTTTAATATTATATGACCCTTAATGCACAGTTGATTACACAACTCTTATAAGCTATGGCACTACACTTGGGTGAGGGAGGGTCACCAAGATTGTACCTGCCAAGATATAATGTCAGTTGGCAAAAACAATCTTTACTCACTCAAAGGTCATTTGATAAATATGATGCTGATCTGTTGAGATTTTTAACAAAGAAAGCACTGAAGAATAGCCAGACGCTCATGTTTTTGTTATTGCTTATGATGATATGGATTGTGTTGCGAACAGTGCCTCTGTGTGTTTACAGTAAGGGCTCTCTAACATGATCATGTGTCAGTCATCCCCTCATAACCCACTTTCTATATGTGCCCACAGACAGCAGGAGTGCCTCTAACACTTTAGCACACATTCCAACTTCATCAGTGCTAAGCCAGTAAATAGTCAGCGTTGAATGGGACTCCTAGAAAATGGACACCAGAGATGTAATCCCGTCTCAGTTATAACTTGGTCAACTGTGGACAAAAAACAAATGATTCTCAAGAGACAACCTTGACGCCTGAATGGTTCAGTTTGCTCTTTATATCACCAAATGACATTTTGAGACTTGTCCAACTCAACGTCTATCTCTGAAAGACTGTCTGCCTCCAGAAAGTCTTTGTTCCAGTTCCAGCTAATAAGTTAATTGTCCCATGAATAAATATATTTTAATAGGTCAGGGGCCGCGTAACACTCAGCGTTCTGCCTTCACAGTGGACAATATTCACACCAGATAACTTACCTACTGTTGTGTATGGATGCTTGTGTTAAATGCTGTAGCAGAAAGGGGGGGAAACACAAGAATATTATAGGGGAGTGGCACACCTGCGAGCTGGAGGAAGCTCTAATGATCCACACCTGTGAGTGTGAAGGGAGGAGATCACATTCAACTGCTGAAAAATCAACATACAGTAGGAGAAGAGAGAGCTGTGGAAAAAGGCTGGAAGAGGAAAGAAGTGGAAGTCATTTCCAGTTTATTAACCTACCTTCATTTTTGGGTTAGGGTTAGGGATTTTTTTCACAATAATCTGGATTATTGAAAGCTGTAATACAATTCACATTCAACAAATCTTCTTTTGACCTACTTGTCCTGCTCTGTGATTTTACCTACCCGACTTGGACCTTAAGCTAGGTTCTTCTCTGCGTCTTTCCAGATCACCCCCCCTAACAATCCTATACATAAACCTGCACCCACACACAACACTGAACTGAAGTGAACTCTCCATTCATACACACCCATATCCTTTTGAACTGCACTAATCTGAAGTTGAACTGGACTATTTTCAGAGTGTAAAAGGACGTACAGACTTCTCACAACAACACACTCATTTACACTCATTTACACTAACTACACGTTGAGCAATGAGTCGTCATTTAAATCATTGATTGATTTTGGTATTTGACATTTTGTCATATTTGGTTTTGCATCTCTTGAGTTGTTAAGTGTTTTGGTATGGGACTGTATTTGTATATTTTGTGGTGTGCTTATATGATATTGGTCAAATACAGACACTTTAATTTAAAAAAAGTTAATGTTGTACATTTTGTAGCTTGCTATCCCTCCATACTGTATTTTTAGAAATACACCTTTTTATTTTTACAGATTATTTAAAGTTTATTCAGAGTGTTTTAAATATTTTTCTGTCTAGTGCCCAAATGCGACCCACTCCAGAAATGCAAGGACAGGGAGACAAAACAGACAATTCTAACTCTACCTCCATTTAGTTTTTCTGTGATTCTTTGCAAAACAATGTTGGTCCTGCTTAGAGAATCCAAACAAGTCAAATCAACTTTACTTCGACTACATGCCTGGTTCGTACTTTGGATCACGTATGAACAACAATCCTTGAACAACACAACAGTCCGTTGTGCAAAAGGGTTCGTGTTTATTACAGTTTCACACAGCATTTTACAAGACAGCATCTCATGAAACATGTCATGCGGTATTCTTGGCATCATTTTGAAACGGCACTGTACACAAAACACATCAAAATGACAAACCTAAACGAGGCTATACTTAGAGCATCAGCACTTTGGGACAAGATTGTTCTGTTTCTTCTCTACATTGAATCAAACCTTCACTATTGATTCCAAAAAAAAAGTTATCCTCATTTCAGAGGTCACAAACGTCGACTTTCTTAAACCTTCAAAATATGAACCATCCAGCAGCAGGAAGCTTCAAACCCCCAAGGCTTTGAATCAGAACAGCAGGCCTTTCTTTAGACCTGTGAAAATGATTATTTACACATATAAAGAATTTAATTTCCCTATACAACTAAATGTCTCTGTTGCACATTAGGAAAATAAGAGCTACTCTCCATGCACATTCAACAACTGCTACAATATGATTTGCAAAATGCTGCAACATCCCCAAAACAGTGACAGTGGCACATGTATTGGCAGAGGCCAGAGAGTTCATTGACAAACTATTACAATTTGGAGAATGGGAAAGTGCACATTAAAGGAGAATACATGATTTGTGGAGCTTTCAGAAATATAAATAGTTTTGGAAGACTTATATCACATTGAAAGCTAAAAACTGAGCATAAATCACAATGATTTTGTATAATGGGCTGTCTTTCATTTAGACTTTTTTTCAATCTTAATGAAACACGTATTCCTAACACAATCACAATAATGTGATAAACTTCATTTCAATCCAAAACAGTGATAACAGTTAAGCATTAGCAATTTGTAAACTTCCTATTACTAAATAACTAATATGCCAACACAACTTTTATAATCGTTGTCCATTTCAATATAATACCAATAAACACTTGTAAGAAAAAACAAAACAAGAGTTACATTATTTTATAACAACTACATCATTTTTATTGCAGTTATTATAAAATAACATGTGTCTCAGCAGAAAGTCAGTAAAGTAACAAAACGTTTCAAAATGAAACGATGAACTGGCCAGCAGATCAACAGTCTGAATTATTTAGTACAAAACAATAAGTGAGTGGCAACATGATTCCTCAGAAACAATGAAACACAAAGAAGTACATGTCTAACGGGACTAAAAGAACTACCCAGTCTACCCAGTTCAACAGACACATTATATTAATAGTATTTTGTGACTCATTGTGACAAAGTCCTGACACTGCATACAACCCAACAAATAAGAGAAAAGATTGTGTTGTAGATTGAAATAAATGACAAAAGGACAAATGACATTACAGTCCAGCGTCCACTCAGACCCGGCCCGACCCGCCCTGTTGGGAAGAAAGAAAAAAACACACTAAGTTCAAATGAACACATAAACAGAGAAACATTTATTAAAGCTGTACGGAAGTTTATTAATGACAAAATGATTGAGAAAAAATCATTGTTACTTTTTGCAATCGGAGATATCAAAATGCTTGGAACCCATTTTGAAATTTTAGAACATGTTGTTTGAGAGCACATTTCCTAACATTGTTTACAATAATGCTGAAAATCAGATTGTTTTGGACATTTCGTTTTTTGGACATAACTCGGTATGACATCCTGCTGATGATAGCTGCTTGAAGGTACACATTTTTTCAGTGATTGAAGAAATTTAGCAATATAATCGACACTTTCCTCTCAATTCTGCTGCTATTCTTGGACTTGGTATATGTACTTGCATTTACATACCACCTTTCTAGTCTTTTGACCACTTTCACACATATCATACCAAAAAGAACAATTTGATTAGAAGTGTAACAGACTGGAAAAGTATGGGCATTGCATACGTTTTAGCTGGAAATCTTTCCATTGTACAGTAGATGTGCTACAGCTTTTGGACTCCAACCACAGTACTCTGTATTCCTAAAGCCATGTAGGTCAGGCAAACTAAACATAATACTGTGATACTTTCATAACCATTATCATTTTCTATTCACACAGGACAAGAGAAAATATTCTCTGAGCTTAAAGATTGTCTGTCAGAGAGAGCTGACCTGAACTATTTGACAGCAACAGTTCCAGTTGGCTGTAGTCCACAATCACCAGTGTCCTTATTCCTGTCTTTATGAGTTGAGGTTCATTGGAAGTTGTCTTATGAGACAGTAAATCCAGCCTATCAAACAACAAGTTACTGTATGGTGGTTTGCATTCTTTGAATACCTATTACTGCAGTCCTCATGTTCAGGTCAGATTTAAGAAACCTAGCCTTAAGCCAATATCAAATGAAAGTGCTCTTAGCAGCCTTAGCCGATAGCATAACTGCCATGTTGTCTTGATGAACATGTGAAGATGTATATGGACAGTGGTTTGCACAAAACTGAAATGGTGTCGCATGAATTGCAGCTAATTATTTACCGTGTTTTGATGATGACACAAATTCCAATACAGGTTGAAAATGTTAGATGCTCAGTTCTGTATTTGCTTGTGTTACACAATGCTCTGTTTTGACAAATGTCTCCATGTGCACTTTCACATGCTGCCATTGAAGACTAAATGCTGCACCATGAATCTTTACATACATTAACTTCTATATATTTGGGATAAACCTGCCCTTTATGTCAGTCTGCCATAAGGCAGGTATTTCATATAAAAATGGTTTTAACATTTAAAATATCTTTATTTCTCAAATCTGTAACTAATTGCTGTGTCATAAACAACAAACACCAGCTTGACCTAATTGTGTTTTGAACCTCCTCACACCCTTAAAAGACCTCTGTTTGTCCACAGAGCCCAACAAGGATCCCACTGACAACAGCTGATTGCATTTGGACATCTTTTTCGGAAGGCACCAGGCCTGCGTGTGGTACATGAGCAGTGACCTTTGTCATGCTCAGTTTGCATCCAATCTGTAGGATTTATACAGCCTTCCACTTCATAGCACGTCTCCAGGCTCTAGACTATCAGACTACAGGCTATCTGTTTCTTTATAAACATAACTGAGCCCTCCAGTATGTGGGTCTCACATGAGAAGGGGAACTCCAAATGCTCTGCTGCTATGCTGCCTGTTGTGTTTATGTAATTGCTGATGGCAGGCCATGTGAACCTGGCTCTTCACTCTCTCTGTCTCTCAATGACTGGTCCTATAAAAAGCCGGCTGACCCCAATGCGAGTCTGACCCGCCAAGGCAGCCTGTTGATATCCAGCAGCAGCTGAAGCTGTGTGTATACACATAACACACTGCTGCCATAGCAGACCTTTTACTCCTGAACACACACAGTATATCCAGCATTCACATTCAAACACCTAGCCCCTGAAGCATCTAAGATCAAGAGAATCCTCTGTGTCTCTGTGTGGTATCAGAATTCACAGCTTGAGTGCCAGCGTCTGCTGAGGTGCTCAGTTGCAAACTTTACAAGAGCATGGTTTCTATTCCTCTGCATGCACGAGTCATTTTATAGTTCATGACTTATCCATTTGAAGGGATATAGAACATTCATAAACAGATTGATTAAGTTGTCTTTAGGGTAGACTTTAAATGATCACATGGAGTGTGCCACCAATCCTCTGTGTACCTAAAGGAGGTAGATAGGGCCTCTTTGGAGACACAAAGTGTTCAAGATCAATGATAAGGACATTAAATAAATGATCATATGAAGACATAAACAAACTATATAACAACGCAATTGTGAAATACACATTTTCTGGACTGAACTTGCTATTATGACATATTTCATCCCGCTTCCTTTTATTTTACTGCACACTGTTTTAATTTAAATCAGCACTTCTCATTTATGCGTTCCAATGTTCTCTGTCAAGACACATTTAAAAACTTTGAGGAAAGCTTGAAAGGAAAGCTGGTATGGATGATCAGAATCAGAAGGTTTTTGATACATTTTTCCAAATTCATATCAACCTCAATATTACAGTTAAAAGAAACAGTGGCACTATCGTATTCGTTATTTGACATTTGTGCATTGTTTTTATATTTATTATACTTTAAGATAAGGTTATATGTGCCTTTAATGCATGAAATGTTTTCAAAAGGGGCAAAATGCTTTTTTATAAACTACAAAAACAAATCATATCCAATTATATCTGTAACCATGACACAATACACCTTCCTGGCTTCTTATACTCAAACCAAACACTGTGCGTACATACAAAAGCCTGACAAAACGACTCACCTGTGAAGGTAAACTGCTGCTCATCTGTGCTCCACCACAAAGCTCATGGTGGTCCCATCGAACGAGGGGGGGGCGATGATGCGGGGCCCCTGCTGGGAGCTGATGCTGATGAGCGGCTGCATGGCGCTGGAGAAGCCCTGCGGCTGCCTGTGGGCGGCGGCCTGCTGCGGAGGCCCGTAGGACGCGTGGGGGGACTTTCCTGTGGCCATGTAGAAGGGGCTCTCCATGTACAGACCCTCAGGCTGCTGGGAAAAGGCTTTGTCTCCGCTGTCCGGCTCCGAGTGCACCGACATGTGGGACTGCACCAGGGTCCGGGCCGGGATGAGGGACGGTGAGGACATTAGGCCGGGGTAGATCATGTAGTGGTGTCCGTAAGCTCCAAGAGGTGACATGGGCATTGGCACCGGGGTCATAGGAGCTTGAGGCATGGGCACGTCCACATACTGGCCTGTTTCAGGGTCAAAGAGGCGTTTAGTGGCCGGCTGCACAGGAGTGTCCACCAGGTAGTAGTTTCCAGTGGTGGGATCTAGCAGCATCTTCCTCTGGGTGGCTTGGAAGGGGTCCATGATAGGAGCTGGGGTGATGGCTGGAGAAAAGCAGTACACCTGAGGCTGACTGATGGACATGCCCATTGGTAGAGAGTGGTAGATGGTTGCAGGGGAAACCTCTGGTGAGCGTGTGTCCATCACCATGCTGGAGCGCTGTGCGTTCTGGTTGTGGGTTTCCACAAATGATCCCAAAGGTCCTGAAGGAGGGGTCGGTTGTTTCTGGGGGGCATACGTGTACACTGAAGGTTTATCAGCTGCTTGTTTGTTAATGCTGGCGTGAGACTTGACCGGAATGGTAAGGTAGTTCTCGTTGTCAACTGAGGCGTTCAGGAACTCCCGTGCGGGCCTCTCGTCCTTTGATTGAGCTTCTTCACTTCTACGTAGATACATAGGGCAGATTTTTAAGGAAACAGGAAGCTTGGGAGATTTTGGGACAACGCTTTTGTGGCTGAAAGGTATGGTTTGTGTGTTGAAGTTTTGCTTTGCCAACGCGGCTGCCTTAAGGCTGGAGCTGAGGCTGAACATGTTTGCGGCTGTGCTGTTACCTTGCATGGACCTCAGCAGGCTGTCAGGGCCAGATATCACTGGAGGCGGCTTGTCATTGTTGGGAAAGGAGTCTCTTCTGACTGTCTTGTCCATGTTGGACCCCCCAGCTTCCTCCTCAGGTCCCCCATGACCTCCACTGGCAATCAGCGAAAGCACATGTCTGTCTGCCAGGACATGGGACTCATTCTTCCTTTTCCATTCATTTTTGTCATACGTATAGAGCTGTTCCATGGTTTTCACAGCAGCCTGGAGTTTTTCCAATGGCCCCTGATTTGGTATTTTTGATTCAGGTTTCTTATCTATGATATCTGCAATTTGTTCTTGCTTCTTTGAAGGTGTTCTGCTTTCACTTCTCAATGCAATATCTCCTTCTGAGGAATGACTCAGGTTGCCCATGTGTGCTCTCCCTGCTGCCATCTGCAGAGGAGCATGTTTAGCACCCTCTGGAGACTGCAGGTCTGTGTCAAACTGCTCCCGTTTAAATAAATCCGTATTTTCCGAATATTTTCCGTTATTATTTGTATTCACAGACTGGCATTTGATAACTATAGGGGACATCGAATTAGGATTTTGATTGGACATTTGCTTATTTTGCTCTGAATGGGTGTCAGCGGATAGAAAGTTTGATTTATATTCGTTGTTATCCAAAGAAACAAAGTGATACGAACTTTTGACCAATTTACGTACGTCTCTCACTTGGTGTATGGGCGTTTGCAACTTTGATTTATTATCTCTAATGTCTCTAACCATGAAATGCGGGATTTTATCCGACGACTCACCCTTTAAAGCCGAAGCCAGCTCGTGGCATTTGAAGTCATCTGTTCTGCCGAGGTTGGCTGCGTTACAGCCTATATTAGGGGCGCGCAGCTTGGAGACGCCGAAATGCTCCGTTGTATTTTCTCTGAAGCTCCTTAACTTAATTTTTATTTCCGGAGATTTAGATTTGCTCACATTCCTGGAATCAGCGATGTATAACTTGTTATCAGAGCGTTCTTGGATCACTCCTTCATCTGGAGAATAACTCCTGTTCCGCAGCTGCTGTCCTTCTTCTCCGTCACTGGACAGCAGTTGGATACTTGGCACAAACAAATGTGACATTTTAGTCAGTTTCCCGCTGCCAGCCGAGTACTGATCCCCCTCACCCTCTATCTCGTAAGCTGAAGGCGACTTCTCCAGAGTTTTATCGTTTTTATGATCCGTTTGAAACTCTAGCTCCTCGTCCTTCCAGCATCTGAATGCGCTATTTTGGCTTCGAAGCAGCGTACTTTTGGGCGCTTCCAATGCGCCTTTTTTAGTATCGATTCCAGCTTCATTTACCGGGTCCAAATTAGTTTGTGGAGCGGATGCGGTCGCGTCCCGGCGTCTTGAGTCGCTTTTGGTATCACATGAGCCGCTGTCCACAATGTCTCCTAATTCATCCAGACACATTATGGTGTAGTCCGAGCTGCTCTCGGAGAACCTGGAGCTCTGTGTGTGCAGCTCCCTGCCTCCCTTCCCCCTGTAGCTGTCGCTCTCCTGGTGCGCAAAGCCCGCTGCATGCTCCCACTGCGCCTCGCGGATCTCCCCTCTTTCCATCTTGCGCTCCTGTTCAAACTGCATCTTCTTAGAAATCACATTTTTGATCAGACTCGAGGCGAATATGGCTTTCTTGTGTGTGTCTTCCATGGTTTTGCAGGGCGACTTGCTGGCCCCTCTCCCCTTGCCGCTTGGCAAACTGTTGGTAACTTCATCTGTGGAACGTGATCCTGCAGCATTTTGCGCAAAGTTAGTGTGCATTTCTCCCTCAGACATTCCCGAATTCACATTGCACCGAAAATTCAGAGTCTCTGTGAGTGTTATCAGTCCGCCGTGGCCCTTACTGAATTCCCCCATCAGTTCTATTTGCTTTGTAGATGACGATGCGCTGTGGGGGTTGCCATTCAGAGTGAACATCTTGCTGGTGGGCGGTTTGATGCTTGCAAGTGCAATGCCCTTATAACCTCTATTGTCTATATTTTTGGCTAATTCAAATGAGGCCGATGAGTTTTGATGGGAAAGCACACTTTTATCCAGTCCCTTTGACATATTCATATTGCCATATTTCAGGTCGACAAAGGTGGACCACCTGTTTATCCCTTTCCCATGTTCTGATGATGATTCACTTGTTGTGCTGAAATTAATGGCATCAAGATAAGGATATGCCAGGCTCTTGAATGATTTGGCTGTCAGGTTGCGCACCTCCTTGTCAGCCTCGTCCAGCTCGCTGACAGCGCTGGACGCACCGCTGGAAACCTCGGTGACCTCTTTCCCCCTCAATCTTCGGCCAAAGTGCAAGCGTCCGGGCGCCGCTATGAAACACTTCGCCCTGTCACACAACGTCTCCGTCTTCCCGTCAACTCCCCTAAACACATACCGACTCGTGTCCCCGGAGCGGCTGGCATGATAAAGGATGTTTCCCTGTTCTTGGATGTTGCTAGGGTCATTTATAGCTCGAGTGGTTCTGATTGACAGGTGGATCTGTCCCGCACTGTTGCCACTGCACTGCTGCTGGGGCTTTGACACACTCTCATCTGAGCTGGGGAACTTGGCCGCGTCGCACAGATCACTTTCAAGCAGAGTGCTGACTCCTGCTGCGGGGCCGCGCGAGCCCCTGCCCCCCTCCTCTTCATCGCCCTCAAAAGAAGCATAATCGACAAAAGAGTACACCTGGTTGTGATCCTCAATGTCCCAGCTGCCGGAGGAGGCCACCCCGAGGTCGTAGTCCTCCTCGTGGTCCGAAAGCTCGGAGAGCTGGATCTCGTGCGTGGTAATGTAATGGCACTCATCCTCCGTGACGCACGGGACACAGGCGTATGAAAGCACCAAACTAACATCATCATCCTCCTCATAATCATCCTCACTCCTCCACTGATCAGTGTCACTGCAGGGTAACCCCTCACCTCTGGGCGTGATTGGGTTCTCTTCTGTTTTGGACACTTGCGTAATTACGCGCTCGCCTTTGTCTCCTGATTTGGGTTGATTCCCTGACTTTGCGTTATTACAGGGGGGATCCAATAACGAGGACGGATCAGAAGGACCCTCCTTGACATCTTGTGTACATTTCCCAACTTCAGAATCCTCTGTCTTGTTAGTCTCAATATTGATTTTGATCGCCAGTTTTGGTTCCGTTGCGCGCAGATCCTCGGCGACACCGCTGTTAATAAGGACAGACATGTGGTTTCCTTCACCAAAGCAGCAGTCTTTGTCAAGTTTTGCCTCGCCTGTGTTAACTTCAACTAACTCCACATCGACGTATTTCATCTCGTCTTGCTTCTCCGGGGCATCCTCCTCTTCCTGAGCAGGTTTTTCGAACAGATCCTTGACCTCCCGAGTCGCCTGCGTCTCCTCACAGCTTTGCTCTGCCTTCATAGCTGAACCTCCAGGTTTAACTTTACATTTGGTGTCCGAAGGAAACAGCGTAGCCCCCCAGGATTCCACAGTCCTCCAGTCTGAGACGGTGCTGCGCGCTGAGCCTCGCGCCTGGTTAGACAGACACGATGACAGGGAAGGGACGCGCTCCAAACATTCCAGCTCACCGCGATATGAATCCCAAAGACGAGAATCTAAAAAGGACCAGAGACATCAGTAACTACTGTCTAGGCCACATGTTTCTCAAGCTGTGGTTCGTGGACCAATAGGAATCATGGAGAGGACACTAAGCTGCTAGTTATTGCACATACCTCTAGATATTTGCATTATTTGCACTCTTCAATATTCATTCCTTGTCATATTCAACCGTTTTTTCTCTCCCAGACTCCTATTTTTATATATTTATTGTTGTGCCCTTTTTTAATATTTTGTATATGTATATATATTTATATATTTTAATCTTTGGGACGGTGGGAAACAGAATTTTGGTCTTCCTGTTTGAACCACACATTTGGAGATATTGATAATAAAGTTGACTTTGACACATTTCTACATGTGAACGACTCACCTATTTTACCTGTTTAACTTCCTGTCATCCTCGAATCAAATTTGACTCGTTACCAAATGTTTTTATGTAGGGATAAAGGTTCTCTGAACATCTTCAAAACAACCCTGAAAACTCACCTGTTCAACAAAGCCTTCCAACATTAACTCACTCTTCCCTATGTAACACTTCCATTTCTGTCCCCCCCCCCCTGTTGTATGTCTTGTCCTTATATGTTTCTTTGTTAAGCGACCTTGGGTTGATGAAAGGTGCTATATGTTAAAGTTATTATTATTATTATTATTATTTTATGTTAGTGGCAGAAAAATAACATGGTAGAAGTATTCTATGTTTTTCCACAAGAAAACAATTATGATCACTTTCATTAAAGGTTACCTACTATACTATATTTTAACAATATATTGAACAATATAGGGCCATATCTATACAAAACATGTCTCTGATGTGTTTTGCTCAAAATACCAGCCAGATCACCATCAGCATGCCTCATACCCCTCTATTTCAGCCCTGAAACCACATCAAGCATGATTTCTGAAACAGTATGGAGCTCAAACGCTTTCTCTCTCACGGGTTTACCACAAGGACAGTACCTTTTATATCCTGCTTCTTTACACATACTCTCTCCAGTATAGGTTAGCTCTGAGTGTTAGCGATGCTTGCTAATGTAAACACAGACCATATTACTTCCAAAACACGTCGGGCATTGTTTCTGATAGCAACGTTTCTGATATAGGGCCGTGGACGTAAAGCCAGCCCAAATGTTTGTAATGTCGACCTGACTGCAGCAAATCTGGCTCAGCTCCGATGTACCCCGTTTTTAGAGATGTGGGTAAGGAGGAAACGAGAGAGGGTTTTATTTTCTGAAACATATTTATGTATAAAATAAATCAAAAAGTGCATTATGCATAATAGCTTTAAAGAATAAATAAAGGTTAAATACATGAGTCCACTAATGGCGCATTTCCACTGCAGGGCCTCGCACAGCTTAGTAGAGTAGGCTTGGTAGGCCAGGCTCACAAAACGGGCCGGGCACGGCATGCTCAAACCGCGCTATAGTGGAAATGCGCCATAAGAGCCCAGCTCCTCTATTGGGGCTTTCACACTAACGCGGTTCCAGGGCCGGTTCGGAGCTAGAGCGTGAAAAGCACCGTTTTTCCTGTTCACACCGCAGCGGAGCCGGCTCTAAGCTCCGAAACCCGGTGCTTTTCAAGCACCAAAAAATGGTCTGTCTAGAAACAAGAACCGCTTACGTCACGCTTACATCGGAGGCGGGGGCAGTGGCGGGATCAACCTGAGCAATAACAGATTATGGCGAGTACGGCAAATGAAAGTTGTAACAAGCAGTAGCGCTGAGCAAAGTGACTAGAACGCAACCACACACTTATTAAAAAAAACACACTTTATAAAGTCAGGCAACACTAACCAGGCTTAGTTTGATTCTGTTTATTTGTACCTTACTTTGACCATCCGTTCGCTGTTATTGATCATTGTGGAGAGCAGGCAGACGTTTTGTTTTGTATTATAGCAGCTATCGGATGGAATCAATACATGGCCGCACAGGTTGTCATGTCCGACTATCACAAGTAGAATCATAATGAAAAATATGCCGGTAAAATGTGCCTGTAGGAAACGGCTTATGCCACAATAGGATAGCAACAAGTAGTCAAGATAGTCAGTTTAGCTTCGGTTGCTATGCTAACATCACCCATTTTATACCAGAGAAACTTTCATAACCTCGTTGTGATGCCAAACAGCGGGCAGCACTGCAGCGGTCGGTAAATGCCGCTGAAACACATTAATAAACAATGCACCATGGCACTCTGGAGAAAAGTACAAGGGTTGAGAAGTAGTTATTTAATTGAATCTGGCTTTGTATGATTAAAAGCAACACGATCATCGACCCGACGCCATTGGGGAGAAAATCAGCGACGTAAACGGTGACATCATGACGCAGCAGCGGCAGCACCAGTCAGGCTCTGGGCGGTGTGAACAAAACGGGGGCTGAAAAGAAAAACCAGTTCCGAACCAGAAAAGCTCTAGCACGGAGCTAGAACGGGAACCACGTTGGTGTGAAAGGGGCATCAGAGGGAGCTGCAGATAACTGATCCTGCAGTCAGACCACTCACCGGCTGTGTTTTTACACCAAGCTCAAATATAGCAGGCACCAAGTGAAAATGTGGAAGGTGCAGCGATGTTAGACAGGAGGGAATGTTTGCAGGGTTTTGTAACGCCTTAGAGATGAAGGCAGTCTGGCAGATAAACACTTGAGTGACAACAACTCAGCAACAGCACACCCCCCTGAGGATTGATACACTGTGCATGTTGGACTGCTGTTCCTTCCCGGGGGATTAGTCTGGGTCAGTAGGGGTCAGTAGGGGCCAGTTTGGGGTCCAGGGACTGCTAGGGGCCTTTGGAAGCTGTCAGGGGGTCCAAAGCATAAGTAGGTCACATTTAATTTATCTGTCATATTCAGGAAAGGATAATAAAACATTATATATAAAAGAAAATAATACATTTCAATTTAATTACATTTAAAAATATATATATATGTTGAGTGAATTGACTTCCACATTTAATAGCTAGGATATATCCAAAAGCATTATCAATTACACATTTCCTAATACAAACAAATACATTTATCAAACATGACTCTGACTCTGGGATGTCAAGTTAAGTTTAAAACATTTGTGGCCATGACTGGGCCAAACAATTTTAAAAGTATGAAATACATGGAATTAAGGCGATTTTGTGGCGTTTGGATTCTAGGACCCCAAAGCAGAGACAGTAAGACACAAGAAAAGTTTCAAGGTGTTTAATTAATAATACTAGGCCAAGACAGGGAGCTGGCTGGTAGCAGAAAGGTCCAAAAACAAACAGAAGGAAAACGTTCCTGGCCAAAAACTGCAAAGAGAAACAAAAACTCGGCTTGGGCTGCAGAGAGGCACTCTGGATCGACGAACAGCATATAATACTCTGGCAGAGTAGTGAGGTGAGGGCCAGGCTCTTAAAGAGAGGGTTGATTAGGGAAGTGGGAACAGGTGTGCCTCATCTGCAGCTAGGAGAATACCAGCCACGCCCCCTGTCACACACCAGTCCTGCAGAGAAGGAGAGAAAGAGCAGAGAGGGGTAAAAGGAGCAAACAACAGAAAACAACACAACAACCAAAAACCCCATGCATAAACATAACAGATTTTTTATTATTTTTATATATGTTGTAAAGTTTATTATATTCCATTTTCAGACCTCAAGAGGACAAAGCATTATTGAGTGTTGCTGTTGGACATTCTAGATTGCTCATAACAGTTGAAATGGCCAACTTCCTGTTTGGTTTACAGTAAACCTCCAAGAGGCTTTTAAAAAAAACGTTTTATCATGTTAGATCCACCTAGCAAATATCATACGACAATATGCTTAATTTTAGCAACTTTGTAGGAGGGGGAATTTACCCCAAATGTGAAAACATTGGTCATTTCTGAAGCTCTGGCATGTCCAGATATAGAAACTTTCCTGATCAGTTACAGATGACAGAATAAGATGGTTTGTAAATGTGTCTGTAATCTTTTGTAGAGTGAAGTAGAGGCTACATGAAAAAAAAATATGTGGGTTGATTTTCTTTTTAAATATTATATAAGGATTCAACCATATATTAGCACATTTAGGATGTTAGCATAAATGAACAGAATAAAGTCAATTCAAATGTTGACTCCTGGTTCTATAACTATATAACTGGTGGCCCATCAATATGTTCCATAAGCTCTATGGGGATCACGAATACAGTAAATATGATTATTAATATTAATAATGATTGGGAAGAGGAGAATGCCAGGGCTATTTAATACATGCAAATATTGTGCAGCTTTAAGGACATTATTTACCAATAAATGCCACCACATTGAAACTCATTTTGAAAACTATGATAAGAACCCTGTGATAATAAAAGCGACTTAGCATAACCCTCAGTGGTATGAGACACATTAACGTGGCTGTAGAACTGGAGTCCAGTCTAATTGGAATGAATAGCTGGGAAAGATGATGGTTGGCTGGCAGGGGCCCTGAACTCACCACCATGCTATGGGGGGGGGGGGGGTTGTGATATTTGCTGTTGGTAGGCAACAAAAATGTCCCCGCCAATCCCAGCCAGCAGTGTAATACAGTAATACTGAGGGAGAAACCGGAGAGGACCCTGAGCTTAACTGGGGGAAACTCAGCTCCACTTGTGTCAGATACTGAGATACAAGTAACCCATATCCTGTAGCAATGAGCTGATAGTAATCAGGCAGAGAATATGTTTGTGATCTAAAGGTCTGTAACTACAGGTAAACCACATTTTAATTTCCATTCCAAAGAAGGTTTTGGTTTTGGTTGGTCTCTTTGTATGTCTGTCAGCAGGAGCACAGAATGATATTTATGAAACTTGATGGCAAGATAGCACGGGCCAGGCAAGAACCCTCATGTTTTGGAACAGTTCTGAATAACACATGCATTATTTTTGATGTATAGACCTGGCCTTGGCTGCTGTCAGCGCTCTTTGAGGGCACTTGAGACGTAAGACGTCTTACTGTAATACTGTTGCAACAATTTCTAAAAGTTGTAGCATGCTGTCAGCTTCTATTGATGCTGTGGCTGGCAATTGTTCTAATTTTCACTACTAAGACAAATATAAACATTGGTGCGGTACAACTGCAACCAAGTAGGACTCCAGGGGCTCAGGTCGGAGGTTTACTGTTGTTTACTGTGAGTTGGACATTATTATTAATATGTACATAAAAAGCCACAAAATGCTTGAAAGGTACTTAATCATATTGACATATAGTTTATATTTCTGTTCTGGATGATCACAGAAAAGCCGGCACAAGGACATTGCGTTTCTGAGACTTACCATGTCGACGCATTTTTTGCTTTTCACTTGTTATTTAACACCACGTCCTCATTCCAAATTGTTCACATGTAGATGCATGGTCACAGTGTCAGAAATGTGGTTATTGTCGTGAATTTAAAAAAAGTAGGTCCCTGAAGTAAATAAGTAGTTGACCACAAAGGGCAAAGGTTGAAACGACCTAGACCTGCTTGGTCAAAGTCATGTGTTTTTTTATATTCACCTCATCCTGTTCTTTCTTCGCACAAAAGGAGATCCTTAAGGAGAAGTTGTGTTTGTGGTGTTGGCAGCACAGGAAGCTTCAAATGCAGATGTGGTTTATAGAGCTTAATAACACCTTGGACTTGCACTGATATTTTTCTTTTCTTTCTTCACTCGCTTGATTTCCAACTCAATTGCTGTAAGGATCTAATATCTCTCTGGATTGAATGACGCGAAAAGCATAAACTGCGCTGTGATAACAATAAACTGAGCATATAGTGGTTACTGCTAACGTTGTGGTTCCCATCACTTACAGTTCTGTTCTGATGGAGAAAATGTGAACCAGCGCGTTCAAGGTTTCACTCCCATTGAGAAGGAACCATTCTCAAAGCCTTTCTCTGTATACATGAGAACAGGAGGAAATGCTGTTGGAGCTCAAATATAATGTGATGATACTCTCAGAAGTCGCCAATGCAGCTTTCACTTTCAGAGTTCTATAAGGTTTTTCAAAAGTCCACATTTCCTTGGATGAGGCACCATGCACAAAGGATTCTAATTGTATTAGCCTTTATATACATGCAAACATTTTCTCTGATTACACTGATCAACAGCAGAGTGCCATCCAAAATGACTGACAGTCATCTCAGTGATGTACTTTGAGTATCCAATACACACTTGACCTCTGCAATCCAAGGATCAGCATCACTGTTCCCATTATGACGTGATATTTACTGCTGGGAGAAAGGCAGTTGTCATGCTGCAGTTTCAAGTTAGCAAAAAGTGCTAAAAACTCACTTTTTAAGGTACATTTTCTCCATGTGGTCGCTGGCATGAAAAGTTTGCACTACCCTGCAGCAGACAATCCTGCAAAGTGGGCGAGAGAGTGAGCTGCTAAATATAATGTCGCTGGGTGATGAAAGGCAGGGGTCTGGGTATATGGGTCTGGGTATATGGGTTTGGGTATATGGGGGTCAGGCCAGCGCTAAGGTCAACTGCTGTCTGAGATGAGTTAGTACAGGGGAAAACATTGGATGAGACGGAACACTGTGGATCACAGTTAGATCTGGGGAATAACCTGGTATGGAGTGAAGGCTGAACTTGTGATGTGAAGGATGTAAATAGGCTTTTAAACACAAGGGGCGTTTTTTATATTATTTCCAATAAACCAGAACACCAATATTTCTTTTCAAACTGTTGTCATTAATTCATCAAAAAGAAAGGGAAAATTATGAAGTAAAAAAATAAACGTATTACTTTTATTTTCAACCTTTACAAAAGCAGCGTATACTAGATCCACTCCTTCTGTTCTCTCCTTTCACAATAAAAGCATTATTTACTGCATAACTGTTTACCAAAGGGAACTGAAATTTCGTTCACCGACCTGGTGAAATTCCCACTGTCTGCCGGCCCACACAGTAGAGTGAGGTGTTGCTCCAAACATTAACTGGAGACGAATTACTGAAAACTCATCCGCACAAACAGGATATATTTAGTGTACTATTTTAGTGAGAGGGCTGGTGGCTGCAGGTCTTGAGGAGATACAGTTACTTCTGGAGTCCACATTAAAACAGCAGTCATTCAATCATGTAGGAGCATTAGTCAGGAAGGCTAAGAAGGAGACATTAGTGGTCAAGGAGGAGAGAGCATGAGGAATACACCACTACTGGAAATACTACAGCCCTTGTGACAGTCACAGTATATCCCCTTAACAGTAAACCTAACACTTAGGTCATATGTCTGATCAAGCTCAGAGAAGTCATGAATTACATTGTAAAAGCTATCTGGGTCTCACAGCAAGACGTCTTCTTTAGCGGCTAATAGAGACTCATCATCTGCTTTTACACATAAAGATATGTTTACACATCAGTAGGACTCAGCCAGTGAAAATAGTAAATGAATGTATCAGTGGCTCTGGAGGGAGTTTTTCTGAAGCTGCTTTCAGAGAACAAGCAGTCTGTATTTTTGAACTATGCTGCATCGGGGCTAACGTGGCTAAACTACTAGCATGACATGTCACATGACTATGTCAGTATGGTAGTTGGTCAGGCCCAGAGGTGGGAAGTAAGTAGCTACATGTATTCAAGTACTGTACTTAAATTTGAGATACTTGTACTTTACTTGAGTATTTCCATTTGTTGCTACTTTGTACTTCTACTCAACTTCATTTCAGAGGTAGGCTAAATTGTGTACTTTTACTCCACTACATGCATTTAATACCTTTAACACTTTAATGATAAAAAAACTACTTTTACTGTCGCTACTTTAACTATATTTTGATGATTATACTTTTGTACTTTTACTTGAGTGACTTTTTGAATGCAGGACTTGTATTTGTAACAGAGTATTCCTACACTCTGGTACTACTACTTTTACTCAAGTACAAGATCTGAGTTCTTCTCCCACCTCTGGTCAGGCCACATCTGTCCAGACTGAAATGTTGTATTTTCAGACTTTACATCTACTGCCATGTGAACGCTTTAGATTATCTAAGACTTTGGTTTATGACCTAGCCTACTTTTTGTTCTGTGCTATTTAGCCAATGTTAGCATTCAATGGTGAACATGATAAACATTACAGCTGCTCACCATTAAATGTTTGAATTGTAATTGTGAGCATGCAAGCACGCTAAGAATAGCATTAAGCTAACCACCACAGACATACAGAGATGCTAGCATGGCTGTAGACTCAGTTTGTAAATGTGAGCTAATTAGCAAATGCCGCTATCCTAATTCAGGCCGGCCATAAAAGCAGATACCTCTTTGTGCAGTCACTAACCCTTTCATATCATAATAAAAGACAAGATTTTGCATTTTTATGTTTTTCAAATTGAAAACTGGATCTTTTCGTGGAGCTCTGACTCCGCAGCAGTGTAAGAACGTTCATACAGCAGTCACATTATCGCAGGGTTCTTGAGTGCAGCCAAGCAAATGCTTGGCTTCAGCCAAGCATTGGTTGATAGCTACAGAAAATGTGGTAGAATTTCCGAGAGGATATAAAGCTAACACCTAGCCGAGGTCCTGACACCAATCTGTTCTTCATCTGCTGCTGGCTTTCAACAGCACCGAGAGCTGCCAGAGACAAAAACACGCTGATATTAGTTACATGCTCTTCACTCTTAACTTGAGTAAGAATGCTAAGCTAAGCTAACTACACTTTATCTCAAGATTTGCTACAAGTCAACATCACCACTTACATATTTGTTTTCACGTATCTTCAGAGGAATTCATATCGTTATTGATGACATATCACCTTTGAACACAACAATGTCTTTAATCAGTTGTGACAGTTAGGTGAAAATTAATATAGATGATTTTGCAGAGAGAAACAGACCTTTTTTTCAATATTTCATGATCTTAAAGGTGGGGAAGGTAATTTTGAGAAACCAGCTCGAGTGCACTAGAATTTGAAAATACACAGCCGGAAAAAATCTGCCACTTCCTTACAGAGCCCCTCCTCCAACACACACGAACGCGCACATGACCAATGAGGGCACGAGATAAGTTTGTGCACAGATGGAAGGCTGACAGGCAGGTAGGCCATCCAGTTATTTTAGCCGGGCCGGCTAAAATGATTGGTCGTGCTTTTTACAGTACCACGGCTTCCACAGATGACATTTTTTAATGGATTTTTTGTCAAAGGCTTTAAGCACTTAAGATATTCATTGCAATCGGGATGTTAAGAGCATTCCATGGAATATAACAAAAAGTGTATCTCGAGGCCGGTTTCTCAAACGTGCCTACCCCACCTTTAACTGATGTATCATATGAGGTAGTTATCATCCACACAGTAACCAGAGCAGCCCTGCAGCAGGCCTTCTCTGTGACCGTTGACCCTGATTCAGGTCCCTGATCTCTTTCCACCACTAGAGGGCAGTGCATACTGTCCTACTGAAAGCAAATCCTTTGATATGTGTTTATCCTATATATAGTCTATGGTTTATCCATAAGACTGGTAGAGAGATGTTAAAGCTTCATCTCTGTTCTCTTTTGTTTTAATTCATTCATTTCATGTTTTACTTCTTGTTGCTTCATATTTCATTCCTCCCTGCAACAAAACACAATTGTAGTCAGAAAACTATGAAAAACTACAGTTTTAGGAAATGCCTGAGCCTTTCAAATAAAACTTAAAAATAAGCTTGAGATTTTGTTTTGAATATTTATGTTTTCAGCTACTTTTTAGTTCACATGAAGGATTACACAATAGTCAAAGTTATTATGTTTGATGGAAAACATTAAAATTGTGATAGTAGTTATTGGCTCTTTCAGCCAAACTGTTTGACAACCATTTATTCATGGTTGTGTTTGAGACTTGCCTAGAGAAGGAAATTCAAAATGTCAGTGTTGGGCACAGAAGGGTTAAAATACGTCACTGTGTCCGTAACACAAATACAATAGACACGCGCGCGCGCACGCACAAACACAAACACAAACACAAACACAAACACACACACACACACACACACACACACACACACACACACACACACA
>CALSBZ010046749.1:303987-324199 GCA_943591055.1 Gobionotothen gibberifrons
TTTAAGCATCTATAGATGTTTTCGTAGAAACCTTTGGCTGTATGAACCTTAAAATAAGCATTATAATTTCTATGTAATGGATAGTATGTTTTGCCACTTTCCTGTACGATGTGAACGCATAGAGAGCTGACTTATTCCTGACCTGTGTTAGGGTTGGTTGCTAGGCGACACTGGTAGAAGGTCTGCAGAAGGAGCCAGCCGACTCTGCGCTGGGGCCAGCCCTGGAGCACCCCCGCGATGACGTCATTGAGCCCCAGCAGGGGGACTCTGCCCTGGGAGGTCAGGTAGGCCAGCACGAAGCAGGTCTTCTCCATCTGAGCCTTAACAGCACAACGCTTTATTTACTACAGTATTCATTTTACAAATGTACAGTGTTCTTTTTGCTCCCCAAAATAGTGTCAAAAATATTCACGTGGCAGGCTGCTAACCACCTGCATGCATCACTTCTCATTTGGATTATCGTAGTTTTAAATGAAGCCATCAGAATGACACTTTCTTCTACAATGCATGGCGTTAAGGCATTGTACAGAACAGAGAGAAGACGACACGTTTACCCAGCGAGTTTCGAACGTTTCTTTTTTCACTTTTTTGACAGAGCCAGGCTAGCAGTTTCATAGTTTCCCTATGCTTCCAGTCATTATGTTAAGCCAGGCTAACCACCCCCTGACTCCAGCTTTGTACAGAGCTCACAGGCACAGGAGGAATATCCAACTTTTCAGATTGTTTTAGTTTTGCTGGTCTAAGCAAAGTTCATAGATAGGATTATCTTCACAACAGAGTATGTGTTATACAACTTATTTCCAGCATTACAGGTGGCAATTCTAGCTTGTAGCAGACCAAAACAATCATTAAAATACTCACTGTATTTAAGACACAAGCAATACACTATAACATTTATCTCAGCAATTGTTAGCATATGTATTTCCTTTTTCCTTAACCCCGTCACATTTATAATGTACCTCGGTTACTTTCGTGATCCGGTCGATCTCTGCATCAGACATCTCAGACAGACATTTGGCGATTCCCACATACAAATCCACTTCATGATCCTAAACAAAAGCAGAAGGAATGTTTGTGAATGCTCTGGAATCACAGCTGATGCAGAGCTCTGTGTCCTACAATGTTTAACTGTTTGCATGAGAGCGGTTGTATGGGATTTGAAGTTGAGGCACTGAAAATATTTGATGTGTTTAATGTAAGAGCTGAAGCAGTGGAAATGTTGGTCTCAAACTTGTTTGGTTGTACATTCAACTTAGTTTTGTACAAAAGAAACCTGAATTAGTGGCTGGTAATGAGTTGGAAAGCAGTTCAATCAATCAATGTTTATTTATATAGCCCAATATCACAAATGTTACATTTGTCTCAGTGGTCTTCACAGTTTGTACAGAATATCAGTATGACAATACGACACCCTCTGTCCTTAGACCCTCTGTCCTTAGACCCTCTGTCCTTAGACCCTCTGTCCTTAGACCCTCACATCGTACAAGGAAACACTTCCAGAGAAACCCCACAGTTTAAAGGGGAACATGGGAGAAACCTCAGGGAGAGCAACAGAGGAGGGATCCCTCTCCCAGGACGGACAGACGTGCAACAGATGCCGTGTGGAAATCAAAGAGATAATACATTTACAGTTGAATTGTTCCAGCCAGATAGATAAGTAAGAAGTTGAAGCTTCAGTTGGTGTGTAAACCAAGACAGACTTTCTTCTCACTGGGCTACTAAAAACTGCTTTAATTGTACATGTTTTGTTTTGAAATAATGACCATGAGTGGAATAAAAGGAATGACAACGTTTCCAGCCTTGTACCTGGATGTGGTTGGGCAGCAGGGTGAAGATCTTCTCCGTGGTGGAGCAGAGGAGGGTCCAGCAGCTGTTGGGGGGGTTGGGGAGGGCCATGGCCTGAGCCAGGCCCTGCAGCAGGGAGCGGCACAGGGCCAGGCGCTGGGGTCGGAGGTCGTCCTGGAACTGCTGCAGACCCAGACTCTCTGTGTGGACCTGCAGCTTGTCCTCAGCCACATGCTTCATCCACAGACCCAGACCCTCATACAGGTGGGCCCGGGTCAGGAGCTGGGGGGGGGGGGGGGGGGAGACATCACCAGAGATAATTATAATAATAATAATATTGCCAGAATTGTCTTTCTAAGTTCCTTATAATTTCATCTGGGAAATAGGTGGAGAAAAAGGATCTTTTTACTAGGATCATTTTTCTAAGTAACATATTCTTCCTTCATCTGATAAAACGGGTAATAGAATGTGAAAATATTAAGTTTTAATGAATTAATTGGTCGAATGATTAACTTCTACACGCAAAAAGCACTTACTTCAATGTCAAATGTTACTCAAGAAGAACTTACACTGAGGCTGTGCACAAGAGGTGGGGCCAGCCAGGAGCCCAGGAAGAGAGATGCACTCTGGGAAGTCTGAGCCTGACAGGATGCGAGGCACAGACACTGGTGCTGCACGTCCTCTCCTGGGGAGGAAACAGACGTGAGAGGGGGTCGGACTCCCCGGGAACATCAGAGAACTCTTCAGAGAACTCTTCAGAGAACCCTTCAGAGAACTTACCGAAGCTGAGTCTCATCAGAGGGGACAGCACGGCGCTCCAGTTGATGGGGGGGTACTGGAAACTGGATCCAACGGAGGCCAACGGGGTCAGAGCCGTCTTCACCAGAGATGGAGGGGAAAACTCTGGACCTGGAGATTCATAAAAGCAAGAAGAAAGTTCTAGCAGAGGCGGCAATATATAATATAAATGTATTTCACTCAGTGGACATTCTTAAAGGACAGCTGAAGACACATCTTCTTAGATTAGCTTTTTATTTGCGACCCCTTCTTAAATGGTGTTTTGATTTTCATTATATATTATTTTTATATTGTTTTATTTATTTCAAAGGTTTAATACGTTTTATTTAAATACATAAAAAAGTGTTTTATTAGCAACACTCCCTCTTTTAATCTTTATAATTCGTATTATATATATATATTTTTTTAAACTGTTATCATGCTGTTATGCTGCATGTGTGGACAAAGGTATACCGTCTGTCCTGAAGTTCCTTCTTCTCTGTTTCAATTTAGACCAGGTTGGAACCACAATCCTTTTTTAAGTGACTTTCCTTCATCTTAGATAACAGATGGGAAAGAGTTTCTGACAGGAATCATTGTTACCGCTAAGAGAACACATTAGAAATAAAAACCACCAGCACTTGTTCCCCACATTCTATTTAGTTCAACTTTATTAAACAAACAGATTTGTAGACAAAACCGCCACAGACACACTGATTGGAAGGAAATACAATGAACCAACAAACCTTTTCTTCCTGCCTCTGTGATGAAGTCAATGATGGATCTGAGGAGACTTTTCTCTGAGAGGTAACTGAAGTCCTGAGGAACTGAGGACAGGAGGACAGGAGGACATGGAGACAGGTATATCACAGCAGACAGCTCCTCATCTTATGGACAGACACCAGATTGGGCTCCTACCTGCTGTGTGGCTGTGACTGGTGGACATGTGGGCCAGCTGCAGGTGTCCCAGCAGACAGGCGCTGTTGGACTGCAGGCCGATGGCTCCAGAGAAGGTGATGATCTGCACAAACATCACATGGACTTTATTCGGCACAATTTGGGACATTTTTTCAACAGAGCAGCAGGTCGATAAGACATCGCACATGGATTAATTCACTTGTTCTAATCAAGTAGAACATTAAAAAACAGTAAAGATATACATATCAACAGTAGAAGGTAGTACATGTATACATATCAAAGTGGAGGATGTAGTGTGTATCTATAGAGATATCTATTGGAATCAACAGTATAGTCCTTACAGAAAGAAATGGAACAATGATCAGAAATAGTGTCCATTTCTGAAATGACTTCTGACATCTTGTAGTATTCAGAAATAATAATTAGAGAGGGAAGGTGAAACTTTTGAAGATGTTTCCGTACCTGTGTGACGGCTCGGATCACCTGGTTCAGGCGGCTCTGCTGCGGAGAGGACAGCTCCAGCTCACCGGTTTGCTGTTCAACGAGACAAGCGCTCAATAACGCTGACAGGAGAGGAAGAAACTCACGAATGAGAGCAACTTTATGTCATCTACGAGTATACTACGACGTAGTATACTTGAAATAGTGGCTCTGCAGCAGGTATACTCCACATTGAGAAACGGCCACTATCATCGTCTCCCCCGGGGGTAAACCTATTTCATTAACAGATGTATCCCGTCATTGGCTGCTGACTCATCACCTTCTCAGGTGACTTACCTCAGCAGTTGCAGACCACATGTTGGCCTTGGTGTGTCTCAACCAAGTGATACATTTGGTCTTATTCAAAACAGGAGCATCTGTAGATTAGTTCTATACTCCATTCTGTTATGAACCATTAAGTATGGCACAGCTCACAAACCTGCTCTTTGTTATCTCACCAACAAGTGGAACAAAAGAAAAGAGGACCAACCAGGGGACGACTATACTCCACATTAACATCTTTTGTTTTAGAACTATAAATACCTTGCCAGATACATCTCTAACAGAAAGTTGATTTGAAATTAGTAGCAATTTCTGTCTGAAAATCCTGGCACTAATAAGAAACATCAGAATAATACCAAAACTCTTCCAACTATTCATCAAATCATATTTGACAACAAATTTTGTCATTTAGCATTGAAGGACTCGTCACCTGGAAGAGGTAGCTCTCAGACCCCACCAGCGCCACCAGGCCGTTGACGGCAGCCAGCCGCTGCATTGTGGGACAGCCCTGAAACACACAGCCAATCAGAACATTGGGGAAGTACATTTATTTTGCAGATAAAGTTGAACCTTTAAACAGCAGGAATCCTGGCTACTTTCAGATGTCTTAAAGGAATAAGACCTACATCCATTAGTTGACTTCGATCAACAGGAAAATAATCGGTTACTTTTTCATAAATGATGAATCGTTTGAGTAATGTTTCATGTTCAATTATATGGTTATTCATTGTATTTTAAGAGGCCCCACATAAACAGGCTAAGGGCCTGTTGGTGAAAACAAGCCTGCTTTGAATGTTGATTATTGTGCATTCTCCAAAGAAGAAAACAAATCAGCTTTTTACGGCTTCATTTCATAATAAATCCTTTAAGACATCACCTTACACGTTTTTTTTTATTTTTTATTCCTAAAATAATCAGCTGATTGATTGATAGAGAATAAGCGTTTTCACCAAGTGAGAGAAATCCTTCACTATGAGAACCCCCCCTTGAAGAGATGTAGTAAATACATGATCTAATCAGAGAGGGCAACATTAGACTCAAGTAGAAGTACAGGTACTCGTGTTTAAAAGCACTCTGGTAAAGGTTGTACCGACTAAACGTCTTTACTCGGGTAAAAACAAAGAAGTATGGGCTTTGAAATGTAGCCATAACTAGCAGCTGTTTTATAGAACATCTCCCTCATATATGGCCGTGGGTCATTAGGAATGTTACAGTTTCATTCTCAGGGACACAACGACATGCTGACTGCAGTGGGACTCGAAACTTGCTATCCCCTGATTCGAAGTTCAGCGCTCTATCCACTGAGCCACAGCCTCCCACGTCTCTGTCCTGAGTCGTCTAACTTCACCTGTCTCTGCCTCTTGCCTAACGTTAGCCGTTCCCCTGCTGCTTTCTGCCTTGCCCCGTTAAAAATAGCTTCATAGGCTACTGGCACAGTTTGAGATAACGCGCCGCAAGTTGCTTCCTACTGAAGGATGATGGGAAACGCCTCGAGCTAAGCTCCCATTGGCCCCTGTTCTTTAGAGGAAACCAAGAAGTGATGAATGCACCGATCGTGTCTTCTGTATGACATCAGGGTGGAAACAGGAGAGCAATGACTATAATGATGATCATGCCACGAATGCAGATTACAAATAAATGAATGAGCCTGAAAATAAATAGTGGAGTAAAGTAGTGATACCAGAAACATCTACATCGTACACTAAGTATTTGTACGTCATGACTTCCCACCCCTGTATATAGAGCAGCAGTACATAGGAGATGTAGTACCTCTGCCAGGAGGATCTTCACCCAGGCAGCCAGCAGGCGGGGCTGGATGTCCTCGGCCTTCCCGTGGCCGGACACGGACAGGCCGTGCACCACCAGCCCCAGAGCCAGGGAGAAGCCTGGGGTCTGCACAGAACATTACAACGCAGAGACACAGGGGTTAGAACAGGGGGCTCATTTGAGTTCAGGGGACACATACAGACAGGTCTGATCCCCAGTGGGCCAGAGCAGTGACATCACAGTGACATCACAGTGACATCACAGCATAATAACCTCAGAGCTACCACAACTCCTTCCCTTTGTCCGAGTGCAAACAAGTACATTCTGAAAGTGTTATCCAACTATCTTTTTACAAAACATGATGAACAACCTGACATTCCTTAAGATACATAGGTGTACCACCACCATACTAACTACAGTGGGAACTAGTAAGGAAGAAGGTTAGGTTATCACCCTGCCTTTGTAAATAAAATGTATACATTCAAAATACATAAAAGTTGTGAAAATTGCAATTAAGGTCTTCTCTAATTTGTACAGTTTACAAAGTCAAACAATGCCTTTTGGAATATACATTCAACTACTATAACTCAGAGGTTTTCTCTATCTCTCTCTAATGGTGCTGCTGACCTGCTGGCTCTCCTCGGTCAGGGTGCGCAGAGAGGTCATGACCTCCTCAGCCTTGGCAGCGTCTATGATGTCTGCGCTGAAGGCCGACACACACACACACGCCACAGAGTACGCCAACACCTGCCGGATACACACATGTTCAAAGACAAACATGATAATACCATTACACAACCATCTTTTTCTGATAAGAATTCAGGCTTTCTTCATCTAAAGTATACCATGCACCTGCTTGCTGCCTCCAGGTTTATTACAGCTTAGCTATTGTAAAAACACTATTTGTGTTTCACTAGAGATTTGGACTATTGATGCAGCATTGTGTGAAACATGTTCAAACAGCAGCTCCTCACAGCGAGAGTTCATGACACATGTTGGTTAACTCAAATGATGTGAATTTGTATTTCATACATAGATATTTACTTTAAGTAAAGTAAGTTGGGAAATAGTTTTCTCACAGGAGCATTTTGGCAGTCAAAATGTTACAAAGATGTCTTAAAAATAGAATCAAATACAATTAAAATAAATATTAAAAATAAAAATAAATATATACATATCCTCAGTAGAAAATAAATATATTCAGAAGAGTTTATAAACACTATAAAATATACAGAATAAATAAGAATACTCTTGTACACCAATCTGCTAAACATATAACATACTGTATAAATATATATGTATAAAATATTTACATACAGAAATTGGGTACAGTAGCTTTATATTCAAATATATCCTGTGAGTTAGTGCAAATTGGCTACAATATGTAAAAATATACAACATTGTTCGTGATTATAGAAAGGGAGAACCTGAACAAACTATGAAGCATTGAGTTCTCTGCCATCCACAGGGGAGTTGTCTCTTATTTTAAGGATTTAAAAAAACATTCCTCAAAAAGCAAACTTGCACCAAAAGAGAAAAACATACTGTTAACTGAAGAAAGAAACAAAATAACAAACACTTTTCTTATCAAAGGATAGCAAACACTCTGAGGGGGGGGGGGGGGTGTACCTCCTGCAGCATGCGCCCCTGCCCGCTGCTGTCCTGCAGGGTGGACAGCAGTCTGTCCAGGGTCTGGGACACGTGGACTTGTTGCTCCGTCTGTCCACTGCTGCAGATAGAGGCCAGCACCAGACCCAGGCCCAGCACACAGCCCGTGCTGAGGGGGGGGGGGGGGGGGGGTTCATTGTAAAGTCATATGTTGTAGCTTTTATGCATTCTTTGTATTGTATTGTATTGTTATTCCCTACTGGTTGGCATGGTGGTGCACATCTGAGCATTTGTACATGGCCTTGGCTTATGGAAAGTTTATAACAAGTATTACATCAATCTCAAAGATTACTGCATAATGAATACTTTGACATTCTGCTGAAAGTACTTTCACTCAAGTTTGATTTGACTTACAGTGGAGAATTCTGGGCAATGTTGACTTATTTGATTTGTATTCAGCTAACGGGTGCCTGCCTCTATCATATACGCAGTGGTGGGAAGTAACTATGGAAAATACTCGGCACTGCACTTAAGAACATTTTTCAGGCACTTGTACTTTACCGGAGTATTTTCGTGTTATGCTACTTCATACTTCTACTCCACTACACTTTGTCAGCAAATGTTACTAATTACTTAGTTTATATTATTAATACAAACATTAAATCAACTAATACACTATGATGTTCTGTTATGGATGGAGATACTAGTTATCAATGTTCTCTCATCCTTAACCAGCTGTAACTCAACATGATAGACACACATGAAGCAATTATTAATCCAACTAATATTATTCAAAAAATGGCCACTTTGGATAACGAGCACTTTTAGATGTGGTACTTAATAATATTCAGATGCAAATGATTTTGTACTTTTACTTAAGTATCATTTTGAATGCAGGACTTTATTATGACTTCTTCTTAAAGAGCCTGTGACACGAGTTTTCCCCATCATCCAAACCCATACATTTGAGTAAACATTGTCCCCTTGAAAACCGTTACTGAACTGATTTTGGATATTTGTTCTTTGATAACCATTAATCTGCCCTTCAATGTGACCATTTTCTGGATCTTCTCGGGGATCCTTCAAGTCCCGGCAAATGATGTGTGACGTCAATGCGGGCACAGCGCTCCAGCTGCACCGTTCAGGATCCCAGCATCTGCATGTAAACGCATGATGGCGCACACAGCAGCAAGAGATGACAGCGATGACAGTTTAATTTTGAACGTGTCTGAGAGCTCATATGAGGCTGAAGGATAGGTTTATGTTGTATCTGTTAGAAGTTTAGGAATTAGGTTCGTCAATATGGGCGATAATACGGTCATGTAGCCAGTGGTGGACTGGGACTAAAAATCATCCCGGGACTCTCGACCGGCCCACTTCGGTACCGCTAGTGAATTGTCAACGTGGGGGATGTAATAGTGACTTATCCGACTGGCCCACTTCGGTACCGGCCCGTCCACCACAGCACCCAGCCCAGCCCACGTAAACTGTCAACGGCCCACAGACACTGACAGCGACAGGCTGACAGCGACAGGCTGACAGCGACAGGCTGACAGCGCGCGACAATTGTTTGGATGTTTTTTCGACCTAGAACGATCAGATTGGATTTAATTGATAGTTTGTGTGGACGACCTCCCCGCCCCTGACCGTGTGTATTGACTGGAGTGACGTAGGATTACGAACGTGTATTCAGGAAGTCTGCCTGCTGCTGCAGACTGGGATGAGGAAGTGGATGCTGAAAGTGGAGGAACAGCGGAGGAAAAAGTGGATAAAGAAACGGGGAAAAAGGGTGATAATACTGAAATAAAGCACGGCCGAGGAAGGAGTGGAACTGAAACTATAAACGCTGCGGGGAAACAGTGGACCTCGTGTCCCGATCGGAGTGGGAATAATAATAATAATCATAATAATCATAATCCATGCATTTTATCCATTAATTTCCCCAACATTGTGGTAAAAACACGTTTAATCCATGTTGGTGTGCTACAACTACAAAAAGCATCGGTTTGTTTTCTCATCAGGAAATGCAGACCGGCTCAAACAAACGATTTTTAATCATCATCCTCAGATCATTTAATGTAGGCTATCATATGTTCGCCCAATTTACATGAAAGGACTAATAAATGTAGTTTCATCCACTTGAGTTTCCAACTACAAAAATAATCGATTTGTTTTTATATCACATCCGACGGGAGGAATTTCAGCAGCTCTCACTACCGATTTGTAATCCTAATTTAATCATCATCTTCGCCACGATCATTTATGTTTATGTTCACCGAATTGACATGAAAGTCAACTTCATTAAAACGTTATTAACGTGCCTAAACTCAGTAATTCACCATTTCTACGCATGACAACACACGTTGTCCGTGTTTGGATCTCTCGCTGCACAGTGAAGCGTTCCCGCATTGACGTCACTTCCGGCTCCCCCCAAAACCTCAAAATGAGTCGAAGGAATTTCCCCGCGATGTTCGAAATTATTGATATTTATCGAAACGGTATCCCATCTTCTTTTTTAAACCGATGATTCGAGATTACTAGTAGTCCAATATGTCATTGCACAACAGTTGTTGGGTGGGTGTCACAGGCTCTTTAAGTATAAGATGAGACTTCTTTCAGCACTGCATATAAGTTCATATTCACATTAATGATGTGACCGTCTGTGTTTCCTGTAGATATTTCATTGCTCTTTCTAGTGCACTGTTAGTGTACAGTTAGGATGCTGCTGTGTTGATTGTATTTCTGTAACTCGGCACAACAATTTCCTTCGGGATAAATAAAGTCTGATCTTATCTTAAGCTAGTCTGCGTTGTCCCTTTGCTGTGAGACGAATAAAGGATTTCTGATTGAACTTGAATGTTCACTGTGTGATTTTAGGACTTCTATGCATGAAGCAAAGGATCAGAATATGATTTCCCCCCCCCCCACTTCACGTCACGTGTCGGGCTCAGCACTGACTTGTACTCCAGGTCGGGGTTGAAGGCGCTGCCCTCCAGAGCGTCCAGAGCGCTGCGGAGGACATCAGTGTCCTTCTGGACCGAGACGTCACTGCAGAGCAGAGAGAGACAGAGTATTAAGGATGGGTTACAGCAAGGGTGTCAAACATACGGCCCGCGGGCCAAAACCGGCCCTCCAGAGGGTTCAATCTGGCGGGATGAAAAATGACAGAAAAGACATTAACTGTAAATACAGTTTAATTGAATTAATTTAAATGTTATACATTCTCAAGGAAGTGGGATTATTGAACCTACAAAGTCGTTTTGATCATAAAGTAAAATACTATATTGTTCAGTTCCCAGATACTGAGACCTGTGAGTTGTAATGAATGTGTAAATGATAAACTCAGGAATGATATTGTTGAAATTACACTTATTTTTCTGAATACATTTCAGGTTGTTCAAAATGTGTTGTAAAATGATAGTTGGCCCCTGAACTGAAATGAGCCCCCCCCCTCTGGTCACAACGTGTGTTTGCGTCACAGACCTGAGGCGCTGCTGGTGCAGGCTGGACAGCACCATGCCCAGCGCCAGGCCGGAGTGGAACTGCAGGGCCTGGGAGTCCTCTGCGGAACTGGAGCCCGGCAGCCCGGCCTGCAGAGCAGTCAGGACCTGGAGCAGCCCCTCCCTCTGCCACACCACCAGCACCGGGACCAGCAGGGACAGGGCCAGGCTGGCACAGGAGCGGGCGATCGCGCTCGCCGTGTTCTCCCCCGAGTAGGAGCGCTGTACAGGGGGCGAGGGGGGGACAACTGATTGGTTCTGCCAGTCAAACAACACAGCAGTGTATTCCAGTAATCTATACATTACAAGTCAGAGAATACAATATATAGTAGAGGAACAAACAAAGGCTTTCGTTTTGAGATACCCCTACCCAAGTTAGAACAAAGCACAACCATGTTCATTCATTACTTTAATATTTCTATTTTAGTAAATGGATGGTTGTGTACATTTTTTCCTGCTAAATGATTTGGAACCTTGAACCGTTAGGCTCCTCTGAAGGGGGCCAGCAGCCTAATCCCATGTATCTCTGGAGATAATGATCAGACCACATTTGGACTAGATGTTCACAGAGAGACACAGCATACAATGATGCCTGGAAGAGAACAACAAGGCAGTCTTTTTATTATTGATATGTCAGTTATTTTCCACAACTATTTAAGTAAGTCATTTTTAAAAGAAAACAAATGTATTCTAAAACGTCTGGTTTACTCACTTTAAAGTGAATTTGAAATGTGATGAATATACAATATGTGGGGATTTTAAATGTGTACAAAGTGAAGAAATGCAACAACCAAAATCACCTTATCAAGCATGACTAACCCTTGTTGTTACATTGATTGAATATACATATTAAGAGGTGATGTTAATGGTTTTGTATTTTAAGCCTCAATGGTATATCAAGAGTAAGACTGAACACTGGGTTCAAATCTGCTGTGACCTGGTATACATTTACAGTATCTGAGACTCACGTGCAGGAACCATGGGAACACCTGTCCTGAGGGCCGGTAGCTGCTGATGCTGAGCAGAGTGTTCAGCACCATGGCCAACCAGGAGGCAGTGGGCACGAACTCTGGCCCCGCCTACAGAGGAGACAGTGAAGGAGAGATATCAATGAATAGTAACAATAGGAATACATCATATGAATACAGTGCTACTCCCAGTGATCAAAGACGCTTTACAACTAAATAAGAGGAATAAAAACAGTCCTGAGTGGGGTAGAGGATTATAGGTTGAAAGCAAGAGAGAACTGGGGGGTATACTACCAAGCCAGATCAGTGTGTTAGCGAGGTATGCCGAGCCTAAAGCCAGAGTATTCCGTACTGCGAAGGTGGCTCTCTTTGAACCTGGCTGGATGGCCATGGCATCCGGACCAGGTTATGTTCAGAGTTTGAGCTTGAAATCCTGCTTCCTTTAAAACAGTGTGCCTTTGTAGTGTTGAGATGAGAGGCAACCCGTCATCAGTGATGCATTACATCAGAACCACATATTATTCATCAGGATGAAGTTTACTTGCAGATGAGTGCAGTATAATTCCATAGAACCATAATTTCCCCACTTTGGAATATGCTTTTAAGACTCGTCCGTACCCGTCAAGGTCTTATTACAAGCTGTCACCAGAGTGAGTTATTTACTGCGGGTGCCATAGGGTGTTGCTGTGTTTTCAGGTATTTTAGGGTGTTGTGTCATGCGGTTGGTTGAGTTTTGACCCCAAAAGCGGATATGGTTTTTGACCTCCATAGCGGGAATGTGTGTGAGAACCAGAGGCAGTTTTAGTACTAGACTTAGCTCCTTCAGTCAGAAAGAACCCTCATCAAGCCACCCATAGGTGAAGTCTAGTGCTACTACATCAAACAGATAGTGTTTGTCATGCTTGTGACTTATATGAATATCAGTTCACATTTAATGACCAATTCATGCTAAAAGCAGGACATTCCAAAGGGTTCACACACTTGTCCTGCTACTGTGTCTACAGACAGTGAACCAGTGGGTCTCTCACCCTGACGCTGCCTTCACTGTCAGCAGGAAGGTTGCTCTCATATTTAGCCAGCACTGAAGCCAGGCCGCTCAGAGCCAGGATGGAGTTTCCCTGAACCACCGGACTGTCCCTGAAGTACACACAGAACATACCACTGTTAGTACTGACATTTCTACCAAGGTGTGACCTTCAACAATGTTTCTGTGAGGACTCACTTTGTAGCAGTTTTGATGACGTCTGTCAGCTGATCTCTGGCCCTGAGAAGAAAAAGATGGAGAGGAAAGTCATTTCAAAAAGGAGAAAAAGAGAAGTGCATTATGAGAGGACCGTCTCCTGCTAATGAAATGATGTGGAACACTGGCAAGTATTCTAACTGTTTGTTCTTTACTCTGTGTGTTTGAAAATGTGCGTTTATGTTAAAATAACACAGATATAGTGTAAGGTAAGAAGAACATATATTTTGTATGCATCTATTGATTGCAGATACTTTCATGGAGATGGGATTGATGATGAAATGTCTACAATAAAAGGTCAATTAAGAAACCTTTAATAGTAAAGCATAATGTTTTCCCCTTTTTTACATGAATTATAATGATGTATCTTTATTTGTAACTGTGCATACAACATTTGGAATGAAATTAGAAATGCTCCCACCTGTCCTGAAGAAATGTTATATGTTTGGTAATCTTACATACATGTAGTTCACTGTAGTTTGCCATATTTTGTCATATTTTCCTTATCCTAAGTGTTTTTTTTAGCTTTTATGGTTCTTTGTATAGTTATATTTAAATGTGGTGTAAATAGTTGTCTTTAGTATCCTATCCCATGCTAAATTGTTTGGATTATCCTTGTATATTTATTTGTTTACCTACTATTGCAACTTGTTTTCATGTCCGCACCACCAGATACCAAAGCTAATTCCTTGTATGTGTAAACCCTTTATATATACTGTACAGTCTATGGTGCAAACGGACCTGGCAATAAACTTGATTCTGATCTTAGATACATTTGAGAGAAACTGAAGGATGTTAACTTATTTCACAACCTTTTTCTTAAAAGGTTGAGTTAAGAAAAAAAAGATGAATAAGATAACACAAAAAAACTAAAACAAGTATCACCATTTGGTTTATTTTGCCCTTTACTACATCATACCACTTACCATCTTTAGTAGTTCACTTTGTGTGTGAGTGTGTGTGTGTCCTAGCATTACTATACCTGTGGGGACCTAAATATGTTTACACATGTGTGGGGACTCGCCTCCCTTAAGGGGACAAAATGGAGGTCCCCATAAGGGGAATCGTTAATTTTAGGGTGAAGACTTGTTTAGGTTAGGGTTAGGTTAAGTTAAGGGTTAGGTTAAGGGTTAGGTTAAGGGTTAGGTTAAGGGTTAGGCATGTGTTGGTTATGGTTAAGGTTAGGATAAGTCTCCAGGAAATGCTTGTAAGTTAATGTAATGTTCCCTGAAGTGATGTATGCATGGTGTGTGTGTGTGTGTGTGTGTGTGTGTGTGTGTGTGTGTGTGTGTGTGTGTGTGTGTGTGTGTGTGTGTGTGTTTTCTCACCACAGCCAGGCACAGTGCTGTTTGTACTGGATCTCCTGGGGGTCTTCTTTGCCTTGCTTCTGCTGCATCCCCAAATCAGCACGTCGACCCTGAACACAACACAAAGGAAAGCCATGCAGGGCCTTCAGTTCAGCTCAGACAAGACAAACATGGAGTTGGGATTGAAATGGTCTTGTATTTTAAAAAGGGACAACATGATGGCAAATCTTTTCAAAATACCCCCTAAACAAAAGTAACAGATAACCATGTACGTTTTTTGGAATAAAGAGGTGTCCCTGCCCCCCCTACACTACTTGTAAGTCCCTGTGCATAATGATTACCCACTGCTAATACTAGCATGGATCAAATGCAGAATCTTATCGTTCCCATAGTGGTTAGGAAGTATGGGAACTACCTGTGAGCGGTACCTGGATAGGTGCCAGGTTATCTCCTGAACTGCCGAGGTGCTCTTGAGCAAGGCACCGAACCCCCAACTAAGCTTAATAGAATAAGCTAAATGTAGGAGTCATTTCAAATGGAATAAGAAAAGAATGTGAAATGAAATACTGTACAGTGAAATAAATGACTGCTTGTAGGAATAAATACATGTGTGAGATGCAAACAGACCAATGGAGTTATGAAGGTACTTCAGAGCTCAGGAGTTGAACAGTCGCATGGCCTGTGGGGTAAACTGTAATGGAGTATTGACCAATCCTTCTAGAAATATGATGTCACCAACCTGCAGGGTGGCGTGGAAGGCCCGGCTCATGAAGCCCCTCCAGGCCTGGGGCAGCAGGAGGGCCCGGTGCCACTCAGATGGCTGGATGTTCACCTGCGGAAACAACCAGCAGGAGTTGTAGCTGTGTGAAGAATGTCATTGGTTAACATGAGGAGGAGTGTGAGGGCAGGATGCAGGCGTACTTCATGGATCAAGGCTGCCAGGGTCAGCTGGTAGCTGCGGCTGCGGCTGACCAGGAAGCGATCCATGGCTCTGCCCTCACGGTCCGTCTGCACCGGCAGCTCGTAGCTTAGCAACAGCCCGGCTGCAAGAAGGGTTCACAAAAACGTTAAAATCATTAGGAAATGTTCAAAAGGTAATTAAAGTGACAAAGAACAGAAATACAAATTGGGTTACAACGCTGGGTAAGACATAAATATCATTTTCACTAACAACACACACACAGACGGATAAACACATACACACTAATCTGTGAGCGCGTAAGGCAGGAAGAAGCATACAAATGTCAACCGTAATAGATTTGTTTTGACAGCTGGAGCCAGAGTTGAACCACAACAAGCTGTAAACACAGCAACATAGGATCAATGGATAGAGTTGATAAGGCTAGACCGACATCTCTAGACCAAGCCAGAAAAGAGTTTTAGATTTGTTTTCCTACAGTTTTACTTTAGCTAAGCCGTCGTCAACATTTGTTCAAGCGCTTTTGGCAGGGCTTATATTCCAGAACCAAAGGTCAAATCTCCTGAACTTTGTGTCATTGCACCACGTTTGGTTGACATGTGTAGAAATGACACTTTGGTGGCGCTGTAGCAACGACATTTATCTTTAAAGGAAGGATCCGAACATCATATCTTTGTCAAACATGTAGGGGATTGACACAATAAAATACCAGTAGAATAGAATGTCAACACAAAGCATCTGTTGCACAGTTCTGCCCACCTGCCAGGCCGGGCTTCAGCCCAGGCTGCTTGTTCTTCTCATAGGTTTTAAGCATGAAAGATGGAACTCCGGCCATTGTTTTCCCCTGGTCTGACCGCAGGTTGCCCCCCCTCAGGGCAGAGAAGTAAACCCCCCGAGGCATCTGGCTCATCTCCTGCTTCACCAGCGAGGTCAGGAAGATCTCAAAGGCTGGGGAGAAACAAAATCTGAGTCAGAGAAGAACATTTTCAAATATGTCAGACTGAACTGCTACGATCGAACTGTAGCAGATATCCAACCCTTTTAGCAACAGTGTGCACTATACCCTTGTGCACTTTATTTGGATGTATTTACAATCTGTAAACCCCTGTATAAACCATCACCAGCTACTTCAATATTTCTATAGGGTCAAGTATTTTTAACCATGGTGTACAGTACTTATCTGTTTGTGTGCATACTTTAAATATGTGTTTACACTAATATGTACGTCTACACTTTTTTTACTTAATCTACACTATACTCTTGCTGTTTTAATACCGTATTTTCCAAATGAAGGAATTCTGATTCTGAAATGTCCACAACAATCAGTCTGCTGTCACTCAGTTCTGTACCTGGCAGGACAGACCCAGGGGTGAGAGCCATCAGCTTCACATAGGAGGGACCAGGAACAGAGAGGTCCTTCTCTTCCTCCTCCTTCTCCTCTTCGTCCTCCTCATTTTGAGGGGCCTTTGTCGCTGGTCTGGCCTGCAGAGCAACAGAAGCATCAGAACCAACATGATGATAGGAAACATCCCATAATATCAGATGCAAAACGTACTACCACCATTAGGGTAAAGAGCTGTGGATCTTTTAAAGGGGCCCCATTATGGTCATTCTAATGTTCAAAATGGTATTTAGGGACACGTCTCCATGCTTTAATGTTCTAAAGCTCTTTATTGTTCTCATACTGTCTGAAACCAGAGCCCAGTCTGCTCTGATTGGTTAGCTGGCCGGCTCTTTATTTCAATATTTACCTTACACAATTGTAACGCTTCTTTTGATTCAATATGTATTCACAGTTTACCTAGGTGTCATATTTGAGATATTTAATGTGAATTTAAGATATAATATCCCAAATAACAGTCCGTACTACCTTTTTTTTTTAAAACAACATTCACAAATATAAGTTTGGTGCGGAAAGAAATGGATCAAATCTAATGTAATAAAGAGAGTGTTAGGAGAGGGCAGCAGGAGTCTTACTGCTTCAGGAAGAAGATTCACTGTGTGAGCCTCTTCTGGAAAATGTGCCAAAGCTCTGTAGCCACAGCTGGCCACCTCTGGATCCTGTGACAGCAACACACATCCCATGTTTTTTATCAAAGCTTTGTACATACAGGAACATTTGAAATACAAGCACAATGTAGGGAATATAGATGCTTTTTAAACATGTCTATCAAACCTCAGTCTATCAGCAACATCTGTAAAGCTGGATAAACTGTATACAACACATGTGTGCACCATCCTGTATACTGTGTGTATAACTGTGGGTGTGTATTACAAATATATAAGCCAGAGTGAAAAGCTGACTTTATAAATCCAGCTTAAGGAATGAGCGGTCAGTTCAACAGGCGCCTTACTTAACATGTTCACTTCATTTGATATCAGTGTTGATGCTTTTGTAATATGTTAGCAGCCTTTTAGCTTCACTATAGGACAGGTGTTTCAGCACTCAGCCGGAATATGACACTGACCTTGCTCACAGCAGTATTCCAGAGGAAGCTGACCACCTCCTCCTTCAATTTCTGAAAAGAAGAATGTTGATGTTAGAGTAGAGTCAAAAGATCAGTAGCTTTCTGATTTACAAAAATCTGAATGCAAATTATAGCAGCCAGGAAAGTCTTCTATCATTTTAAAAAGTGACGGATGTGGTGGAAGAAGTATTCATATTAATTAAAAGTCAAATACATTATTGTCAAAATACTTCATTTCTAGTAAAGGTCCTGCATTCCAAAGTCAAAGTTAAGTATAATCAGCTAAATGTACTTTAAATATAAAAGTTAAAGTATTCATTATGCAGAAAAATGTATATATGTGACATTTATAGATAATACTTTTTGCATCAAGTAGTTATTTAGAAATCAGAAACCTGGTATTCCTCTGACTTGACGCTGAGCTGGGGAACCAGAGCCAGGAGCTCAGAGACCACTCTGACCATCTGAGGACGGGGGTCTGAGCTCAGCTGGGGGCCGAGGGTCCTCCACAGCGAGACAATGTCCACCACCTGCAGGACAGGAGGTAACCTCAGTGTCTACATGACAGGTACAGGCAGTAAACATTAACTACAGGTGTGTGTGTGTGTGTGTGTGTGTGTGTGACCTCTGCCCGGCACAGCTCCTGTAGTCCTTGCAGGGCGAGAGCAGCGGGGGTTGCCATGTCTGGTCTGGTGCACTGCTGCAGAGTCAGCGTGATGGCAGCCAGCATGTCCCCTCCATGCTGGTAAGGCCTAACGTCATATATATATAATTAAATATGACATATGGGCTTTTAGACATAATGAGAACTTTCAGTTGAAGCCAATACTTTTCAGATACAGGACTTTTACTTATTACAGAGTCATTTTCAATTTAATATCGCAACTTTATTTAAGTAAAACATCTTCCACCTCTGATTTCCAGCCTAAGGCCACGTCCAGTGTGTGTGTGTGTGTGTGTGTGTGTGTGTGTGTGTGTTTGACCTCTCTCTGCAGATGTCTCTGAGGCAGGCCGCTCTGGACAGGATCTGCTCCCACTGGACGTCCCTCCCCACCCCCCCCCTGCCGTCCTGCTGGCCCAGCAGACGCTGCAGATCAGGGTAGACACGATCCTGAGGGAGAGGAGGACGAGAATACAGGAACAGATTAAAGATGGCTAAATATTACAGGGATGGTTCAGATGGAGAGGGACTGTGTGAGGTACTAGTTCCCAGCCAGTGGTTTGGAGAGTAGCAGCTCAGATGCAAAGCAATGCACTGCTGGGACCTGGAGCAGTAGCTAAACTTATTTTAGCCACGTAAAAGAAAGGGCCCTCAAATAAAAGAAACTAGGGGCGTGTGGACCACCATATACTTTAGGCAATAAACGTACTCAGTGTTTCCCCTAGGTTTACTGCTTTGGGAGGGTGCTGCCTGAACTTATGCCGTAACTTGCCAAAGTGCTTTGTTTTGAACGTTCAACACTATGATAATCAAAAGGAGAAATATGAACGTTACTTTTTTACTGAAATGATCAAATAAAGTCAACATTTCACAGTGTTAACTGAGCTGTGTGGGGTTTGTTCAACTTTTTAAAACATGTTTGAATGGTGATATACACAGGGACAGATGTGAAAGCCCAACAAGTAAAACATATATTGCATCATAAATACGTCAGATAGTGTTGAAATAATGATGACGTTCCTCACAGTGGTTAAGGAAACATAGTTAGGAACAGACGACAGTTCCATGGTAACCACAGACCTGTTTCTTCCACAGAGCGGTCAGGAGGCGCATTGCCACGGCTCTCAGCTTGGGGGCGCTGGCCAGCTTGTTGAGGGTCTGCAGCACCATGGGGACACAGAGCTGCAACATCCAAGTGTGTGTCAATGGTTCAAATCAACTGGAATAATATGATTCATAATTGTGAATATTCTCAAAGCCCTCTTTACATAGTGTTTTATATTCATTATATGAATGATAAAAACAAATCTTTTAAAATTAGCTGGCTGTGGTTTATAACTCATATACACATATTAAGAGGTATGAATAAAAACAAGGCAAAACTAAATATATAAAAAATAACGCTCTACACACACATTTGGACAGGACACGCGTGTGACTCAAATTGGATGAATATATGTATAGTATAACAGTACAATATACACAGTGTGTGTGTGTGTGTGTGTGTGTGTGTGTGTGTGTGTGTGTGTGTG
>CALSBZ010046749.1:338246-349264 GCA_943591055.1 Gobionotothen gibberifrons
AAACAAGTCATTCATCCACATCATCTAATCCAAGAATGAGTGCATCCGAAATATTGATACTTATCCTACATTGACCTTTTTCCCAGAAGACAATTCCATACCTTTGCAAAGGAACGTCATTCACACAAGCCAATCAGAACAGTCATTTTCAAGAGCGGGCCTTAAAGAGACAAGCGCTAAAAACAAGCATGTGCTTTTTGCAAATTAAAGCATGTACAAGAAAAAGTAAGTGAACCCTTGGAAAAAACTGTTTTTATGTATAGATTTGTAGATTGGTACTAAATGATGGTCATATCTTCACCTTGGTTACAACAATCAACAAACACATTCTGTTTGAACTAATAGCAGAGCAATAATAATTGGCTATTAGTTTTGTTCTTGTCCATATTGAAAACATCATTCAAACAGGTAGGTTGGAAAAGCTAAATATATATGAACCCCTCGACTTTAAACAAAAGCTAACTGAGTTAGGGGTTAGCAAACCTTGTTTTATTAATTGAAGTGTTTTTGATTTATAATAATCACTCAAATATTTGGAGTTTCCCATACACTCTGCTGACGCTCCCTAAGTGGGCGCCCAGCAAAGATGACTATGTATGTTTAAAAAATACATGAACGATTAGACGATGTCTGTGTGTTATTAGCTTAAGCACATTGTATTTGTTTGTTATTGTGACTAAGTTGAAAATCAGATCAGATTTTATGACAAATTCATGCTCAAACCAGGAAATTCCAATGGGTTCACATACATTCTATATATCTCAGTAAGCCATGAAAGAGTTTGAAAGTGAGCCAGCAGTAGAGCAATAGGACCTGGAAGCTGAAGCAGCTACATTTATACAATGTACACCTGTTTTTATTAATATATAGAAAGATAACATGACAAGTTGTGGTTTCAGGGGAGGTTGCAAGCTGAAACTTTTTCTGTTGCAAACAACATTTGGACATGGTAATAGTTTTGTTTCGTTTGAGTTACGGTAAAAAGCCCTTTATCTGACTGAACAACTCAAATAAGTCCTAATACGCTTCGGGAAAATGATTTGCTAGTTCAAAATCAACAGTCCCATACACCATTTAAGTATACATGTTGGGAAAATACTGAATGTTCCTTCTATATCAGAGTAGCACATGATAACAGAGGCCCTACGTAGCTGTGTACGTAGCCGGATGTATGACTCCACTGGGAACTATTTGTCCAACGCAGCCCTGTGTGTGATGACTACATGCTTGCAAGGATAATAAATACATGTATCCTGATATTGAAGACTAAGCCGGTGACGAGTAATCTTTTTCTAACAAAATTCAAAGGGCACAGGGCATCTCTGATTATCTCCCGTATGTACAGTATGTGTATGCTCGAAGCAAAGCCTATATTTATACAAGATCATTTGGTAACCATGGATATATGTTTTCAAATGCAGATATTTCTTGATACATCAAAGGAATTAAATCAGAGTTCTCCTAACATAGTGGGTGTTTCTCAATGTCGAGTACGCTTGCTTGGTAGCACATGTCTTCCGAGTCACTTGCTTCAGAAGCGAGGCAAGAATACTTCCTGGCATTCGGAAAAACAAAGAGTGGAACAGGCGAGCAAGTGTGCAGGTGTGTGTCATGTGAGAGGCCCCGCCTTACATTTTCCGCCACAGATTTGGGGAAATTGGTCCGTGCGCAAAGCATTGTGGGGATTTTAAGACCGCGGAGTCTACACATGTGCAGCCTTCTAAATGTCTCCAAGCGGAGTACGCCGGGCTCGGTACTTCTGCGGCACTCGATGACGTAGTATGCTTGAAATAGTGGCTCTGGAGCAGCCTTCCTCGACATTGAGAAACACCCAGTGTCCTACTGTGTGCAGTTCCCCCAGTAAAAAGAGAGGGGAACCAGGGGTAATGTGTGAGGTCCAGATGAATAATACAGATATTTCTAGGTGTAGCCAGAGAGCATATGATACCATAATACTTTATTGTCAGATCAAGTCTCAAGTCAAGAGATTCGCAACATCCCCACACTCGACGCCTTCAAAAAGGGCCCTCAAGTCCCATCTGTTTGCCAAGGCTTTCGGCCCCTAATCGATCTGTTGTTTTGTCTGACTGACTTTTGTTATGTTTGTTTTTGCCCTATTACTTGTAAAGCGACCTTGGCGCTATATAAATCCAAGCTATTATTATTATTAAGTCTGACATATTTCTTCAATCTAACTTTATTAAATTGTGGGACCCTGATTTGATTGTAACAATTCATATTCTCTGTTCAGGACATGTTTGGGTCAGAAGTTATGGTGAGCTGATTCAGAGTCTCTCACAGGGTTGATCTATTTCTTTGAGCAGATGTTCCCCTGGTGGAGAAACACTTGTACCATGTAGTAGTATAGAACACTCAGAATCACAGATGTAAAAAACGAAAGAAGAATTTGTCTACTCGCCCCGAAAGCAGTGGAGAAAATTCTTAGTTTTGTCCTTTTGCAGACAAAACATAAATATAAACATATGAGGCAGAAATGTGCTTTTTGATTTGGTACATGTGTTATATGAATACACAACACACACATGGAAACAAAGAAAGGCTGACCTGATGGAGTAGGGACAGCTGAAGTGGTTTTCTGCGTCTCTCTGGTCTGCCTGCATCTGCAGCAGCCTGCCAATCACCTTCATCAGCCCCTGGACATTTCTGTTCACAGATGGTACAACACAGAACATACAAATAAAAGATCAAGAAAGATTCAAGGAAAGAGGAAAACTGTAGCGTTAGTGAAAATAAATCTGAGTGAGATGAGAGGATCATTATCAGTCATGTGTTTACTGCAGGACCATCGCCATGGTCACAAGATCACAAGAGGGCAAAGTCATTGTTATGCCTATTTGTTCACAGAAAAAAATGAAACGTTGACTTGATTTAAATGTATTATGTATGTATGTTAATATTATTGAAAGTCGAACCAAGTACTTTTGTATTTAAACATCATATTATTGCTTGTAACTAACCTAGTACAGTCATGCGAAATGTGTTGACATATTACATTTAATTCAAGTCAACGTTTCAGTTTTTCCAGTTTATCCACGATCGAGGGAATTTAAAGCCAACGTTCCAAACGGGGCAAAAGTTAGGTGGGTATAGAGTGGTGCAGGAATGAGTCCTCAACTCTGGAAATGAGTTGGCATTTTAGCACATCTGGTTCCCTTGTGTCATAGTCAACACATTTTTGAACATTTTTGTTAGATGCCTAAAATCAAGTCTGAGGTTAACACAAGATGAAACGCATTGTGTTCCACAACGTCAGTAAATACCCCACTTGTGAATGTCCAAAGTGTATGAGTCTTAGAAACGGCAGTAGCTAACTAAGTGTCTAAAAGAGACAAAAAAACATCACGCCAAACAGTCCGCCTTTAGTTTGACGATGTTTGTTTATAGTCTTACGTTAGATTTGATCTGCCTATTGCATGTGCGCTAAAGAAAAGATGAAAGGAGTGTTGCTATGGGGAGATGAACCTGTCCTGTAAGAATCATGAATGTGTGTTGGTGTGTCTGTGGATTCCTCAATACCTCTTTCCCATTCCACATAGCCACTATATGTATTGTTCATAACATATTGATGGTGCAGTGCAGATATACGGTCTATTATTTTGGCGTGTAAAAAGGATTATGGCCAATTATTTATTGTCCTACCAACCATTGGCAAAAGGTCATTCAAAATGCCGACCCAACAAATCCCATTTACGACGAGTCATATTATGGAGAACAGAAAAGGTCACTTTGCAGTAAGACTTTATCCTCCTTCTCTGATGGGGGTGCGGGGGGGGGGGGGGATTAATGGATCACAGTCAGCAGAGGGGGCAAGGACACTGTGGGAGTGTCCATTTACTGTGGGCTGAATGATGCTTCTGTATAAAGATGCTGTCCTTGATCAAAGCACCAGTACACTCTGTCTGCCAGCGTTTATTCAGTCCCTTCCTGTAGTGTAGTCCCATTTTTAAATTAAATGTTTCGTTTTTACAGTGCATACTACAAAAAAAGGCATTTTCTGTTATCATGGTTGGTTTGAGAACAGCGTCCAGGAGACATTGTAAAAGAGACAAGTCTCCAGATTTGAAGGAATGGGTCAATCACACGGCTGCATCCTACGAGATGCTGCTGACCAGCTGAGAGTGAGGATGATGAGGATACTCCTGGGAACATTTTATGGACACACATACAAGTAGATAGAAACTTTCTTTCATTTCAAACTTAACCAACAATCATTACTGCATCATTATTGTATCACCCGCTTACACAAATAAAGAAATGCTTTAGCTAAGATGTACAAGGAAATTTAGATTCAGTAAAGGGTTACTGAAACGTTGTCCTGAAACATATTGACATTAACCCTGCGTACAGTCTGCTTTAAGGTGCGTCTGAGCGCAGGTGAGAGGTGTGACTGTACCTGGCGGAGGGCAGCAGGTTGAGCACGCTGTGGAGGACGTGCTGCAGCTCTGCATGCTGCTGCTCCACCAGCAGGACCACGGCGTCGCAGCAGGAGGAGCGCACCAGAGAGCCGTCACTGCAGCACTGCTGCCACAGAGCCTCCAGAGCCGGACCCTGGAACACACACACACACAACTTAAGAAATAGATAGATGGAAATGAATGGGTAACCCTAGATTGTGTTCATCCATCAGAGAGAACACACCATGTTCATTTTGGAATACATTTTCAGTGTCTATTCTTTGTATTTGCACTGCAGTTATTCACGTACACCAGTACACTAAGACTTTGTTTACAGCTTAAAATGGTGTTCGATAACATTTGGTGATTTTTAATAGTTGTTGTGTTAATGCAAGAGCAGTTAAAAAAGACCAAGATATTTCATAAGGTCATCATGAGCCACAGACTGAACTGGTTCTGGTGTTAATATGTAGCTCACCTGAGGAGAGGACTGTGTGATCGGCCCATTGGAACCTTTCTCCTTCAGCACAGCAGCAACAAGAGTTCTCACCGCCTGGGGAGAAAAAAAGGACATCTTTTATTTTAATTTCAATTTAATTTCTGAGTCTGGTAACTCTTATTTATCCTCTGCAGCAGAGGTGTCTTTTGGTCTTCCTCTCCCGGGGGAGAGTTGAGTGGTTCTTGCCATACTATGGATTACAACAGCAGTCAAATAGGGCTTTCCACTGTGCACTAACCCTACCTCTGCTCAACACAACTGATGGTCTCAAACACATTCAGAAGGCAAGTCATTCCACACATTGACTCCTGACAAGGCCACGTGTTCATTGAAAACCATTCCAGGTGACGACCTCATGAAGCTGACTGAGAGAAGCCAAGAGTGAGCATCTGTCATCAAGGCAAAAACGGGGCTACTTTGAAGAATATCAAATATAACTCATATTCTGGATTATTTTAACACTTTTTTGTTAACTAGATAATTTCATATGTGTTCTTATATATATATATATATATATTCTTTCACAGTTTTGATGTCTTATATACACATATAATAAATGATTCACTCAGATAACGTACTCAGAGTCTTACCTGGGCTTGTATGACAGGGCTGGGGAAATCAAAGCGTATCTTCAGACCCTCCATCATACCTGCGGGTCGCGCCTGAGAGCAGAAACTCCATCAGAATATATGAACACAGCTGAATGACAGTAACCAGTGTTAGAACCCCAGGAGGGCTCCGTGCTACCTTTTTACTTCAATCAAGAATATCACATATGGTGGAGTCAGCCTTTGAAACAGAAGCAGAGTGGTGCAGCCACCTGTTGCTGCGGAGCATCAATGGAGGTCTGCAGCACCCCATCCTCTGAAACCTGAACCCTGCCATGTGTTTTCTAATTATTGGCTTGTGGCCCTGACATCATTTTCATTCAATTATTCAGAAGTCGCCAGCAGACCAACACTCACTGACTCACAGGTTGCTCAGCAGACCTCAGGCCGTCTCATTGGGCGGACAATGTGTGCTGACCCCCAGCTGCCTGTGTCCATATCATGATACGAGACAGACATGGGGTCAGATTATGGATATTGTAATCTGGCATAATTGTTGATTTTTCCTGGATTTAAAAGGTCGCATTACAGTAAGTGATGTCATTTTCTATTTCTTATTATTTCTCTATACCCACTAGGTCATTATATCTCCATAACTGATGATTATTGATCAGAAATCTCATTGTGTAAACATTTTATGAGAGCACCAAAGGTAAACCCTACAATGTAGTTGCATTAATATAAAAAAGGTATTAATTCAAAAATAGCGGGGCATTTGATATAATCCATATCACCTAGCCCTGATCTAAAGGTTTTGAAATGCACACTTTTTTGAGGTAATAATTTGAATATGTCTGCTGCCGATTATGAAACATTTAATTGTAAGATGCCACTGAACATACAAAATAGGCACCATCGTCGGCCTGCCAAATGCTGGTTTATTTGCGGCAAGTAATTTTACTTTACTAGTATGGTCAGATTATCAGAATCAGAAATACTTAATTGACTGGGAACATTTTAGTCACACTGAAAAAACTGAAGTGTTGACTTTAATTAAATATATACATTAGGTTAGTTGAAAGCAATAATACTGGGTTCAACTTAACATTATTGCTTTCAACTAACTTAATACAGTTTGGTGAAATGTGTTGATATAATAAACTTAATTTATGTAAAACAGACCCCAAACCCAACCCCCCCCCTGGCTGTTATCTAACTGATAAGTCAGCCTGCCCTGCTGAACTGTCCCCCACCCTGCTGTACGCTTCACACACACACACTGCTGCTGCTGTACGCTCCACACACACACACTCTCTGCTTCACAGACAGGTAAGTGAGCAGCATCTGCTACTACACAACAAACTGACACTATCTCTGGCTTATTAACCGATGTTTTTAGACAACGTGGTTGCTGATCACGAAATATCTGAATGTCAATGCTTTTATTTCTTGCATTCTTTAATGAGTCTTAAAGCGTTTGACAAGAATGTGTGAAGTAGAAATGTACTTTTTAGGTGAAACAATAAAACAACTCCCTTCATGGTTCAGAGGACAGCTATAGTTTGGAAATAGCTGGCCTTTTCAGTCATTTAAAGACTGTCAATATTTAACTAAAAACAATTCATAACCCTAAAAGAGCCTCAATTGTCAGCTAAACCTAAAATAATGTTTGTACACAAAGCGGTCCAGTTGTTTCTACAGAGTTTGTACCGGATAGCAAAACAATATAGGCTGGCCTGTACTGCTAGCTCTGCATTAGCAATAGAAGAGAGGACAAAGCAGGAACCGTGTTGAGCCAACAGAGCTTTAGAAACCACCCACAGGCTTTACTGTGGGACTCTCTGCTGCACTCTGCACATGCCGGACAGACACGTGGCCTTCAACCCTGGAAGCACCACAAACAAAATGACATATTTCAAACCTGATGAATTAAAGCCACCCTGTGGAGATTTGATTAAGAACAGATGCTCCAAATACCATCAATCAACACATTCAACTTTATGCAAGGGTAAAGCATGGGCCAAGGAAAAAACAAATACATGTAAAGCGTATCCAAACCATGCGACGCATACACAAATACATTTTCAATTTCATTAACATGATGTGATATATCATTTCACACACAAATTCACATGCTACCCAGAAGTAAATACAAATAATTAAAATGTGTTCCACCTTTACCAGCTTTGATAACATTTGAATGCATCAATATTTATAATCAAAGCATATCATATATATTATTCTGAATTGACCAATCTGCAGAATGACAATATGTTGATACTAATATGTTTTTACTTTAGTAAAAGTACAAAAGTACTTTAATACTTTTAATTGAGTAACATTTTGATTGCAGGACTTTTACTAACAGAGTATTCATACACTCTGGTATTTCTACTTTTACTTAAGTACAATATCTGAGTACTCCTCCTCTGTTTCCCATAAAGCCCAGCAGGTGTTTGACTGCACTGCTGCAGCCCATGGTGTATTTTGGCAGCTAAATAGTGATTGTTTTGTTTAATCCGTGATGTTTGATAGATTATAGTTAAACCGAATTAAAGGGTGCTCTCTGCTCTGTATGACAGTGCTCTGGGTTGCGGTTTTCAGATTAACAGTCTTTACTAAAAGGCTAGTGAAAATAAAATAGAGGGATTTTTCAAAGAGGTTCAATGTAGCGCGCTTTCTTATGCTAGTCATCCTGGTGCTGATCCGATTCATACATACAACACAAGAAGTCACTTAAGAAAACTATAGCACAAACAAATGTTAGACAACAGGCTACTTTATAATTAAAGCAAATTAAAATACTACCCAGAAGCTCGCAACATAAGTAATAGCTAGCTGAACAGGCTAATAACAGCTACGTGGAGTTATCTACACAAACACTTAGCTAAGCAACTAGCCATGCTTTCGTGTTAATAAACCCACTGTGATTCCTGGGTAACTTCATATTAGAGGATGAGTTTAAGTAAATAAAAGTTATTCATGTTGCTTGCAGAACTTTACCCCATTCATGCAGATCCAGCCTCCCGCAAACTGACATGCAACTACGGCGAGGCTGGAGGACCAAAACGGACAGAGAGCGACTGTCACACAAAACGCGAACTATAAAAACTACAGCACGGTGTAACAGCCGCTGTGTAACAATCGTTATAAAAACTTAAAGACGAAGCTTTGAATAGCATGTCTGCAGATAGATGTGTAAACCAGAGCTTGTATTCAGTGCTGACAACTGGTTTAATAATTCCTTCTTAAAGAGAATTATAATTATTTTTGAAAAGAGTGAGACATGGGGACACTGAGCAGTGGTGTAAAATAACTAAGTACATTTAAGATAAAATGAACCTTTATTAATCCCCGAGGGGAAATTCAGTTGACCAAAGCAGCAACAGGGTAAGCGTGTAGGCTACTGTACCTAAATCCCCTTAGAGGTAGGCTACTTGTACTTTAATTGAGTATTTCCATTTTTTGCTACTTTGTACTTCTACTCCGTTACAATTCAGAGGTAAATGGTGTACTGTTACTCCACTACGTGTATTTAATACATTGAGTTACTTTACAGATGTGGATGACTGATGTGAAATCTAATCAAGTGTTAAATCAGACTTTAGTTCCACCTGGAGTAAATCCACAAGCTACCCTGCAGTATACAAAGTCATTCAAACTAGCTGCACCTTTACCAGCTTTGAGAACACTTTCATGATCAATCATTATAAAACATATCATATATATTTTTCTGAAATGGACCAATCTGCACAATGGCTACTTTTACTCTTGGTACTTGGTAAGTATATTTAGTGCTAATACATTTCTACTTTTACTTGAGTAACATTTTGAATACAGGATTTTTACTCACAACAGAGTATTACACTCTGATACTTCTACCTGTACTCAAGTACAAGATCTGATACTTCTCCCAGCTCTGGTGGCTTCTCCTCTCGGGAGCTGTAATGTCGTCCATATTCATTCTATGGCACTCATCATCTGTTCCCAAGGGGGTTAATTGCTACCCATATTAAAATAAAAGTATTATAACTATTTAGAAGTGTATCTATAAGGTTACTCCTGTCACATGTTTAAGGGTGACCTGATCAGATGGTAACAATATAGGCTAGTTCTACAGTATACAATGGTTATTTTTAAATTCCCATTACAAAGATTTTGGTTTTTTTTGATTGTGCTGCTGCCCCTAAAGCTTAAAGATGTGAAGTTTAAAAGTAAGAGGCTCTTTACAATACATGAAGAAAGTCAGAATAATGTGAAGTTAACCCCATACAGTAGCATCACCCTGTTAAATGTTTCCTATAAAAATGACAGTCTTTGTATAAAAAAAATCTTGTAAAAGTTACGTTTCAGCTTTCTTTGTTGAAAGTCAGGTGTTGCCAAATGTACAATTTAAATCACACAATTTGCACGGTGTCGGTGTTTGACTGCTTTAAACGGAAACATCTCGTTAACACTGTTACACACATCTATGGTTACACATGCTTTATTTGCCGGTTTTCCCTTGGGACATGAATGCAACATAATTACAGGATAGTTCTTCCCACCTCATTGGAGGACTGTGTGTCTGCTCTTCACGTATTGGCTCTTCCCGTCTCGTGCTCTGTCTGAAGCCCCAGCGTGTATACCAAGCTGCGCGTGCGCTTTCCAACTCAGCATCGTTAAGTTTGCCGAATTGACGCAAGGAAATACCGGAAACAGCAACATTGTACATACAATATAAAATAATGAAAAATAATCGACAGAAGAAAAATAATATTATTTATTGAGTAGATTGTCAGGTAATAAAGTTGTGCTTAATGTTGATTTATGTTGTTGGTGTCGTTAAACAAAATTCAGAGGGGATAGCAATAAAGAATATAAACCGTGTTGTAAAGTATATGATCCTCCTAACCACAACTGGTTCTGTTAGCAGATCCATATCTTTGTCTACCAGTGTGTTTGAGAGCAGTCCCTGATAGACATGGGCAAAGAGCAGATTTTATATTACAGCCGTTTCACATATGCAGCTACAAGATCCATATATGTGTCACATGACATGAATACCATTTATTGTAAATAAACGTTATAGCACAGCAGACCAGCAAACAAGGCCAAACAACCTATTTTGTGTTTTACAGGTTTGCCCCTTTGACATGAAACACCTAGGGGTCGATGAATGTCTTTACTCACTCAATCTGATGATTAAGCATTGAGAATCACAGACAACCAGTCTTCCCACGTTCTCACACTACACTGTAACAATGTGATGTGAAGTTGCTGTATTCTGTAGGCTGATTGGGATCTTTTTAAGAAGCAACATTTATCAATTCAACCAAATATGGCTTACAATAATAGATGAATACATTTCCCACCAGATTAAAAAAGGAACTCCTTCCCATTCCCAACATTTAGAGCATCATGTTTGTAATTACAATCCCTTTGCAATTACAGTTAATAAACTGAATCCATTTTAAATATTTTCTTTTATTATGTTTATACTTTCTTCCATCTATAAAGATTACAATGTCCTACCTACCTACCTACCTACCTACCTACCTACCTACCTACCTACCT
>CALSBZ010046749.1:349274-362485 GCA_943591055.1 Gobionotothen gibberifrons
TACCTACCTACCTACCTACCTACCTACCTACCTACCTACCTACCTACAATGTAGAGTTGTTATTTCTGGAGCCATGGTCTAGACTAGAGTAAATAAAATGACCATGTCCCTTCGCGGAGAAATGGAAGAACAGCTTCAAAGATCTTGTTCTGATATTTAGGGCGGCACACTGAGAATGGCCGCACTGCAGGGGTTTTATTTTGAAAGTCCACAGCGGAAGTGCTGCCGGTTATTCTCGTTAATTGACAGCCGGCAAGGCTTTGCAAGTCTTGAGTGTGCCTTCAGTCAGGAGATACCATGTCCGCCGTCACAGGCACACTGTACTCACCTCTCCTCTCATTTAGAACTCATTCTCCATGAAATAACAGTAACACGGGGCCTCCAGGATGGCCAACTCGGTGAGTAACCAGTCGGGAGATTAGCTTTTCAGCCCGGTACCATTGGAGCATCTTTTTTGGACATTTTGCTGTTTGGTCTCCCCGGAGGAGTCGGTGGTTTTACTCCGGAACGAGGATTTAAGCCCTGCAGCTAGCAAGAGCCACTGCGTGCTGAATGACCAGTGTAATGCAGAAACCTGCCAGTTTAATGTGCTGCTCCTTACCTGCAGACATGCGTTTTATAATTTCCAAAAAGCATTTTCCAATTAGGGTTACAGTCCGTCCTACAATTCGGCATAATGTTACACCCGAAACGTAGCACTTTAATTGGGTAAAATGTCAACTTTCTTGAGGCTTTTAGTTATTTCGTTACTTTTTAAAGCCATGTAACGGTCACTTTACCACTTTGTAGAAAACTACGGGAGCAATTTTAACAAATATGAAGATTTTGGAAATGGTAACTAGGCTACTTAATGAGTGGTTTATATATTAAATATGTAAATGTAATAATAATATATAATAATAATCAAACGGCATGCTCATGCAGGTGTGTAATTTAGTCAATCCAAAAAAATGTTCATTAAATGATCGGATTGTTGAATGGAGTCTGCATGAGGTTCTCCTGCAGGAGGAAGACATGCAGACAGAGGGAGAGTACTCGGATCAGAAGTGTAGGAATACTCTGTTACAGTAAAAGTCCTGCATTCTAAATGTTACTCAAGTAAAAGTAGAAAAGTATTATCATCAAAATCTAGTGAAAGTAGCGACAGTAAAAGTAGTCATTGTGCAGATTGGTCCATTTCAGTATAATATATATGATATGTTTTATAATGATTGATCATGAAAGTGTTCTCAAAGCTGGTAAAGGTGCAGCTAGTTTGAATGACTTTGTATACTGCAGGGTAGCTTGTGGATTTACTCCAGGTGGAACTAAAGTCTGATTTAACACTTGGTTATATTTCACATCATTCATCCACATCTGTGAAGTAACTAAAGGTGTTAAATAGATGTAGTGGAGGAAAAGTACACAATTTACCTCTGAACTGTAGTGGAGTAGAAGTACAAAGTAGCATGCAATGTAGTATCTCAAATTTTACTTAAGAACAGTACTTAATGAATTCCCACCTTTGTGTTAATGTATGCCAAAGCCTATAATTAAACAGCATGCTCATGCAGTTGTGTTTTTGTGTGTAGGGTCTAACAATGTAATTGAATGATCAGATGAAATGGAGTTAGCATGACATTCCCCTGCAGGAGGAACACATGCAGGCCACTGACTGTATGATGTTCTGGAAAAGTGAAAGCAGCATCAAGTCATAGAAGTGTTGATGTGAACCCCGCTGATAGGGTTTTAATCTTTCATCGTAAAGATTCTGGGCTACAAATGATTACATACTAAGTCCAACATGCGTAATAGTGTGCATCTTTTGTGTGTACTTTTCTGGATTTGAGTAGTAGCCCAGCGTGGTTTTGATTTGCAGGGTGCTGTTCAGGTGAAACTAGAACTCGGTCACCGTGCCCAGGTCAGGAAGAAACCCACCGTGGAAGGCTTCACCCACGACTGGATGGTGTTTGTCCGCGGCCCGGAGCAGAGCAACATCCAGCACTTTGTGGAGAAAGTGGTTTTTCACCTGCACGAAAGCTTCCCCAAACCAAAAAGAGGTAAGACACCTTTTATTCCTGCTGTATTGGTCCCTTGGGATGTTACACCTTCTACTGTTTCTACCAGGCAGCTTGGTTTCCGATTGTATGACAGAAATAGGTATTGGGCATCCACAGTGCTCATGTAGAAAAGAATGCATTTCCTTCTTTGAAGTGTCCTGTAGTGTACCAGAAGAGAGTTGTTTTGAAATGAGCAGCAATAGCTGTGCATGTTGTCCGGTTGCAAATCATTTGTCACAAATACTGGCAAATAACATAACTTAATGTGTGACTGAGAATATGGAAATGGAACATTGGACAACAATGTAATTGTGTTTTGTTGTCTGTTTGACAACTGACATCTTACAGTTTCTTCTATATGTAATTTGGAATGTATGAGTTGCTTTGAAACATTTGATGAGTCAGACGAACCCTTATGTGAGCACGGCTTGATTTGGGTCCTGTGAAGGAAATCATTGATGGGTATGATGTGTGTTGGTTTTGGTTGCTTGCTTGCAAGCACAAACATGCCAGTGATCCTGAAACAGGCATATTGCAAAATGGGAAGAGTAAGGTTAGACTGTGCATTATGAACGTGTGCAGTCTCCCAACATGCTCTGCGATGCACCCATAGGCTACTAAAGCTACTAAAACACTGTGCGACACATTGCCGGTTATTGCATGCTGTGTCCAGCTCTAAACATGTCGAACATCAAACCCTGACCTCTGAGCAGCTGAACACGGCAACATCTCAGCTTGTTGGCCTGAAAACATATTGAAATCGTTTGTATCAAAATAGTTGTAGATCAGTTCTCTTTTGATCGATTCATTGAATTATGGATGAATAACTGCTGCTTTGATTGATGATAAATAATATGTATGTGCAATGACAGACATGGCATCTGAATCAATATGTGTATGGGCATTTCTTTAATCAGTGTATTCTGAGTGATCTCATGCTGTATTGGTTGGTGTGCAGAGATGAAGTCACATGTGTGAATTTGGTCCAACATTTCTTCCTCGGTCAGATTTGTAAAGCCAGCTGTCTGGTTTCTGAAGCTCTGAGTCGGCTTCAGTAGCTGTTTCTCACTCTGCCGTGTCTCCGGAGCGACGGCCAATCACTGCTCATGTTTCCGTCCTAAAGTCCCTCGGTGTGTAAGGGCCTCTGCAGACCTTCGTGCAGGGTGTGTGTCCCGTAAAGGAGTCCTAGTGCAGCATCTGGCCAGGAAGGGATCAAACATCATGTGTTCTGCTTCAGGATTTTTGACCCCCCTTCAGCCTTTTGTAAGTTTAAGAGCTTTGTTTATGAGACGAACGCTTGGCATCAGTCCAAGGTTAATTCCTCTTGTTGCTCCACATGTGATGATATAGGAGTCAGGTTTCACATAAACATTTGATTTATAGACTTCACCCTATGAAATAATATTGTGGCTAACTCTCTCTGTTTTTTTCCTTGTGTAGATATGCAGATTAGGACCAATACAGTGTACATTAGTGAGAAATACAAGTCAGTATGACCACCACTAGCAACAGCTTGTTGGCTGTGAAATGTATTGTCATATCCAACAATCTGTTCTCAATTCATGTAGTGTTTTTGCTCTAACTGTATCCATGAGTTTCTTACCTAATAGAAAACATTAGAACACTTTAGTGAAGAGTTATGTTGTCTTTATATATGTTGTCATATTTTCCTATGATTAGTAATCATTTATCACAATGCCAAGATTCAATCAGGGACCTTAATCGTAATATAAATACAGAAAATACAAAAATGCCTGTTTTTACCTTATTCAATACAATTGATCCTTTCTTTTACAATTGTTGTTGGAAGATATAACAAGCTCTGCAAATGAGAACAAATCCTTTTTTTGCTTAAAATAATTATAATCCGTTGCTATTTTCTCTTAAATCTTATCATCATATTAAATGCAATGACTCTCCATGGTGCTTTATCTGCAGGAGGCCAGCAACACAGATCCTTCTCTTTACAAAACACTGGCTCAAATATGTTTGCCATGAACCATAAAAGATCACTAGACTCTTACTGTATTTTCTAACTTTTGCGTCGTAGATATAAAGGCAAAATTCTCCAACGTGATTTATTTTTTCAACATCTGAAAGTTATATTTCTGAGACGGTGGAAACCCCTGAAGGGTCTGAAGTCAGAATGTGTCAAGTACAGATATGACTTGAATGAATCATCAGTTTAAAAATGATGGACTGTGATGCGTTTTAAAAGAAGACATGTTTTGAGACGTTGCATACAGAAACGTGGACACTTAATGCATTAATACCGCTGCCTTCAAGCTGAGTATACACCAAACTCCTATCTGCTGATTAAAGAACATTCAAAGTTTGCCTTAAAGGTCTCCTATCATGCAAAATGCACTTTTCAATGTCTTTTATACATAAATATGTGTCCCCGGTTTGTAAGGAGACTCACAAAGTGTCAAAAAACAAAACCCTCTCTCTTTTCCTCCGTACCCACATCTCTAAAAACGGGGGAACAACAGAGCTGATCCAGATTTGTGTCCAATATGACGTAATATCTGAAATGTGGGCTGGCTTTACACCCACGGCCCTATCGGAAACGTTGCTATCGGAAACAATGCGCAACGTGTTTTGGACGTGATATAGTCTTTGTTTACATTAGCAAGCACCGCTAACACTCAGAGCTAACGATGTACTGGAGAGAGTATGTGTAAAGAAGCAGGAAACAATAAAAGGAACTCACCTTGTGGTAAACCGGCGAGAGAGAAAGAGTTTGAGCTCCATACTGCTTCAGAAATAATCCTTGATGTGGTTTGGAACATGATATGGCGTTTCATCAAGGCAGCGTTTAGCTGTGTCTGCCGGAGCTCACAGCGTGCCTGCGTGTTCCAAAGGGGGCGGGGCCAGCAGCTACTGATCCAGAATCAGCACTTTAGTAACAGGGCTGAAACAGAGCGATATGAGGGATGTCTAAAATGTATGATCTGTTTGGTATTTTGAGCAAAACACATAGACATGTTTTTTTTATATTTGTATATATATATCTGAGACCCATAATATATGCCTACAAATAGCATGATAGGAGATCTTTAAAAGCCTTTGAACACAACAGACCAGATGAGGTTTGGTTCTGCCCCCTCCTCCCTCCACCTGTTGTGGTCCAGTCCTGATAGATGTGATGTGGGGTTGAAGACCAGAACCTTACGCCCAGCAGGAGAATAGCTAACCTTCATAAGTCTCACGCCATGACACAGGAGATCTCTCCAGTGTGTGAAGTCTGGGTGACAAAGTGCTTCCTGCTCTTTTGGCTCTTCAGATGTTCTCGAGTGTATATAGTTGAGCTGCTTAAGTGTTGTTATAGATCAGAGACAAATACTGGAGGAAATAACGATGAATAAATGATTTCCCCAAGGGCACAAACAAAGTACTTTAAAGTCCACTTTTTCTCCACCTGATTGAGAATAAAGTATTTTACCCTTAGATTATTTGACATTCATATCATTATTTTAAGTTCAGGTGTTTTGTGAGGGATAATGTAAAGGGAGCGGGTCATCATTTTTAAATGACCCTCACTGAAAAAACTGACTTAAATTAATTGTACTATATGTCACATAAACATTAGGTTAGTTGAAAGCAATAATATTAAGTTTAAATAGCAGTACAAAGATAAGGGTTCAACTTAACATTATTGCTTTCAACCAACCTAATAGTTATTTGGTGACATAATGCATTTAATTAAAGTCAACGTTTCAGTTTGTCAGTGCATACAGAGTTATGCTATCCATCGCAGCGTTCTGCTACGAAGAACTGATAGGCCGTAGAAAGCTGTAATTGACCAATCAGTATTGAATATCAACAAAGCCATGAAATAATTAGTGAGAAGTCAAAGTGTTTTGCAAAGTGTACCTGCGCCATTCAGTGCTTTGTTTTCTCTGCTGAACACATAGAGGGTTATTTCTTTCAAACTCAAATGTAGGTAGCGATGATTATGATAATAGCAGAGATTCAGAATCCTATGTCCAGATGAAGGTTGAGGTGTAGTGCCATTTTTTTTATTTCAGATTAAATAAATAGACAATAGAAATTGAATGAATAAGCCTCTTAATTGTGAGGAGCTGCTGTTTTTCCTTTGTCATTTGTTTGAACAAAGCAGAAATATCTCTGGTTCTAGAGCGTTGGACAAACGAGAGACTTGAAAATGTCGTATTTTAATTCAAAAATGTTTCTGATATTCAAAGGACTGCTACGATTTGACTCGTTAGATCATTGAGTCCCTTGACAAACTGCAAAAAACATTCGGCCAATCAAATAAGAGGATTTGCTGCTTCTCTCTTTGTCATGCATGACGATGATTTGAACATCCTTGGGTATATGACTGTTGGTCAGACAGAAGAAGCTCATGGAAGACTTCATTGTGAGCAATATTGTGAATTGCATTTCTTTCACACTTTCTTCACATTTGATGAACTAAACAATGAATCAAAAAAACATTCATATTAATCAATAACCACTACAGTCATAAGATGCAACTCTAGTGTGACTACAGCTAGTGATGAAGGCTGTTTTTAATCAAAGATTCAAAGTATTTCATTTTTTCTTGCCTTGCTTCATCTAAAAAATCTGACAATTTGCAATAATTAGCTGGGTTTAGACAATGCTTCACATTTCCCCCAAACACCACCTTCCTAATGATGTGTTGTTCGTAAACCCGCAGACATTCAGTGTACACATACGGAGAGCAGCAATGAACCCTAATCATTGAGAAGCTGGAGTCAGAAAATGTTTGGCAGTTTTGCTTGATAAATGATTTATATTATTATGAGATTATTGAACTGTTGACTATTAATTATCCTTTGTTTATTCATCAACCATTTCTTTCAGCATTCTTATGGTTTTGTTGTCAATGAATCTCATTTGAGCATAGTAGTTGATGAAATTGAATTGACATGACCAAAGGATTGTGATAGATATGTTGACAGTGATGTCAAAAGTCATCATAATCTTTACTTTAGTAAAAGTGCTGTAAAAATACTCCATTTCAAGTAAAAGTACTGCATCAAGACTCCTAAATGTATTGAAGTACGATTAAGAAAAATGTACTGGAACTGGGAAATATATTTTAACAAATAACTTGCTGCCAATTATTTTCTGTTAACCATTTCTGTTGAAAGGCAAGATATATATACCAAATAATCACATTTTAAAGGTTATTCCCAAGTTCTGTGTTTCAAAATCTGAATTTATAAAGTCATTTTAAATCTGTAAAATAAATAGTAAAAAGTACAAAATTCGCTTTGAAAATGTAGTAGAAGTATAAAGTTGTATAAAATGAAAATACTCGGGTAAAGTACAAGAACCTCAAATATGTACTATGTAAAAATGTGTTGAAATCCGAATGAGCCAGGCTTGTGGAAAGTGCTCGGCACTGTGGGTACTAACGCTCTCTCAGGGTCCAGCAGGGCCACAGCTGGGGGGGGTCAAGGCCAAGTCCACACTCCTATCTTTCTGCTGTCCATTACAAAGCAGTTGAATGTATCACTCCCTCACTTTGGAAGGACGTACTTTCACTCACCTGCATGTCTCGCATAGTAACTCACCATCACTTAAATACAATGGGAGGCCTTTAAACACGTCGTAAAAAGGAATTGATTGCTAACATTTGGTATTTGGACCTACAGTCTGTGCCGTGATCGGACTCTTTGGATCACATTTTATAGCTTTTTTATTTTGACTTTAAAGGACAGCAGGGATATATGTTTAATGTTAAGAAAGTAACTGTTGTTGGTAACTTATTCTGGAGCTTTGGAGATCTGATATTTAGCATAATGTGTGGGAAGATAGGGCTTAATGGACTAAATGTACTGACAAATATTGGTTGACCTATTCCTGTCAGTTTTGTAGCACAATGTCTGCATTTCATTTATTTTAAGTTCTAAACAAAACCGAATCCTTAAAAGCTTTGATCTGATGCATTCAAATACAATTCAAGAGTCTTGATCTTGGATCTTCCCTCGCATACCTGACATCAGTCTTTGATAAATGTGTGAACTTTTCAAGATTCATGACTCAGCAGGAAGGCGTTAGTCATGTGGACCCTGGGCTCCCAAAGGCCTGTCAGGATTTCAAAGAAAGGGGGCTGGTTAAACTAAGGAGCTATAATCATATTTCAAAGTGCAATGAGATCTTTGCTCACTTGCAGGTTTCATTGACGTGGCGTGTGTTGTTGTAAAGATGCTGACCGCAGGTATGCTCATATGGAAAGCTGACAGGAACATCAGTTGTTACCCTATTGGCCCAAAGATTGATCTTCTTATCAACATGTCACACAGGGTGTAGCAGTCACAGCATACAGCAGCAGTTACAATGAAAAGCAGTAGCTTCCTCCCACACTCAGTGATTTGTTGTTCCGCTCAGAGAAGCTGCCAGACACACATTAAGATTAATGACGAATCAGTCAGTAAAGCTGCCACTGCGCTTCATTATTGCCATGCGGTTAACGGGCCAGCGTTGAGACGTTGCCATGGTGACAGCCTAATGGCAATGCCGTTTGAACAAATGGAGGTAAAGACGCTCTTTGGAACCAGTGAAGGGGGTGCTATTTTGGCAATAGGCGGCAGCGGCTCATGCTGCTTAAGCACCTCATTTGGAGCCTCGGCTGCCATTTCATCTACTCTAGAGATGGCTTCTCTTCAAAGGTGTTTGTGATATTTCAGAGGATTGTCACTTTTATGGATAGATGTAAGACGGTGTAATGGGAAAGAAATGGGCTTGCTCGGTGAAAAGAGCTTTGGATCTTTGGTCTGTGCAGCGGAGGAAAGAGCTGAGGTTCCTTTCCATGGTGCTCTTTGTTGCTGGGTAGAAAGACAATTGGAACGAAGATATCTTCTGTTAGAAAAAGATGATGTGGTGTTTCAGCTTTCCTGGCCTGGCTCTGTTATCAAGGACCATTTCACCGCTATTCTTTAGTGAGAGCTGCTGCTGGGCACTGGGTCATTATTTCTGGACTGTAGCTTGTTGCTCTGTTACAATTCTCGTTAGGGTCATTCACGGTCTGGTGCACGCAGCCACATGTGGAATGGCATGTAGATGCACTTAATGCGGAACCAAAGTTCTCAAGTCTTTTTACAGGGCTTTTATCTGTCAGCAGCATTTAACCAGGGCAGCAGATCACTCGTGCAGCTAAATTATACAGTTGGCAAATCATTTCTTGAGAACTTCAGCTTTTGTTGGTTTGTACAGGGCGGTAGATAATTCCTGGTTTACTGCAGCTTGTGCTCATTTAAACAATGCGTACACATTGGGCAGCCCTGTAAGATCATCCCCCTATGATCAAGGTTCTTCCACCTCAAGTTTTTAAGATAGTTAAATGACCTGTACAGCCGGGCTAACTCAACATGGTTTGGCTAACAGATCGCAAATGTTCTCATGCCAAAGCTTTCCTAGTGGAGCTTGCTTTACTGAATTATTGTGCTACAAGTGCAAAGTTAAAGTTACCCTATTAGAGTGCATGAGCCTGATTCTACAGTAAATATTTGGTTCGTACGTCGAACAAAGCCAAAGGAAGTCGCAAACAAACTCCTTCTATAGCAAACATTTCCTCATTAGTGGAATGCTGTGTCAAATATTAAACTATTCAGCCTTTTCAGGAATCGATGGGAAACCTTCAACTTAAAAAAAAATATGTTATACTTTTGGAAATATTCAGCTTTTTAAACTCTTAACATGGAAGTCAATGGGAGATGCCTTCAAATCCTCTTTTCCTACACCTTGTGCCAAATGCTACTCCTTCCACGTACTTTCAGCTACAGACTTCATTCCAACTTTAAAATGATCACAAGACCTTCAGCTATTCAAATCCTATTCAGATTTTTGATATCTTTTTTGACTTATCAACGTTTAAGTTTTGGTAAATGTACAGGCTGTTTTAGATTTTAGAGTGCGTGACATCATCTTTTGAAAATAATTTCAAAAGATTTCAGGAGCATTAATAGTCTGGCCTGCTCAATTGCCTTCATCATACGGACACACCGTTCTGGCCCAATAGTGATCAGAGTGACAAAAAGTCCACCTTGCTCCCAATAGAGTCCCATGTTAAGTTCGAACAAAACTTTCTTCAGAAAAGAGAGAAGTAAACTTTAGACAAACTGCTCCCATCTTCACATTTGACACACACAACCCAAACAAAAACATATATCAGTTCATTGGGGTTCCCTGATGCTCACTTTCTGGTCATTTTCTGGTCATAGGAGCCATAGTTTTTGAACAGGTGGCAAAATTGTCGGATATACTCCTCAATGCATTCTTATGGGACTCAGTGTTGCAGTTGGTTGTCATGGTGTTGCTGGGCCGATTGGAGCCACAAACACACCTGAGTGACACCATGGAAACCTTTGATCTCTGGACACACACAAAGGTGTTATGAGTAGGTGCTCAGGAACAGAAACAAACACTGACAGACTGGACTTTAACAGACTGTCTCAGCCTATTCTTTTCTGTCTGATGGAGACTTCATTCAGACTTCAACAGGTTCCACATATTTTAGACATTATTGGTGACGTATGGTTTTAGTTGAAAAGTTTGCAGTCAAAATATTCTGCTGCTTTCCCAAGCCTTTTTACCTTCTTTTCTCTTCTTAATACAAATTCATTCACTACTACTTACATCTGATATTTAACTCCTTCAGCCTATTTTCAGCTGCAGAAACCATTCAACTATTTCAGGACATCAAGGCTATACATGTTGTTGTTTATACCTTCTTTTTTTTTTTTAAACCTTTTCTTTTAAATGTTAAGCTTTTTCTGCATTTGTGTAGCTAAAAGCAGCTACCATTCAGCTAATAAAATATTCAGCTTTTTCTGTATTTTCAGCTAAATTCAGCCATAAATGTTCACAGTTTACAGCATTCGCACGCTTTTTCTGCAGGAAATGCATTTTCTAGTTCCCTTGTGTTTTTCCCAGTAGAGGACATTGTAAGTGACTGTGATCTATTTGTGATCCCATGAAAATAACCATCAGGTTTTTCTCCTACCTGTATGCTTTTGCAGAAAAATATGGGAAGCGGCGGTCAGTTGTTATTCTTTAAAAGAAGTTACCTCAGAAGTAATACAAAAATCAGACCAATAAAGCATAACATCTTCTTTCGTGTGAGGATTGTCCCACTTTTTTTCCCAAATATTATTTGATTTGCCATAAAGCTGTCATTGGCTCACCGCTGCTCTGGCTCTAACTCTACACCTCTTGTCTTACGCTCTTCAAAATCCCTTCTCTGAGACATACAAAACGACTTCCTTACACTTACAGGATCTCTTTCCTCAAAGAAAGAGCATTTTGTTCTGTTAGCCAGATTGGCAACAATAGAAACTCCTTACACACACACGCACACGCACACGCACACGCACACGCACACGCACAGATTGATGCCTTAATGATTGGGCCAACATGTTAGCCTCTGGCCATCTCCTCGGCTCTGTGAAAGACTTGCATGAAACCTTTTAACTCCCCTCATCTTCTGCTCCGGCTTAATTTGTGGCTTGTGTGCACATACCACATAAGTCAAGTCACTGCAGTGACCTACACATAAGATACAGATCCCGGGGCTGAAATATGTCTCAGAAGCTGCACAGCATTCCTCTCTTCTTTGCTGTGGCTTGCTAATGGGATCTTCCTGAGCTCTGATGATAGCAGTATTGATGAACGATGCTTTCCTGTACATGTGTGCATATGTGGTTGTCTGGATAAAGTTTCAAAAAGGAAGCAATAGTGACATCATCATAAAGCTAATTTCATGTAGTGCAATGCTAGTAACTTTTACAGAGAAGAATGCCACATTTGAAATAGGTGTAGGATGCACTTATTTTCTGTTATACAGTCTACTGTTCACCATGTGGTTACAACACGCTAACTCAGTGTTTCTCAAAGTGGGGGGCGCAGAGGCATGACAGTGGGGGGCGCGAGAGACCAGGAGGAAAAATGGTTTTGGCAAAAATAATCATAATTTGAAAAATTATTGATTCGAAAATAATATGATGATCGTTGTTGTTAGCTTCCGAGCTAGTGGCCGGGTCTCAAACGGTTTGGTCACGATTAATGTTAACAATTATTTCCGAGGCATATGTTTATATGATCATTATAGTTATACAAAAATAAGAGAATAAATGAAATGCTATATGACATTAAAAAAAGGGGAGTGATTTGTAAAATATCCATAAAGAAATAGTAAATCTGTTTACAGTTCTGTTTCAAATGGGTGTTGAGAGATGTATCCATAGATCTCTTCATTTTGCTCTCAAAGTGCACCAGATTGATGCTTTTAACTTCAATATTTAAAAAAAATACTTCCTGGGGGAGCATGCCAGGTCCACACACCACCTATAAAAATAACAATGGGAAACCCTAAATGTTTGAGCACCCTCTATGAAACGTCAAGCTACCCCACAGCACCCCCAAAAGAAATCTCTGGCGCTGCCACTGAGCCTGCAGCCCCGTTTGGAAGAAATGTGCATTGCAAAGCAGGCTCAGGCCCGACTTTTTTTTTCTCCTGACAGAAAAGGTTTGAGAACCACTGCGATAGAGAACTGTAGCGGATACAACCCGTTCTTCTCCGTGTAAACGTGGCCTTAAACCACAGGTGTGAATGGCTTATATTTTAGCATGAGTACGTCCACACAGCGGCTTTGGAAAAAGCTTGCCGGCGGGCGTGTCTGAAGCTCGACCAACAACCAATCACATGAATCTCCCGCCCCTGACACAAGCAGCGGTTTGATTGGCTAGAGCTTGTACTGGAATATGATTTGATTGGCTGACGCTTCCACCGAAAGCTTCAGAAGATTCAAAAGTTGAACATTGCTCAACTTTTGAATCCTGAGATGCCTGGAAATCTCCGCTTTGCTTCCCACAATGCAGTTCGGCGAAAAGTGAGGCAAAGTGACGTCACCCCATTCAAAGTGAATGGGCAGAAGCGTTGGAAGATTTTTTTAACGCTGCTGTGTGGGTGGGCCGTAACTGTATGTGAGCAGTTCTTAAGCAGTCTGCTTATTGAATATTTCACGCAAATGAGTTGATGTTTTTTCTAGGGCCGGGACTCGATTAAAAAAATGTATCTAATTAATTAGAGGCTTTGTAATTAATTAATTGAAATTAATCGCATTTTTAATCTCATATAAATATTTGACCTGAGAACAGTGAGAAGCAATTTTTTTCACA
>CALSBZ010046749.1:403767-414274 GCA_943591055.1 Gobionotothen gibberifrons
ATTATGTGTGGTGGTTGAGCAGCCTGACGGCCCAGGGGTAAAAACTGTTTTTTAATCTGTTTGTCCGTGACTTGAAGCTCCTGTATCTTCTCCCAGAAGGCAGGAGAGAGAACAGTCTGTGTCCTGGGTGAGAGCTGTCCTTTATGATTTGATTTGCTCTGCTGAGGCAGCGGGAGGTGGAGATGTGTTCCAGAGAGGGCAGGGGGCAGCCGATGGTTTTCTCTGCCATCCGTATCACTCTCTGCAGGGCTTTCTTGTCCGCAGCTGAGCATCCTGCATACCACCCCGAGATGGAGTATGACAGCACGCTCTCGACGGTCGCCCGGTAGAAGGACACCAGCAGCTTCTTGTTCAGTCGGTTCCTCCGAAGCACCCTCAGGAAGTGTAGTCGCTGCTGGGCCTTCTTAACTGCTGCAGTGGTGTGTGCTGTCCAGCTGAGGCTCTCCGATATGTGAACCCCCCGGAACTTAAAGGTGGAGACCCTCTCCACTCTCTCTCTCCATTGAGGTGAAGGGGGGCGTGATCTGGACGGTGCTTTCTGAAGTCTATGATGATTTCTTTTGTTTTGCTTGTGTTCAGATGTAGGTTGTTAGCTGAACACCACGCAGACAGCTTCAGGATCTCGTCTCTGTATGTATTTGGCCGACCACAGTGGTGTCATCTGCAAATTTGATAATGGAGTTAGAGGGGTGAATGGGAGAGCAGTCGTGGGTGTAGAGTGTGTAGAGTAGAGGGCTCAGCACGCAGCCCTGCGGGGAGCCAGTGCTGAGGGTGCGGGTGGAGGAGCAATAAGGGCCTATTTTCACAGTCTGAGGACGGTCTGTTAGGAAATTGTTGATCCAGGCGCATATGATGGGGGGGAAACCTAGGCTTGACAGTTTTTCCACTAGTATGTCAGGTATGATGGTGTTGAAAGCTGAGCTAAAATCGACAAACAGCATCCTGATATAGTTGCCTGGGCCTTCTAGGTGGCTCACAGCTGTGTGAAGGACCGTGGCGATGGCATCATCCGTGCATCCGTGCAAACTGATGAGGGTCGAGGGAGGGTGGGAGGCTGGCTTTGATGTAGTCGGCTATCAGTCTTTCGAAACATTTCATCACAGCCGATGTTAGGGCTATGGGCCTGTAGTCGTTGAGCTTAGCTTGTTGCCAGCTGGAATATATTATCTCTCCAGTAACTTTCCAATGTTAAATTCAGTTGGTGACTTTTTTTTGGACGGGCATTGTATATACACATTAGAAGTTAAAGGTCTCCTATTATACTATTTTTAGGCATATATTATCAGATATATAAAAAGCATGTCTCTGAAGCTGTCTACCAGCCCACATTTTAGTAATGTCGTCATGACTGCGTCAAATCTGGATGAGCTCCGTTGTTCCCCCGTTTTTAGAGATGTGGGTAAGGAGGAAAAGAGAGAGGGTTTTATTTTCTGACACTGTGAGTCTCCTTACACACTGGGGACACATATTTACGCATAAAATACATTAAAAAGTGCATTTTGCATAATAGGTGACCTTTAAAATACAATTGTGCCATAAGAGTCCTTGCTATACAGCGTCTCATGCACAGGAACGAGCCGAGCGTCCTCCACAGCACAGGGACCCTCTGAAGACTCACAGTGAAGATAGCAGAAGCTCTCTGTGTTTTCTATGTCGCCCCGAACAGTCCTGAAGCTTTTGATGGAAACGTTGATACTCTCTAGATATTCCATCAGACTCCAAACGCCATTAGCTCATCCAGTTTTAAGCCAGTGATCTTTAAACTTTACTTGTCCTAACATATCATGTCAAAGATTGATGCTGCGAGTGAAGGGAAACTCAAAAGCTAGTGTCCTGTAGATATAGGAAGGAACATGTTTGTTCAGACAGTGATGGACGAGGATGGATAATGAATGAAAAGTCACACAGCCATTTCAGCTGGGCTGTAGTTGACCATAAGAACAAATGGTTTTCAGTAATAGCTAGCATCTATTGTGTGTGTGTTTCCCCATTGGACTTATTTTAGCAACACTTTCCAGTTCTTCAATCTCTTCAATAACATTGTACCAATTCATACCAATGAACACATGTGACGTCATGTTCTTTGTTAGCTTCTTTGTACATCTTGTTCTTGGTGGTGTGTTAGGGTGAGGGACTTGGACTCACAATGTCTGACAAATCAGGTTACAGCCATGCTTTGGTGAGAATAATAATATGATAACTCATACGTTGATAATCAGAACTTTGACAAGTTCTGCTTGGATTTTAAAGTTCAGTTACACTTGTAAACTTCGGTATGTTAAATTGAGTTATGTCTACAAAAGGTGTAAACCATTTGTTTTGCCATTCACATGCTACTCTCTGCTGGTACACTTCACTGGTTGTTCAAATGTACAAGTGACTAAGTCAAAACCAAGAATTCAAGATGATTGAATGCACAGTGAAGCCAGGGTGTTTTGAAGTACTGTTACTAGACTACAAAGCATTAGTCAAAAGCTCCTGCAGCAGAAACCTATCTGTTAGTGCTATAGCCAAATGTAAGGAAGAGATTCCACCAATACTTAACTCGATAGCATGTCTGCATGTAGGGGAGGAAACGTATACAAAATGTACACCACCCCAAATTGATCATGTTGTTGATAGTGCTACAGATGCGCTGCGAATAAAATTAGACTCTGTTGCTCCTTTGAAAAAGAAGAAAATAAAACAACATAGACTAGCTCCATGGCATAATGTCGAAACCCGCAAAATAAAGCAAAAGTCGAGACAACTTGAAAGGATATGGCGTTCCACTAAACTTGAAGAATCTCGTTTAATTTGGCATATTACTCTCAATGAATATAAGAAAGCACTGCGTAAAGCGAGAGCAGCTTACTACTCTTCATTAATAGATGAGAATAAGAATAATGCAAGATTTCTTTTCAGCACTGTAGCTCGAATGAGCCTTCTATTCCCATAGCACTCAGTAGCATTTATGTGCTTTTTTAACGATAAAATTGTTACTCTTAGAAACAAAATCAATGACCTCTTGCCTTTGACCAGTATAGTGTTATCAACAGCTCCCGGAAACGTAAGTTCTAATATTACACTAGATAGTAAACTAGAATGCTTTTCAGCCATAAACCTTGAACAATTAAATTCAATGATTCTTTCTTCTAAACCATCAACGTGTATCTTAGACCCAATTCCAACTAAGCTGTTGAAGAAAGTTTTTCCATTAATTGGCACTTCTTTATTAAATATTATGAATATGTCTTTATTATCAGGCTATGTTCCATAATCATTCAAAGTAGCAGTAATAAAACCGCTTCTTAAAAAGCACAACCTCGATCCAGAGGTTTTAGCCAACTATAGACCTATTTCTAATCTTCCGTTCCTCTCAAAAATTCTTGAAAGCAGTCGCAAAAAAGTTGTGTGATTACTTAAAAAACAATGATTTATTTGAAGATTTTCAGTCTGGCTTTAGAACACATCATAGCACAGAGACAGCTCTGGTTAAAGTCACAAATGACCTTCTAATAGCCTCAGACTTGTCTCTATTCTTGTCTTGCTCGATCTCAGTGCTGCATTTGATACTATCGACCATGATATCCTATTGCAAAGACTAGAGCACTTAGTTGGCATACAGGGAACTGCTTTAGGCTGGTTTAGGTCCTATCTATCTGAACGCTCTGTTTGTACGTGTCAACGATGAATCTTCCATGCAAACCAAAGTTAGCCATGGAGTGCCACAGGGCTCAGTGCTTGGACCTATTTTGTTCACATTATATATGCTTCCCTTAGGCAATATTATAAGGAATCATTCTGTACATTTCCATTGTTATGCGGATGATACTCAACTATATTTATCAATCAAGCCTGATGAATCCAATCATCTAAATAAAATTCAAGGACTTAAAATGTGGATGACCTTACATTTTTTGATGTTAAACACGACCAAAACTGAAGTTATTGTACTCGGCCCAAAGACTCTACGAAACAAACTATCTAAAGATATATTAACTATGGATGGCATTAATTTGGCCTCCAGTGAGACTGTAAGGAATCTTGGTGTTATATTTGATCAGGATTTATCTTTTAACGCCCACATAAAATCTATCTTAAGGACCGCCTACTTCCATCTACGTAACTTTGCAAAAATCAGGCATATCTTGCCTCAAAACGATGCAGAGAAACTAGTCCATGCATTTGTTACTTCTAGGCTGGATTATTGTAACTCCTTATTATCAGGGTGTACCAAGAAGTCAGTTAAGTCGCTTCAGCTGATTCAAAATGCTGCAGCTCGTGTACTAACCAGAGTTAGGAGAAGGGACCACATTACTCCTGTTCTGGCTGCCTTACACTGGCTCCCTATAGAACACAGGATAGAATTTAAAATTCTTCTTCTCGCCTACAAAGCCCTTAATGGGCAGGCGCCATCTTACCTTAAAGAACTCATTATACCCTACTGTCCTACTAGGGCATTGCGTTCCAAGAATGCAGGGTTGTTGGTTGTTCCTAGAGTCTCTAAAGGTACAATGGGAGCCAGAGCCTTTTCTTATCAAGCTCCACATTTGTGGAATCAGCTTCCAGTTTGTGTTCGGGCGGCAGACAGCCTATCCGTTTTTAAGAGTGCGCTTAAGACCTTCCTTTTTGATAGAGTTTATAGTTGATAAAATAATCTAATAAGAGTGCATTGACATAGACACGTTGTGCCTCTTCACCTATACATTTGAATTCTTACTCTTTTTTTCTTACTGATGGTATGTCATTTGGTTGTGTGTGTAGACGGTGGAAGCAGGGAGAGGCATATACGTGCCTTGAACCCTGCTGAGTCAACGCACAACTGTTGATTGGTGTCAGTGCCAAAAACTTTTTAGGAGCAATGCGCTCATGGTATAGATGTGGCGCATACATCTTAATTCCTACTCTTTTCCCTCACCCTATCCTAAGGGAGTGCATGTACGTAGACACGTTGTTCCTCTCCACCTCTGTTCCTTACTTCTTACTTGCTACCCTTTTCCCTCAACCTATCCTAAAGGAGTCCATGTACGTAGACACGTTGGTTTAGCTGCTATAGGCTTAGACTGTCGGGGGGGACCTTACTTCTTCCTTTTGTCTGTCTGTACCTGTGTACTCTCATGTTCTGAATAACCCAGCTTCCCCCAAATTTATTTTGGTGTCTATCTACGCTGGGATCCTGAGTCGTGGCTGATCCTGTTGCTGCGGTCCTGTGTCCTGGATCCTGAATCATGTGTCCTGGGTCCTGCATCCTGAGTCCTGGATCCTGTGTCCTGGATCCTCTATCCTGAGTTCTGGATCTGAGTCCTGGACTTCGAGTCGTGGCTGAACCTGTCACTGTGGTCCTGCCTGACTCTCATCATACTACTTCCCTGATGGCTCCCACAGGATTGTTGACATCCTCGTGGATTCATCTTCTTATTACAGACACATGCATTTCCAAACATTCGGTCTACCTACGCTGTAAAATGTGTTATCTCTTTGATTTCCACACAGCATCTATTGCACGTCTGTCCGTCCTGGGAGAGGGATCCCTCCTCTGTTGCTCTCCCTGAGGTTTCTCCCATGTTCCCCTTTAAACTGTGGGTTTTCTCCGGAAGTTTTTCCTTGTACGATGTGAGGGTCTAAGGACAGAGGGTGTCGTTTTCTCATACTGATATTCTAAACAATCTGTGCTGTTGTATTTGCTGTAAAGTGTCTCTACTGTAGGCTATTTTTATTATATGTACAGCACTTTGGCTCGACCGAAAATTGTTTATAAATGTGCTATATAAATAAAACTTGATTTGATTTGATTAATGTTATATAATAATACATCATTATTTATTGGTTGATTGATTTATATTATGTATTATAAATTCATAACTGCAAAGGAGCTAGTAACTAAACTTAAAAATGTAGTGGAGTAAAAGTAAAAACATGTCTCCAAAACGTAGTGAAGTAAAATGTAAAGTAGCATAACTTGAAAATTCTCGAGTGAAGTAAAAGTACCTAAAACTTGTACTTAAAGACCCCCTCTCTTTTTGTCCTGATCCATTTATATAAAAACCTGATCAGATTTTGGCAACTTTGTGATGTCACATTGTTTTTTGGGTTGTGCAACCATTAGCCAATAACCAACCCCACACCTTGTCCCCTGAATCTCCCCCTAGAGCAGCAGCTCATTAGCATTTAAAGCTACAGACACAGAATCAGCACCTTTGGAGCAGGGCTTTGGTGTTTCAGCCAAAACCTTCAGAGACAGGTTCTGGATATATCTGAGACCTGTAATATATTGTTGAAAAATATTATAATTGGGGGCTTTTAAGTACAGTTCTTCAGTAAATGTACTTAGTTACATTCTGACACTGAGCCCACCTGATGTCATAACTAAATGACAAGCTATTGTCTGTACTGATGGAAGACCTAGTCAAAACATAGTGAGGTGAGAATCCCCTTTTCTGGCAAGACACTTATATGAATTATTTGTATTGCTAGTAATGGGTTTAAACCTAATAATAAATCTATCTAATATTCTTACTTGTAGGCACTGTTGATTAAACTCATCAGAGTCAAAGTGTGTTTTGGTAAAAGGTCAGTGAACAACGAGTCCTTGGTTTCTGGTATCAAAATGTTGATCTCCGGCTCACATTGGCTTACAAAAACTATGCCATACATTTCTTTTTTGATGTCAGTCTAAGTGGGTGGTCGGATAGAAGAAAAGTTGGAAGCCGTCCAGTTTCCCCATTTATGGTGGGCGAGGAAGAGTTGCTCATGCTTTCCTCGGTCTCACATATCACAGGAACAACCTGCTGCAGGATGTTAAAAATGTCTCTGTGGAGGAGTCGCTGTTCAGCTGCTCTTCTATATTTAGTTGTGGTGAAAATCTATGTCTTTCCAGTCCATTTTCTACCTGTGGAACGTATTTGCCCTACAAGGCGATCATTTTCTCAACGAATGTTAAATTCCAAAGTTCTCGTAAAATGTCCTTCTGATTTTAAATTGGCATGTCCTTCAGCATCACCCCAGAACAGGCTTTACATTTTACGCTGTGCAAAGTGTATCATCTCCAAACATGTCATGGCTTCTTGATATCTCTCTATGATTTAATCTGCCTAACACAAAAGAGCCCCCCCAACCCGGTTCCTACCTGAATTGATAGGATTAATTGTTGTACAAACATTACATTTTCTATGCTATTAAGACAAAGGTCCAACTATAATTGTATATGTTATTATGGATTGAAAATTAACTTGTAAAAGTGCTTTTATTGGCAAATGATCCTGAGTCACTGTGAAATAATTAGGCTTAATTGAAACCAGTAGGCCTACTTCTACCCCTCTACAGTTCAGAGGTAAATGGTGTACTTTTACTCCACTACATGTATTTAGTACCTTTAGTTACTTCACAGATCTGGATGAATGATGTGAAATATAACCAAGCCTTAAATCAGACTGTAGTTCCACCTGGAGTAAATCCACAAGCTACCCTGCAGTATACAAAGTCATTCAAACTAGCTGCACCTTTACCAGCTTTGAGAACACTTTCATGATCAATCATTATAAAACATATCATATATATTATTCTGAAATGGACCAATCTGCACAACGACTACTTTTACTGTCGCTACTTTCACTATATTTTGATGAGAATACTTTTCTACTTTTACTTGAGGAACATTTTGAATGCAGGACTTTGACTGAAACAGAGTATTCCTACACTCTGGTACTTCTACTTTTACTCAACTACAAGATCTGAAACTGATGCTTAAACACTAATTATAGCCTGCCACCATTAGTGAATATTAAAGGTCCCCTGTTGGAGCTATATATCTCTTTATATTATTTAATAGTTTAACATTTATTTTCTTGCTGTTTATAGTGTTTATTGTAAATGTATTCTTAATTAGTCTCATAAGTTAAAGTAGTTTATATGCTTTTATTTTGAAGGCATGTTTGGGCACTGGGTGATTAGAGCACCTGGTGTAATTGTATATATTGGAGACAGGTGGGTGGTGGGAGCCAGAGCACTAGTAGGCAAACGTTTTTTTACCAGGGTGTTTCAAGCCACACAAGGGAAAGCCATAGGAACGGCTTAAGGAAAAGAGATATAGGAAACCTGTTCATTGTACTTTATTATTGGAATAAAATGCACAAATGGAGGTTCTTGTCTGGACTTGGATGAACATTACACACGTAAGATCCGCTAACTAGTGCCTCAGCGGCTGTTTTAGTTCTATAGGATTTTGGCCGCTACAGTCCCCTATTACACTCTTTTTCATCTATATATTACAGGTCTCAGATATATCCAGAACATGTCTCTGAAGGTTTTGGCTGAAACACCAAACAGATCATTGTAGCATCCCTTAATCCCCTCTGTTTCAAAAGTGCTGATTCGGTATACAAAGATAAATACATAACTAGTATTAGAAGAAGGGACATAATCCCAGGAAGGCTGCTTATGCTGGATTGTTTTTATAAAAATGAAAAATATCGACTTATCAATATTTATACTGCCCCTGATGCAAAAAATAAGCTACAATTATTCAGAACACTTAGAGAACTATTAACAGTGGGTTATACAATTATATTAGGTGGGCATTTTAACACAGTAACAGAAGACATAGATAAGAATGTGATATAGATAATTACAGACATTTAACTATAATGAATACTGATTATAAGATACTAGCAAAAATAATAATGAATAGATTAATTATTATTTGTGATATTGGGCTATATAAATAAACATTGATTGATTGATTGATTGATTAACAGATATACTAGATCAAATAATAGATAAAGAGCAAACATGTGCTATAAAAGGTTGCCTTATGTGGGACAACTTATCAACAAACTAAGAAGAAGAAAAAACATTTTGAGTCTGTGACCGAACTGAGGGTGTTTCTCAATCGCGAGGATGCTGGCTTGGTAGTCGCGTACTTCCAAGTCACTTCCTTCAGAAACGAAGCAAGTATACTTCCAAGCCACGGCTTCGGAAGACGAAGAAGAATGGAACAGGCTAACAAGTGTGCCACTCTAACGGTTTCAACATAAACTGTACTGAAAATAAATACCTCACGATGTCTATCTAATTATGAACTTGCTTTACTTTCACGGAACACATTTTTGGTGATAACAAATGTAACAAAGTAACATATTTACCAACACATGTTCTACGCCACTACATACTTACATTTAAATGTGTGCTGCGTCGGTTCAGCCATTCTCCGCAAGGGTTTTTGAAATTGGTCCGTGCGCAAAGCATTGTGGGGATTTTAAGGACGCGAAGTCTACCCATGTGCAGCCTCGAAATTTCCCCCAAACCAAGGACGCGGCCTCGGTGGAATTCCAAGTATGCTGGAGATTGGAACAGTCCTTCGGCGGCACTCGATGACGCAGTATCCTTGAAATATTGGCTTGGAAGCCAGAATCCTCGAGATTGAGAAACGGCCTGAGTCTCACTGGATTAGACGTGCTCTCTGTTTATGTTATTTATATATTTATGCATTGTGTGTTATGTGTATTATTAATGTAACTTGTGTATATTATGTACCGCCCAAATAATTTAAAATAAAGCTTTCCCAAAAAAAAAGTAAACTATACAGCGATTCTGCCTGTGGACACCTCAGCCGTCTCTCGAGTTTGTTTTTTCAAATCAGCAGCTCTTCATTTTTTTTCCTGCTATATTTGACGAGTGATACAAATATTTGTTACCACAAGTTGTTAATAAAACTGACACTGTTGGACTCGGTACTGGTTGACTGCTACCAGAAAGGAACGAAGTAGCGGCTGAGAAATAATCATATATTAAAAGACAGCAGCATTATAAGAGGCCAACCAGCAGTGGCGGACTGGCCATCGGGACGTTCGGGACCTTAGGGGTAAGCGGCCATCGGGACGTTCGGGACCTTAGGGGTTAGCCATTGTACTGCCTTCCAAATGCTATAAGAACCCCTTGTAGTATGCAGTATTTCTTGATTAACCCGAAATGCCTCACGTAAACATGAGGAGATTTTCCACCTGGCCAATAGGGGGCAGTGTGTAAAGAACACAAGGGTTGATCCAGTATACTTCTGTCACACAGCAGAAGTCTGGACCCCGCCTTTGATCTTAGGCCTTCTCAGTACAGCTCCTCCACCAGAGTGGACCACCACAGTGTGTCTGAAGATAACTACTCTCCTGACAGGTACACACACACTCCAGCTTACACTTGTGTGCAGTAGATGCATGTGCATACGCTGGCATGCATGGAACAAATGCTGACAGGCATACATAATTAAATGTAAACATTGAATGAATGTGCACGAGAGCAAAATGTATAAATATGTGAGTGACAATGTATGAATGTGTGCATTGAAATATGATAATATGAGAGCAAAATGTATGAATGTGTGAGTGTAAATATATATGTATATGAGAGTGAAAATGTATGTATGTAAAAGGAGAATGTATGTGTGTGAGAGGACCAGTATGAATTACGGCCTGTACAGCCCCTCATACTACACTGAACAAAAATATAAACGCAACACTTTTGTTTTTGCTCCCAT
>CALSBZ010046752.1:0-62324 GCA_943591055.1 Gobionotothen gibberifrons
CCATTGAAATGAATGAGAAAAACGATGCAAATCTCACTAGATAAAACTGCATTTCTGATATCAAGAATACACATTACAACTAGTTACAATTGAATTTCTGATATCAAGAATTTGCAATCGAACTATTTAAAATTATATTTTTGATATCAGAAATAAACATTACTACTAGTAAGAATTGCATTTTTGATATCAAGAATTCGCATTCTTACTAGTAAGAATTTATATAATTTTATATCCTCCAGAAATGAATAAAAGCTAAATCGGCTTGCCACAAAAGTTAGACCTTGACCTCGTATGGGTAGGCTTTCCCTTTTATTTTGAAAATGTATGTTGGAAACAAGTTGTTACATCACAAAAAGATATATAATTGGACTCTACTGTACCTTGTTGTGATGAGACGCGTTGTGTAGATGAAGAGGGTTAGGGTGAGGGTCCGTCCTGAGGCCTCGCTGTGTTTCTGAGTGAAGCCTGAAGCCACCAGATGACTCCTTCCAGCTCTGATGTTAACGGATATCTGAGCAATCAAGCAGCCAGGAGCTTCTACCCTCCCATTTCTCATTAACACACACACTCACACTCACACACACTTGACAGGAAATCCTCAGTTGGTAGTGGGGAGTGGTGTAGAAATCCAGGAACGCCTACACAGGTTTTATGCAATATAAACATGTTTCAAAATGTATATTCAACACTCATGTGAGAATAGGACATAGAAACGTGGGTGTTGCCATTTTCTGCTGCTTCTCGTCACTATTGAATTGAATTCCTTTATTCAAATTTACAAGCATACTGTAAATTATTTCGTTCTTGATTGTATTGCTCATAAGTTTAAAAAAAATTGGTAACACTTTATATTAAGGTACACAAATTAACCATCAACTAGTTGTTAATTAACATATTAGCAGTATATTTGCTTTTTATTAGTCATTATAAAACACTTATTAATGCCTTATTCTACATGACCATATTCTACAAGAAATAAGCCATTAGGAGAGTGTTTCCTCAATAACCCTACCTGTTAAGCCCTGAGCCTGTTTTTCAGGTCTCAGGCTCGAAAATGACATTTCCAGAACAAATGACCATAACTACACTTCTAAAAGGGGGAAATTAATAATCTTTTTTCTCAAAGTAATGATAAACCTGTGAGTTGGATGTAGAAAAGTCAGAATCAATATAGATGTTTTTTTCTTTTAAAGAAAATTCAGATTGAATATATTCAAAAACTGTAAATGATAGTGTCCGTCCAAAAGTGACATTTGACCTTTTTAGAGAGGTTTAGCGAAAAAAATTCCACCTCTGGGGCCATTTGGGTGGCCACATCTCTTTTTAACCGTTAGAGCCAATAGAATCGAAGGGGAATTTCCACATACACATCAACGTTACCAAAAATAAGTGGGGGCTATGCACATGCAGTTTGCCTAAAGTGAAATCTATCTCACGCTCTGAAATCTGAAAACTTAAAAGTAGGTTTATTGCTGATGGATTATCAGAAATCATCAAAGTGACTACACATTGGATTAACCTATGGATTCACCTTCAGCAACGTTTTTATTGTTTTAATGCTATTGAAGACAACTTTTGATCAGACAACGACAAAGGTAAGACATATTGCCGTTTTGGCTACCTAGCGCCACATGTTGTGATGTCTGTTTTAGCTGCGTTAGCTTTGTGGGTTTTTTTGCAAAAAAAAAGAAAAAGATCAGTTACCTGAGTTTCTTCCCGTTACATGGATATGAAACATTCATAGTTTATTAAATATTAAGAAGCCCTCGGACACTGTTTCCTGCAGATGATGCGCTTTTCCCCCCGGTGGCGGGGGGATGGGATTTAACAGGCTAATTAGTGTTTATTTATTGCAAGTAAGGAAGTTGTTGTACATGAGTTTTGGTCTTAATATGCTCTGCTCAATATGGGCTTAATAAGGCAGTAGTACCACAAGAATAGTAATTATCCCATAATAACACTTAACAAATATGATCTATTGTTATGTAACAAGACATGAAACTATAAGTGTTAATTGTGTCTAAATAACTCATAATTAGGTATTTATATCCAAGAACATGTTCTCTATTTTAAAGTGAAGTCTTGTTCATAACCAATAAACTAGTAATTTGACTCTAATTGACCTGAACAGGTTCCCTATTCTAAAGTTGCCTCCTCTTCACACTTTGTAAATACATTATAGCACACAACTACTGAAATGAACCGTACATGAACAAAGTAGGCACACGTTGAAATATCTGTTTTATTAATGAACCACTAAAGAGAGGTTCAGACACATACCAAAACATGTCAAGTTTCTCCAAGGCTGAGAACACATGCAGCCTGTACTTTTTAATAAAAACAGATTTTTTCATACTCCTTTCTCTGAGCGCTTGGAGCATCCCCAGGCAGCACAGAAAACCATGGGGGAGACTATATGCCAGGACAACACGGAGGACAAGGCAAAGACAAACTGCATGAAATGCTATTCAATGTTTATTGAATTCCATTTATTTACATGGATGTTCCTAAAACAACACATTTAACATCAACATCATCATGCTGCTGCTGCTAGTGCTTTGACTCATTGTGCTGTCAATTGACAATCATTGATAGGCACCTGTGGGCCTCCTGTCCTGTACTTTAGATTACTTGTGTCCTCATTTACCATGGGATTACTGAAACCACCATGAATTAAAGAAATGGTAGAAATGTATCTAATCAGAATTTTTAAACCTTCCTTCCCTCCCTCTAAATATATCAATACACATTAGGATGTGATGTTCCTGACTACCATACAGGTTTACGAAGATAATATTTGTTTTAAAGAATTCAAAGCAATAAACAACAGGCTCTTTAACCAAGGCAACGTTAGCCTAACATGTATTGGTAACAGGTAAGATAGCTGTTCACACTATCTATGTATATTTTCTACTTTTTGTAATGCTATTTTATTTCTATTTAAGATGTTTACATTCTCGATTGTTTAATTCTTTTAACTGTCTAATGTACAATGCCTTGTCTTTTGCTGCTGCAGCGTAAACATTTCCCCAATTGGTATCAATAAAGTACTTCTTATTTTATCTTAATCCTCAAATATTAGCAAATGTTACTTTAAAAAAACATTGATGTAACTACATATACATATCGATATGTTGTACAAATATTGCAAATCAAAACCTTTATTGACCACTAAATACCAAAAATTGCATTTCTATCCTGGTATTAATGCATTTAAATCATGATTCAAATGGCCCGCCACAAACTTCCGGGGAACTATTGAGTCTCCCTGAACCACGTGACGATCAAGCATTTTGGACTTCCGCTGTCGCAACTCTTCTATCTATATGGCGCTGGTAAAACCTAGTCAAGCCAGCCCGCACATGATATTGCGGTTTATTCCTATCTAAAAACAGAGGGATGATAGCTCATACAATAGAGACTTCAAATGTCTTTTATTTTGAAACTCTACATCAGAATGTCCTGCTATCACCCTGGCGTGAAATTAGTCTTTGATACTGGAGAGTTCTTGTTTTATTCTTATCTAAAAACAGAGGGATGATAGCTCATATATGAGACTTCAAAGGTCTTTTATTTTGAAAGTCCTTAAGTTTTACATTCACTCATTTATAATGTGGTAGTTATATGTAGTTTGTTTTAAATAATTATTGATCACATTATATAGTACATATTTCTTAATTTAATATGTTTGGTATGTTTTTTAGGTGTATTTGTTATTGACAGAGTAAGCGCTTTTATTTTGAATGCAGTTTTTCCAGGACTCTACCGTAATGCATAGGATATTCGCACACCGCAATATCACGTGCGGGCTGGCTTGACTGCGTTTTCCCAAGTGGAGGCTGGCTTGACCGCAGTAGAATTTCGCCGCGATCCCAACTGTCTGTTATCAGCCTGCCCTGTCGCCCAAACTCAATGTGGTGTGTCCCGCACCGTCGTCCGTGACACGCCTTATTTGGCCTTTCATTGCAGACGCACGGCCGATTCAACATGTTGAATCGGCCGTGCGTCGGCCACAGGCAGTCGGACAAAGAAATCACTCTGATTGGCTGTTCAGCTAGCGAATCAGTGCATGTGAAGCGAAATGGTTGCTTGAGAATGTCTTCCACAAGCAACACTCCAATGGCTGATAGCTCCAGTACCGCATGAAACATGTTTTCGATGGACGAGAGTGAAAATGGAACGCACACGCTATTTGTTGTTTGTTTATATCACGTAGTCTGTTCTTCTTCTCTGTCTTTCGGTTGTTGCCTCTTTTGAATGACGAATACACACTACCGCCGCCTCCTGGTAAGGAGAGATATTGCCACTCACGCATGCGCAGTTCCTACGTGCTCGGCCGAAGTCTTTGCGGTGTGTTCCAGTGCGACACATGGCCAACACGCAGGAGAACATGCCGACGCAACAGTCGTCGGCGGCTTCGGCGAGTTCTCTGGTGACTGCTTGGTGTGTCAGGGCCTTTAGAGTTTTACTCCCTACAGGGTGTACTTTGAGGGTTTTTGACTCTGCAGACCGTTCACATGCATACAAACCTTCATAACACACAAGGGGATGGGTAATAACCGGAAAAGCATGACATGTCTCCTTTAAAGAGTAGAATACGGCATATATTTAGCAACACTGTTGTACTCACAAAGGACTAAATATCAAGAAATGTTTTATTACTGTAGTGTACATGCATTTTTTCTCTCTAAGAAAAACATGACGCCGACATTACCCATAATGCCACTAACAGTCTGATGTCTAGATGGTAACCCTCGACTTGCAAAACTCTTGCAAGATGTGTAGGCTTGAATAGCTAAAGTTAGACTTTGACCTCGAGTGGATAGGCTTTCCCTTTTATTTAGAAATGTATGGTGGAAACAGGTTGTTACATCACAAAAAAATATATTACTGTACCTTGTTGTGAAGAGGCGCGTCGTGTAGATGAAGAGGGTTAGGGTGAGGGGGACCCTGAGGCCTCGCTGTGTTTCTGAGTGAAGCCTGAAGCCACCAGATGACTCCTTCCAGCTCTGATGTTAACGGATAATAACTCAGGTCTGCTTCAATATGTACTTTGGTGTTCATATTGATAGTGCTCTTAGCTGGAGATCCATGTTGAAAATCTCTGCTTTATCTCAATAGTGGAGATATTTCTTCGCGTAGAGCTTAAGGTCTGTGTAGTTGAGCAGAAGTAGAATGAAAATATTTATGATTACACATATACACAGTTTGCTATGTGTAATGGCAAGCAAGTGTTGTTCCCCTGTCATTCCTCAAAGATTTGATGCAGCTATATGCTCTGATTTGTTGCTCTCAGCCATTAGGCTGTCATGCATCCCTTTGTTTACTTCAGGACCATAGTGACATCACTATGTAACACTTGCGTTTCTATTGGCTAGCGCTCCAACCCATTGTACATGATAGGCTAAGGGGCAGGACATATTTCAGCGGTTGACAAATCCCAGCAGAGCCAGTCAGCTAACCAATCAGAGCAGAGCTTTTTGAACATTAAACCTGAAGACATGTCAAAGTAGAGGCACAAAATACAAATATGACCCCTGCAAAATGAGCATTAGGGCCCCTTTAAAAGTCGTAGAAAAGGTTAATTTTACCGTGCATTTCAAAAGGCATTAACTTATTCAGATTTTTCTCAATGTATTACCTTGCTTGATCCCGTTTGTGAATAGGGCCGGGAGGGATGGTGCAGACACGGTAAAAATAGACACGGTGAGTGACGGCCAGAGTGTAGAAGAGGTGGGAGGCCTGGGGCACATCTCTGAGGAAGGGGGCTCTTTAAGCCACACACACACACACACACACACACACACACACACACACCTTTTCAACACGCCGTTTGGGACCTCTTCTCAGGTGATGACAGAGCAGATTTGTTTGAGAGTTTAACTCATCTTAAATTGCACAATTAACAATATAAATCTATCTAATTTCCTCTAATGCAATGTGGCATTAAGCAGAGGTCAGCAGCTGTCCTAGCTTTACTCTACTGACATCTTTGGTTACGGTACAGATTAAGATTATTTGTTAACACAAAACTCAAATGAATTTAGAAATAAAAATGGTCATATATCTAGCTGCAGTATCCGAAGTAATTAAGGTTAGCTCAACATGTATGCATCATAATACTGTAATTTAATGTGATTCTGAAATGGGCCATTAAGCAGTATATTTTGATGCCAATACGTTAAGTAAGATTTTGAAGCAGCACTTTTACTTTTAAAAGACTCTTTTTTATAATTTGGTTATGCTCCATTTGCTTGAGTATAAGATCTGTGTATATCTTACATTACTGGTTATGAGTTGTGCAGGTATTAGGTGGACAAATATATATAATATGACAAATTAAAACGTTTGACCTGTTGATAGCGATAAGAAGCTATTGTAATTCAGCATTGTTGGGAAGAGATTTTTTTTGTGTGTAATACATGTGTAAAACATATAGTTACATAATAAAAAATGTAATAATCACTATTTTAATTCAACGAATTAATGTTAATATAATTAGATAACTTTTCTCAAGGTTTTAAACTGGGAATTAAAAGCTGTAAAATCCTTAAGACATGATAAATTACATAAAGTACATACATTTAAACCAGGAAGTTTACTCAGCACTCACTAGTGTCAAACATTAAACTTTTTTCAATATAACTTGAAAAAGGATCAGAGCAGAGCCACTGAACAAATGTTATAATCTACTCATAAGCTTTTTATGGGATATATTTAGTTATAACTCTTTGGTAATGAACATTTTGATTAGTAACTTATTTAATAACAATTATTTTTACAATAGTTTAAACGGATAACACAATTGCAGTTAAATAATATTTCTTTAAACTAGCTACTTCCCAAAACCGCAGTTCACTCTGAGGCGAATACGCAATAGTTGTAGAGAAATGTCACATAAAACCGGCACAAACATTGACCATCTGGTGGCATAAAGGGGAACAAAGAGCAATGAGAGGAAATGAGTCAAAACATTTCAGAAATTCCTTGTAAAATATATTTTGGTCCAAAACACAGATTTTTCAAAAATACAACATGTGAAATCATCGAGGAGAGGAGGCATCAAACAGAGAGCTGCGCTGCCTGGCCAGTGATTCAGAAATAATCCATCATACCACCGTGCTAAGGCTAACTGCAGAAGCTACTGAATTGTAGTGTTAATGTCCACAGTGTTTTACACAGTACTCTAGTTATCACTAAATGTCAAATGTTACAATACACAGAGAGCATATCCTATTGCTATCTTTGTCTAAATCCATCACAATGATTCACATTTGCCACAACACCACGTTCATAAAGGAGTCCGTACAGAATGATGGGCTCATTTCAGGAAGTGTTCTGATGTCGACACATGAAAATATTTTATTTAAAAAAGGCTAATCCTAAAAAAAAAACTGCAGGCTCTTTATAGGCTCCTGTAGCTAAGAGGCGCTGTCCAACATGTTTACAAGTCAAATGATTTAATGTGCTCTCTATTAAATACCACACATTTCAATTTACAAGGCTGTTCTGTACATTTTCTTTTAAATGTAGTAAATATCTTGAGGAAAATCACACATGATCCATTTTAATTGCGATTCTGCTCTGTCACAACAGAGTTAATTTAATTGTATGCAAGGTGCAAATCCTATTAGGATAAAGCTTTGATCCCACACATTTGGCACTCTAAACATTCAAATGGCCCGCATCAATAGATAAATAATATTACGCTCCAACTGTAGAATATAGACTACCATTATTGTTTTAACACCGATCATATCATTATTATTCTAGGATTAAAAAGGAATAGTTTCACTTTTTAGGCACCTTTTTACCCAGAGTTAGCCGGTTTGCTTAGCTTAGCATAAAGACAGGAAACAGCTAGCAGGGCTCTGTTTAAAGAAAGCAAACCCTGACAAACAGCTCCTTGCACTTATAGATGTGTTATTCCTCATTTGTTTGAACAAAATGACAAGTTGTGCGCATGAATTGGCTTCTTTAGAGGTGCTGGATGGAGGATGTCGTTACCTTTCTACCGAGCCAGGCTAGCCTTTCCCTCCGTTTCCAGTCTTTATGCTAAGCTAAGCTAAGCTAAGATAAGCTAAGCATCTGCTCATCCTTGAATAGCTTCACATTAAAAAAGGTCCCTTGTGGAGTTTTCTTGTGAACAAACAAAAGTGTTGTTTACGTCATGTGAAAAACACATTCCTAAATGCAAATGTGTAATACTTTTCCCTCCTCATAAAAATATTTGTAAAGTCTTTATGTATGTTAAATCCAGCATTGTTAAAATCCATGTTCCCTTTCTAGCAGTCTTTTTAACTGCGTTGTGTGTCACCTTATAGGTCAGTGGAGTAGTGGGTTTCATTGGCACTGTGTACAGGGTGCACATTTGTCAAAAATGGTGACCAACTCAGAGAAATTACTGTTTGACTGCTACTAGAGGTGAACAACGACACAAGGAACCTTAAACATGAAAGCAGTTTCAATCTTTTCATTCAACTTTTGGCAAAAAAAAGTAAATAGGCAATGATCTTAACATGTCAAACTCTTACTTTAAGTTTATATCAGGCCTGGGTACCCAGAGAGAAGTGACAAAGAAGAAAACTAAATATTTGATCTCGCACTGACGTGGTCTAACACTGATCAACAGCAGTTTATTTCCGTGTACCCTAATGCTCCAGAGTTAATCCGTTAAAGAGTGCTTAATATCTATAAGAACTGCATCTTAAATCTTAAAAATAAATATATGCATCAGAAGTAGTACATTATGTTGCTACAAACGTAAGTAGTCCCGCCTCAGATCCTCAGAAACAACGATCTGTGTGTGCGTACTATTTTGTTTTGGTCGAAGGGTAAAATAGATGGCAGCGTTCGGAGCCGAGTGTTACGCAAAGATGTTGGAGATGAAGTCGCGAAATCTTTTGGCGTACTGCTCGGGGTGGACTGTGGAGATTTCAGCGCCGGCCTGCAACAAAGAGAGGGAGGATGGAGAGAAAAGGGAAAGGTCATCAACATCATCTGTGAACAGAGTTTAGAATAACCTGACAGCATCCCTCTTCCGCCTCACAAATATATTTATTCCTACAAGCAGTATTATTCCACTGTACAGTATTTCATTTTACATTATGTTCTTGTTTATCTGATTCTACCTTGCATGCATATAGACTCCTACATTTAATTGGACACATTTAGCCTATTGTATTTTATCCCACACAGGGCTCAACCCTAACTTTTAAAAGTGGTTGCCAGGCTGGCAACCAGGCATCAGCTTTTGGTTGCCAAAACTGAAAATACGGTTGCCATTTTTAGTCACCTCACCTTATATTTTAAATAATTAAGATACTATACAGTTATACATCAACTTAATAATGAAAATGTGACACAAATGTGTTCAAATGCTTTACAATAAGTAATTAACACAATTATTTGAAACTAAAGTGGTAGTAAACTTGTCCACCCTCAATTGCTGGTATACAAAATACCAGTAGTGCACCTAGTTTCTTGGTCATCCGTTGTCTCCCTTTCAAATGTGGGTTTTCTTGACCTTTGTGCGGACCCCCACCATAGATCCATTGGCCCTTCAGCATTGAAGTCTTGGATTGGCCAGACTAATACATTTCTAATGTTAAATAAATGAAAACCAGTCACAGTTAAGAATTAGATATTAATTATTAATGCTGTAAATTACCTTTAATATGTCTAACTATATTTTAAATGTGTTACCATTTTATAGAAGTGATTATATTTGTATGCCAATATTTTCCTATGGTAAAGTTTCGTTTTGCACTTTTATTTTGGTAGTAACAAGATCGGGACTCTTATTTTTGAAGGAACTTTTACCGGAAGTGAATGCATAACAGAAGAGCAGAATGTACATATATATTTCACCTCCCGAGACTTTACAAATGTCCTCTTTGCTTTTCGTTCGGGTTCATCTTGCGCTTTATCAGTTGAATCACTTTGAACATTCGTTTGAGATGTTGACGGGTTGGCCGAACTTTTTACCCCACGGTCAAACAACTTAATTTGCTTTGCCATTTTTTGTAAAACAAACACGGCGCACCGCGCACACGAGTAAACGTGCATTGCTTTCTGGCTCCGTAATCACACCAATGCACGTCTCAGGTTCCGACTGGTCACAACAATAATTAAATATCACTCTTAATACAACAAATAATTTACATTTATCTATTTTGGGGTGCACATTTAGCCGTTTGCTGTCCTTATTTCTTTATGTTAAAAAGTGGTTGCCACTGATGGCAACCAAAGGCCAAGAAGTGGTTGACATTTTTTCTGAATGGTTTCCAATGGCAACCTGGCAACCGTTACTGTCGAGCCCTGCTACATATATACATTTGACTTCTCCTGCACTTGCACATTGGTCTTGCAACATAATCTTGCACTATTGTATTTATACTCTGTTTCTTCTTGCCATAACTACACTGTAGCTACAATGCATATGACAGTAAAGCTTTGAACCTTGAACCCTTCTTCCTCCTCTCCCGTGCCACTCACCCCGTGCTTGACAGTTTTTGCTGCATGAGCGGCTTTCTTCTTGGCGTCGTATTGAGTGAGGACGTCGATCAGGCCCATGAAGTACACTTCCCTCTGAGGGGCTCCTGAGATGAAAGGCAGAGAACAATCAGGGTGTTTACATTGGCTGTATCGACAGTACTGACAGAAAACACGAGATGCATTGTGGGACATGTAGTTTATGGGCAACGTGCCTCTGTAAAGTGGCATGTAACCGTATAATAAACGTATTATATTCTTTGCAAGCTCTTGCGGGCCACATAAAATGAAGTGGCGGGCCGGATTTGGCCCCTGGGCCTTGAGTTTGACACCCCTGCTCTCCAGCATGTTAACCTACATAAACATGAAAAAAAGTTAGGACGTGCTGAACAGATTTAAAATATGGGAAAAATAAAGCACTTTTATTGGACTGGTATTGAGTTTCAGGAGATACTTTGAGAAGAAATAATAAATAAATAAAATAATGTGAGAAGAAATAATAAAGAAATAAAATAATGTGAGAAGAAATAATGAATCAAATAATGATTTAGGAAAGAGGAAATGTCTAATCAGTGCATCCTACCTAAAACATTACAATGTAATCTCAGTCTTAAATAATGGCATTGTGTGGCCTGGGGCCTCATGTATAACGCCGTGCGTAGGATTCACGTGGGAAGGTTGCTTACGTAGTAGAAATCCGAAAAATAGGTACATACATTTTCCGATTCACCAAACATTGCGTACCGGCGAGGAAAGTGCGTACTGCACTTCCTACGCCGGTTTCCCTTTATAAATCACAATCGACTCGAAATGCGGTGCAGCTTTTGCGGGCTTCACGTAACGCCCATATTTGCCTATAAATAGTCAAAGAAACGCCCATTCATTCATTCCTTTTGACTGACTGAAGAAGATCGCAGGAAATGACGACAGAACAGCTAAAAAAGACATCTCACGTCAGATTTTGGTTATTTTGGGGAGGTCGAGATAAATCATATTGTTTGGTGGATGCAGTTTGAACCAGAGTAGCAGCATGGAGGTCGGATCGTCACCAAAATAAATAAATAAGTGGTCCGAAAAAGGTTAATGACAAAGAAAATCCACATAGCCTAACCTTCCTCAGGCAGTGTGTTTGCACCGGGGACAGGAGACACCCCCTTGATGAGAAACTGTAAGAAATGATCGGGGAATCCCTCCGGAGTGGAGTCATGGCGACTGGATCTGAATTATTGTTTTGTATTTGGTGGTTTGTGTTCCAGCTGTCGATCAGCAACTCTATATCCATAATCCACCAGTTAAAGGAAAATGAATTCTTCCTATATGATAAATGAGACGTAACATTTTATTTATGGTATTATTTCCACATATTTCTCTCCATTCTTCCTTCTGCCAACGGTGTCGCAGTTTCTCGTCTCTCCCGTTTGTGTGCTTAGTGCGTACGCATGGGTTAGAGTTTGCGTGGAGGACCGCACGTTTTCCCGTCAAGTTAGTATTTTATAAATCGCAAACATTGCGTAGAAACTGGCGTACGGCATTTTTTGAGCGTATATCCCTTTATAAATGAGGCCCCTGAGCCTTTGTTCACCTGGGCAGTTCCCGATGGCGTACACGTCCACGTAGGGGTCGAACTCCCCGGGCCCCAGAGGTTTGCAGCAGGACATGTAGCCTGCGATGCCCTCTGGAGAGGTGCCATAGGACCCCACCGCGGCCCCCGCCAGGCCGTTCTCTGCTTCTGGATCTTCCTCGTTGGACACCTCCTCGCCCTCCTCTTCATCACGTTCAGCTCGACCCACATCGTGGATCCCGAGCAGCAGGCTGTAGTCCATGATCTTCAGCCGCACCAGGAACTGAAGAGGGATATTTGTTAAGAAGTTTACAGAGAAAATGTATTTACTGTGAGGGAAAGACGCACGGTAAAATAGTGCTGAACTGTTAACCAGATCTAAATTAATCTACAGAAGAGTCATTCAAAACATTTGGACCGGTTGTTTCTAGAGAGAAAATCCCTCTAACCCAACCTACCAAAACTGAAATGTCTTTTATATGTTGCTGAAACAAAAACAACAATTTGTAGGAACATTTGTATTTATATATCAACTTGCACTACAGGAAAATCTGGGGATATTGAATGAAATGCCTTGTACATGCACAACCCTCCTCTGCTAGATCCTGCTGCTCTTGATGTTTGTATATTTTCAGTTGATGTCGTTTTGATGCACGACAAAGACAAACTCCCAGTGCCCTGAGATTTTCTTGTTTATATTCTGTGATGTTTACATTTGAGATGCGGCAACCCGTTACATTTTAGCATTTTGTCGAAGAAAATAAATACTTAAAGAATGATCAAAAAAGTAGCAGATGAATCTATCAATTTGAATGACCTATGTTTATGTTTTGAGATGGCATCACAGCCTTGGTGCGTCCCTGACGTGCTGATGGTGCCTCTGTGTGGCGGAGCGGTGCAACAACAGAGAAGTGTCTCATTGAATCACCTACCTCCACATCTCTGTTGAGTTTCTCCATGAACTTCTCCTTCTGCTCATCGGTCACATACACCTTCTGCATGTTGTTCCTGAAGTCCATGTCCTTGAAGGTCGGAAGCTCTTTTCCCTTTAGGAATAAAAAAGCATCTTTAGCAGGAGTTAGGGACGATAGGAGGAGACAGTGGGCCCCATTAGGATATACAAGTGAAGAATTAGGATTTTACCCTTTCTTTGTCACTTGCTTCACGAGCCACCAGAGAGCCCTGAAAAAACACATTCAAAAAAATATTGAGATTCAGAAACATTAAAAATGCAAAAAACGACATTACTTGCAAAAAGTTAACCGATACTTAAGGGTAATCAGTGGTGCTGCTTTCAGTATAGTTATCATACAACAAATTGCTTGTCTAATTATCAAAAATAAATGGATTTGCACGTTCTTTTATTGAGAAATAAATTTAATTTTAAAATGAAAGAAACGATTGTAACATTTCAGTGCATTTATATACTGATACTCTTTTAGAAAAATTCTCTGAAGTCTTTCATCTTCTGTTTATCGTGCTAATGGTCAATTGACGAGCAGTACAAAGCCACTTCTGTGCTAAAGGCAAAAGGTCTAAATTAGCTAAACATGTGCATTTCAGAGAAAACCGTATTTATTGACTATAATGTATAACTTCATCATTTCTTTGAGCAGTGCCGAGTAGTTCCTCCTCACCTTCAGGTCGTACTTCCTGTGCACCAGCAGTCTGTGGCTGAACATGTTCCTCATGACGATCAGGTACGTCTCCTCGCTGTCCACGCTCACACGGTACATCCCGAGGAACTGAGGCAGCAGCGTGCTGCCGTGACACTTCACTATGTGCTGCAGAGAGGGAACAAAGGGTATTCGCATGGCAGCTCGAAAAGTGGAACACGTTTCTAATTTAGACATAAAAATAGCAGAAGATGGATTAACATATTAAAGGCTAAACAGCATGTGTATGAGAGTTTATGGACACCATTTACTGATCATGTTAACATTTTGATTTAACTGACGATCGAATGGAAAACGTATTGCAGTAACAATGCAGTTTCAGAGCTTGGAGACTTATTCTTTTTTTATAAACGTGTTATATTTTGAGTCTTTAACAGTTATTATACTTCACTTTGTAATAAATTACCATTTGTTGTACAGATGAAACTTTAACTTTTTTGGATGTTTTTTTTTCTGCGAGAGAATGCCGCAAACCTGTGTTGTTAAGTGTAACATATTACAGGGTATATGCAGGAATCCTGAGGTCAGATGTAATACCTTTTAAGACCTTTTTTAAGACCCTTTCCATACATGTCAAGACCTCATCGCCACTTGCAGTTCTAACCGGTTACATTGGCGACACACTTTACCTCACATTGACTATATACAGTATTGATTGTCCTTCCTCCTTATCTTCCAAACATTTGGACGCAGACTTGCATTTCCCCATAACGATGTTGCTGAGCAACCGGCGTAAACGGAGCTTCGCGCGCTATCAAGAAGTGAGCGTCCTGATGACGTCCAATCCAACGGGATGCCATAAATAAACTACACAGAATCACACTACACCTACGCAATGATTACATTCAGGCACACTGTAGAACACAACCTCTTTGGACCATTTATATACTTATTGAAAACAAGATACAAAATTCCGTTTAATACTTTTTAATAGCCTTCATTTTCGCTAAATTGATTTATCAACTTATTACTTTTTAAGACCCCGCGGACCCCCTGTACTAATGTATAATACTGCATTTTATGTTGTTTAAAATTCTAATACAAATATTGTAAACAATGAAGACAGATTTGCAGCTGAAAGATTACCAGAAGAGTCTTAAAAAGGCCTACAGTCTTAAATGTTTCCATATTTAAAGGTCACTTTAAAAGCAGAGCAATTACCGAGTGTATCCAGGTTAGACTTTGAGCCATGCTCAGTCAGTTAAAATAGACTTTCTTCACAGTGACCTCATTCAGTGTCCCATGAAACACACTGGGCAGGACGTTAAAGAGTGAATCCTGGTTTCAGGGATGCAAACTCATCATGTATGAAAAAGGTGCCGAGGATCCGAACCCCCGGAAAATTCATCCAAGTAATGACTGAAAGCAAAACATTGATAAAGCCTTTAACAGCAAAGCCGTCGTGCTTGCCCTAATGCTCGAGTACAATATGTTAATATTAGGTTATTTTGCAGCTGAAAAAACAAACATTTCTAAAAAGAATATTCATCATCTGAATCTACAGTTCTTTAACACGCAAAACATGTTCCCTAAAAACTAAATGTTGACTGGAAAAGTGACAATAAACAAACGGTCATGATGAAAGAGGGAAACTGTGTAATGCCTCGGATAACAATGAGTTCATTCAAGTGCATTAAAAAAAAACACTCTGAAAACAGAGCTGCCATTTTTCCTCATCTTCCTCCCTGTTCTATGTAGGCTGCGTAACCACAGGCTACACATTCCTATCAAACTCAAAGCAGCGAAAAGTTTACTCAGTGGTCCGAGTTCTGAAGTCCCCTCACGACTCGGCCGAACAAGCATGAGCACTGATACCAGACTGGGCCGCAAATGTATAATAAGCCTTTATAGAAACTAACAAAATAGAGGGGAAAGTGTGTCACCTTCCTCGTATCTCTACTATTTACATGAACATAGATGTGTTGATATGAACATTTGCATATCTTTAGTAAATCAACAACCATAGAACTGTTTGTTCCCTACGCTGCGCAGCGCTGTAACCTTGATGATTCAGTTTCCCCTAAGGGAGGGTTACATTTAGGGTCTTGATCAAGGGCAATTCAGCACGACAGATGTTTTCTCTTCTCAGTTTGAATATGTAGCGGTCTGCCTACTCACTGCACCACATTTGGGTCGACGTCCCTCCCCATGAGGCAGAAAAAGAAAAGAAAATCCCCCCAGGAAGTGCTAATTTTAGGAGCTCAAAAAAGGTCCAAACAAAGGTTAAAGACAACATTCTGTAAGTAGGACGCAGTGTGGGAAGCTTAACACACAGTTCAGTAAAGCAGACAGGATGCAAGTGATCCAGGATCTGTGTGTGATGGCATCAAGTCTGGAAACGGACAGGAATAACCTTGAATGAATGAGTGAGGGGCAAACTGAATGAACAGGTGGATGGAAGGAAGGATTCAGATTCAAGATGCAGAAGCAACTGAAACTGAAATGACCCAGTTCTTTGCCAGATGTTGGTTTTCCAGAATAAAATAATCAATAATAACACAATCTACCAGTACATAAACAATTTAAGAGATTATTCAGCATTTAGAGCCATCACTCCGCCCGACTTGAAAAAGCTAGCAGAGTGCTATTTGAGGGTTTCCTGTAAAAACATTAAGCTGTGGAGAGACTTGTCTCAAATACAGACGGGCATTTACTAGGCCTGTACACGAATATTCGTTCGTTGGAGTATTATTCGGGTTTCAATTTCGTTATTCGAATTGTTTGTTTTTTCCCCCCAATTTTTTTCAAATTGAATTAATTGAAATCTCCAATATCAACGTAAGAGCTTGTGCCTCTTCGGGGGGTGCTAACACTTAACCATAAACGTTATCGTTTACTTTCTCCGTCTTTATATGTAGATATTACTTTTCTCCGTTAATCTCCGTCACGTTGTTTCCATAGCAACAACAACTTCCTGTCAACAGCGCTACCTCTCCTTCAAAAATAAAAGCATGTCCATAAATAGGAAGCCAAGCCAAATTACACTTAAGACATATTTGTAACACTCATGTTTTACAGGAAGTCCTCAGTAAGAACTAATAAGACGGGGTACGGGAGTAAGAAAGTATTGAGAGGCACTTTAACAAAATGCTGGGTTTTGCTTTTTCCATGAGATTTGTTTAAAATAAGAAAAACATAGAACATAGGGAATTTTCCTTCGACGACCAAGACCTTACCTGGTGGTACTCAGACAGGATGTTGTGCATGTCTGCCACATCCTCGCTGGAGATCTGCTTGATGACCAGCGTCCGGTCGTAGGAGTTGAGGAGCAGACCCTCTCCCTGATCGTCTACACTCCTCACCGGGGGGCTGCGGGTCAAGGAAACCTAGACAAGCACACAGTTAAGAGTAGAAATTAGCCTTTTAGTTTTAACTCCATTTTTTCTTATAATTTGTTTTAATATGTTAAAAAAAGTTTGTTTGTATAGGATATTTTAGACAAACAAGGCATTTTAAAGCACTTTACATAAACCATCTAAAAACGGGTGCTATAAATACATAATAAAGAACATTTCATTCAAAACAGTTCGGAGATGCATCCCTATAGGACAAAGAAGTCTCATCAGATACTGAATATCACTTCACATACCTGATAATCCAGATCCTCAATACCAAACCGCTCCCTAAGATTTCGGAAGACCTGAGGACAGTACTCTTTGAATTTGAAATGTCCTGGGAGATTTTCTCTGCAAAATGAGAAGACGTAAGAAAGTGAAAAGGTGTGGCTGAACACAAATGAATAAAACATTTTTTTTATAGCAGACAGCACACAGACGTCAGGATTCTATCATATGTTTATGTTCCTCTGCAGATTAGCCTACACACATCAGGTACATTTTATTTTAGGTGTAAGTATTTGCATTTCAACCAATTCATCTGCTTATTTCTTACTTGTTAAAGAGGTGGTTGTTGACTTTGATCTTAGTGTTTGCTTTAAAGTCGTCAGGCAGCAACATGACGGGAACAGGCACCTGGTTAAGATCATTGATCTGAAAGAAAGAAGGTAAGAACAATGTTAGCATTTGTTTATTTTTAAACATGCTGCATTGACTGGGATTCATGAATCATCAATGTTGGGCTACAAAAACCATCGCCATTCATATGCCTGAGAGGGTAACTTTAAACTTGTTCAGATCTTTGAGTACTTGTACTTCTAGTAATAGGATATACATTACTGCACTGACTAGTTATACTACATTATTTCCTTTAGTACACTACATCTTTCAGTATGGCCATACAATGATTGTTGGTAGCTGCTACCAGAGTCCACCGTATTTCCACAATATTTTAATAGCTGTGTAGCTGTGACCCAATACACTTTGGTTTATGTTTGCTGTGTAACATAAACAGTTGCAGTGGTGTAAAGTAACTAAGTACATTTACTCTAGAACTGTACTTGAGTATTTAAATGTTTTGTTACTTTGTACTTCGTTCTACCCCAGAACTATTCAGAGGTACATCGTGTAATTTTACTCCACCACATTTGTTTAACACTTTTAGTTACTTTACAGATTTGGATTAATGATGTGAAATATAATCAATACTTAAATCAGACTTTAGTTACACCTGGACTAAATTCACAAGCTACTCTGCAGCATACAAAGTGATTAAAACTAGCTGCACCTTTACCGGCTTTGATAACACTTTAATGCATCAATAATTATAATCAAAACATATAATATATATTATTCTGAAATGGGTCAATCTGCATAATGAGTACTTTTACTTTTGGTACTTAAAGTTTATTTAGCTGCCAATACTTTTCTACTTTTCTTGAGTACAATTACTGGCAACAGAGAATTCCTACACTCAGGTACTTCTACTTTTACTGAAGTACAAGAAAAGAGAACTTCTCCCATTCTGAACAGCTGTTTACAAGTCTGTCACTAGATCCCAATGAACCCACCTGTCAATAATTTGTCAAGGTATCTGAGTTTTTAACCACAGATGATCTTTTAGGGTCACAGAATCTCACAGATGTTGGTAAAGTTAGCTAACTGCTAACTAAGATAAGCTACGTTTACATGGCAGAGATATGTTAGCATTAGCTTCCAGCGACTCACCGAGTGATTGACGCCCCACATGAAGACGCTCAGGACGGGGTCGCTGGCTCGAAACACCTTCACCTTCTGCTGTACGAAATGTTTCTTTTTCGTTTTAGTCTTCGGAGCCAAGACCACCATGGGACTGGAAATAGCTCCGGAGTTACCGAGGGCAGCCATGACCGCAGACGGGCTCTTCTCGTCCGTCTTCCTGGAAGCTAAACGAGCTAACGGCTCTAGCTAACGTCTCCTCCCCGGCCACAAAACAACCAAAGGTCACCTGTCGAGCTTTGGTTATTTTACACGGTCTCTATTTTTCAAAACCTGGCGAGCTGAATCATTACTTAACTTAATTAATGCGTGACTATATTATTTCCCAAATCATTGCTGCTGCTGACAGTCCACCACCGCCCTCTCGAGCCCACCCATGTTATTATCAACCACGTGGTGAGTTTGTGATTGACAGGTAGCAACGACCAGTAGAATCTATATAAGTGCGTCAGGTGATCTAAAGTGGGCGGTTCTGGCAAAGTTGCATGCTGCTTTCAAGTAAGAGAGGTCAGTCGGATTTGTCACCTCTTTAATTCTGTTACCTCATCACTTCGTACCTAATTTCAGTTGTACTAATCTTTTAATCAAATAAAATGTGTGAAATTACAACAAACATACTCTGTTACAAGCTAAAGTAGGCTACATAAGTAATATTGGCAAACTGTAATTAAATTAAATGTGTTAATTATCTAGAATGCCTAATTCTATAATCAATAAATCAGCCTATATCACACAATTAAAATTAGACTAACTTTGGAGTGATTTGTACACTTCATTTTATGTTATTGCAGGAGTATTAGTAATACACCATAATGTGTTGATTGATTTATAGTTTGTATTAATAAAATATGAATACACAAATAAAGGTCACATATATTATTAAAGTATAATTAAACAGCAAGTTTTTTCTTCAGATGCTTAGTTCAGATGTCTTCCACCTGCCCAGGAAAAAAGTTAATACAAACTAATGCTTCAATAAAAACGGAAAATAAATAGGCATATGATATATGCCTATATATGTATATGTATATGTCACTTCACTGTGAATACAAAGTTGTGTTGTATATCTGAATATTCAAAAGCATAACAGTTTTGCAAGATGAGGGCATTGTGCAGAAATGTGAATACAACATAGTCCTCCCAAAGTTCCTGATGGAACACTGATGGACAATGATTAAGTGATAGTGATAGTGATACAGACAGACAGCTTTGTTGGATCAAACCATGCATGATGGTTATGTGTGTTCAGTGTCCTACTTGCTGATCAAATGGAAGCAGATGCATTCAACTCTCATTATGGTTGCCCAAAATATATTTGCTAACCTCTAGAGGGCAGTAAGATCCTAAAAACAAAGGACGACACCATGATTTGAGGTACCTGTAGACATCTGACAGAAACAGAGCTACACACTATTTACTATAACCCTGTTTTGTTTAAAATGGGGAATGTAAATCTTGCAATGTGGTTTTCCACTTCCATCAAGTTGTTGGACTTGTGAGAGACAGATATAATACAAAAAAAGCTGTGGCAGAATTTAAGATATCCAGGGCTTTTATCCCTAATATTGGAAAAGAAGAACATTCTTTTTATTCTTTCTTATATTTATAACAAATAAATAAAATGTTATTTACATTACATGTTATTTGTTAGACGCTTTTATCCAAAGCGACTTACATACTCAGTACTGTAGACAATCACCATAGGAGCAATTTGGGGTGAAGTGTCTTGCCCAGGGACACAACGACATGCTGACTGCAGTGGGGTTTGAACCTGTGACCCCCTGATCCGAACACCAACCCACTGCGCCACACGCCGATGATTAATTGAAAATGTCACATAATATATAGATTTTACAAATACAATATGTGTTTAAACTACAACTGACATGCATAGAGAATAGCAGAAGAACACAAAATCAGTAATATACAAAAAAAGTATTGATTGATTTGATTTACTTTTAATATCGGAGGTGGTCGTACTCAGATAATGAAATGTTTCCCTGCATACAAGAAAATAGCAAATGCACCTACTGTTATAACTGTCCACAACTAGTTAATACAAGTCAATATAATCTTCTATACAGATTAGCTTATGATTTGCAAATCTACTTTCTCAATGCATTGTCTTTGACTTTACATATCACAAAATGCTGATCGTATATATTTAATATCATGTACCATTTTGAAATGAGCTATTAAGAGGTTAAATGAACCCCAGGTAAAGCAGTGTTTCATGTCTGTGTCATAGTTGGGTGTGTCCAGAAGTGTGCTTTGTTGCACCTGTAACCTCTTGCAACAGTTATGTCACAATTCGGCAGATTGCACTGTTACATAACTGCAGAGAGGTGAAGAGTTAAATCACTATATGCGATAGTTTCCAGGGAACGGTCACTTACTAAGTTTCTTCTTCTATATTCTAGTTTTCTAATTGAATGTATGACAGCATTACTATGTTAGTTATTTTGTTTTCCAAATGTGTGGCCTGTCAGCATTCAATTGTAGTAAACAGTTCATTTTTCCAATATGCTTTGAACGCAGCACGGTTTCAAACATACATCTTCGTACACAAGCTCTATTTTTCGCTTTGGCTAAATCTGACACATTTACATCTTAATGATGCTTTTCATGTGTGTTGTGTCCAATAAATAACAAAATAATAGTGAAGTAAAAATATAGGGAACATCCCCAAATGTATTTGATGTTGAAAAAGCAATTGACTTGGTGCGTGAACAAATAAGTGTGTTGTCGAAATACTTTTGGATTGATTATCAGTTTTTGCTTTTCATCTGTTTTAACATGTAAACATTTTGTAATCTTTGACCTAGAGAATGGAAGCACTCCAACTATCTGCTTGCAATGTTTAATTTTTGATTACAAATGTGCATGTCATTATTCACATCATACTTGTCCTTTTTAAGTAAGTTATACAGAGCGGTGGATGTATTGTGCTTGCATCTCATGCTCAATACACAGAAAAGAATCGCCAAGAATAGCAGAGCACCCTACATAGAGAAGTAGGACGTGTGGTGGTGTGATTCTACAAAGGATCATGCTTCCTCCTTCATTTTCTGCAAGGCCTTCATTTCATATCACGCATGGACAAATGGGATATTCTATGCTGTTACCTTGGAAACAGGCATGTATCTGGTCTCTGTGTTGCAGAGCAAGAGAAAATCATCCTTTATGTGCCTAGTAATGGCAGAAAAGCAGCATGACTCTAATGTGCTCTAATGTGTAATTTCAATTTCACTGCATAAGGAATGTGAGCATAAAGCCTCAAACTGAAATACACAGTAAGCTGCGTCCAAGTGCTTCAGAGGGACCCTTAGTAGTAAAGGCTTCAGAAGTGACAAAGTCCCCATATTTGTTAAGACAACTGATTTAGTGTTGTCTGCCTTCATCATTTGTATCACTTTGTCACCATCCTGACAGAACATTTGATTGTGTTATTGCTTGGAATAATGGAAGGAAGTATTTGGGTTAGCCTACTGGTGTTCCAAAAGGTCTGCTTCTCCGAGGCCTGGGCAGTGCATTACTGTTGTGATGTGTTAGTTTCATCAAGGTCATATATCTTTTTTTGTCTTTTTTATAATTAGCTGGCTGCTAGCATGGCTCTTTGGATGGCCATGACAGTCAGTCAGTCAGTCAGTCAGTCAGTCGGCCCAAAGTATCCTGTGGGATACATTTCCTGAAATTCAATGGTGATCCCCAGACTTTCCCTCTAATGCTATATCAATAGGCTTCATGTGTGGTTTTGATTGTCAGTGTCAAATATCTGGATAACTCTTGAATTGCAATTTGGTTCTGACTTTGTTGTCCCCCTCACGATCCTTGATTCTATTTTAGTGCCAACTATGGGTCAAAATGTTGATTTGTCCAATTCAGAAAATGTCACACAGACACAATTCTGGCACATTCAAGAGAGGGCTAACTGCAACTAGTGCTGGGTTTGCTAGCCCTTCTCTAGTGCAGGGCTAGCTACGAGTTTTGGGGTTATTTGAAAATGTACTAAACCCGGCTAAAAGTTGCCAATGTTAAACGGGGCCCATGAAAAAACAGCGGACTGATAACAATTCTATACTTTTAGCACTCACATGTTAAAACTGACATGAACCCAGGCCAATATAATGCATTGTCAATTATATACCGGAGTTAGCGGAGGGTCAACTGCAGTGTAGAAATCTGTTACAAATACCTACAAAACCTTTGAGTTTCCCCATCAGCCTCAGCTGAGCTTTTTGTTTATTGCCAACTAGCAAATATAAACATGCTAATAAAATGAACTTAGATGCTAAACATGTTAGCTTTAAACCTGCTAAACATCAGACAGGCTGCTTTGTTATTGTTAGCATGTTGCCATGCTGTCGTTAGCATTTACCTCAAAACACTAATGAGTACAGTAACTAAAAGCCATCGTTTATTGTCTATTTTTTGATGATTCTAATTGCTATTGCTAATGCATCAAAAGTAGAAGTACTCATAATGCAGAGGGATTGCTTTTACAGTTTAAAATACCCTGTAGGCTATTATTATTCTTAGTTAACAGTTAGGTTACATTTTAGAGACAAACTGCTCAGTTGGATCTATGTTTCTTGTTTAAATCATGTTTTGTATGCAACAAGTTAATCTTTAGAGTTAATAGTAACTGTTGACTGAAATGTTGGGATGCAGACAATAGTAGCCTAAAGTTTAATTACTAGAACCTCACGTAATTGTACTTTCTCTTACTTTCGTGACATATCATGGGGTATCCAGATTATGTTGTTTATGTTTTTGTGTAACTTAAAACCAAAAATGTGATGTGATAGATATCATCTTCGTCAACTTATCATCATTATCAACAGCAGCATTATTCAGATTCATCACAAATACCTTCATCCAACAAAAAGAACACACCCAACAGCCATTGTTATATTAATATATGTTTAATTCTTCTCCATTTTTATTATCATTATGTTTTATTTTCATATTTGCAAATCTTACAGGTCCTTTGTGCATGGACCTTTCATCACGGCACACACATTGGCACAACAAGATTGTTCAGATATAGATAAATTCTAATCACACTTTAATAGCACACCATTTCATGACTTTTGCAAGGACTTCGGAGAGACATAACAAATTAGATTTTTTTTTTCCTCTACTGAACTCAGAATTTGTGGTATGATGTGCCAGAAATAAAACATAATAGTAACATGGATATTCTCAACTCTCAAATAAACAAAGCATAAATAAAAGGAAATTAAAAACATGAGATATAACCATAAGATGTGCAGCAGTTGAATAGAGCTCTGATGAATGATGAGTTTTGCCATAAAGGTGCCTTTCAAGCACAACACTTCCCCTAACATGAAATAAAATAATCTCTGTCTTTAAATAAGAAACTGCTGACAATATAAAAATACATGGCATTGTACTGTAGTTCATTAAATAAACCAACAATTCATATATAAAATATTATATTGACGTGTATAAAAATATGCCTTACAACTTTTTGAAAAGGGAACAGCCGTAAGCTTTTTGTATGCCACTTCAGAACACACAGTCAACCACAAAAATCCAACATATGTACAAACAATCAACTAATAAGCAGTCAGAATGCCATTTTGACAAATAAAATGAACAAAAGCATCCAGGATCATATTTGTAAGATTATTTTTCTGACTTGACATATATATACTGTAAGATTCAAGCAGTACTTGATGGAAACACATACTCAAAAATAAATTAATAGAAAAGAAATATTCTGTCAATTAGGTATGTTGATATCAGTGTATCTTTGGAGAGAGGGAGAGAGGACGGTGAGGGAGACACATTTTTCAAACATTTGTGTCGCATCACCTGCGTAACAGTATTTCAGCCCACTGAGATCAGAACAAACACAGGCAGTGTCAGCTATCCTAAACTAAAAAGTGAAATAAAGATCTACCAGAAAGCCAGGACAAGAGCCAGGGAATATAGAGATCATTCGGAGTAATACCGCTTGGATCACTGAGGCAGTTCACAGAGCATTAATGTAAGCATGCAGCATGTCACCAGACGACGCAGAGGACGCTGCTGCAACTGTTGAACATTCAGGCAGATGTTATTGTTGCTGCTGCTGGACTGTGAGTGTGTGTGTCTTGCTTTAGAGAGGACATGAACGTTAACTGGTATGTATTTTCCATAGGAAGTGGTTTATCCCTGCTACCTCCTGTCCAGGCAGTGTCTAGCACATGCTAAAGCCACCCTCTCTCCCTGTGCTCCTGCTCCTCCACCACCTCCTCCTCCTCCTCCTCCTCCACCTTCTCCTCTTCCTCCAGGCTCAGAGCAATTGGACAGACTCATGCCTCACTCCCCATCGCATGGTAAAGTGCCATCTTCGCTGGCACGTGAGGGCACAGGCGTGCCGAGTTCATCCACGCACCAGCAGTGGCCACGCTGCATGCCCTTGGAGGAGCGGCACTGTGTGGGGTTAAAAGACAGAGGGATATTTTGAAAGGGGAAGGAGGGGAGTGGGAGAGTGGGAGAAAAGGTGGTGAGAGAGGAAGAGAGAGAAAATGATATGTCATCATAGCGCAGTACTGAGAGGCTCAGAGGATGAAGTGTCACATATTCTCAGCTCCTGTGGTCACAGACAAATCTCTGGATGCACCGAAAAGAAAGCTGCAGTGGGGTGCAGCTCTCAGAAATACACACAGTTACACAGCAGCAAAGACACATGTTCAGATCACATAAGAGCCAATAAAGTTACAGGTGTGTGTGACAGTCTACCTGCTTTTTCCTGTAGAAGCCACGGGTGTCACAGTTGGGTATATAGATGTCACGGTCAGACTGGAAGATTGTCAGCTCCAGACCCCTCAGGACAAGATTCAGCAGCTTGCGGCAGGGTGCCTGAAAACAGCAACGCAGAGTGTGACTAACATAACCAGAAGCAAAGACATGTTCATCTAAAGAGTGGCAGTGGCAAGCTGCTGTCTCCCCTCAGCTGATTGTGTTGTCAGAAATCCTCTTTGATCACAACAAATGTCGATATGAATCACAAAGGATTTGCCACAGTGATGCAGCATTACAGCCAGAAGCAGAGAATATGTATATCAGATGTCACATATTGTGTAACATTATATAACCATATTGTTACACAATGCTTTGGCTTTTCAGGTCAGTGGATGGTTTGAAGTGCGTCTTACTGACACTTTCGGAAATGAATCTGTGTCCTCTTTATCAATTATGTGATTATTGTCATCCATATTATACATACTATGCATTAGTTCAAATGCTGGAGATCACCCGAATTGCAAAGTGTAAAATCTGAGGCGGCAGCGGCCGACTTGAAACTTTCCTGATTCACATCATGCTCAATTAGTTCTGCCGCATAGCAGCACACACATCATGCACCATAATGCATGGCTTCAGGGCAGTGTGTGTACATGCCACTGCAACACCCTAAACGACAGAGAATCCATGGTAATAACTCTTTATAACACAATGCAGCTCAATATACAGCCCTCTGTATCACATCTGATGTGTTTAACACAATAATGTTTGGTAAAAATGCTTTTGACATCTCAGATTTTTGACCATTTAGGTGAAGCTCCATGAGCTTCACTCGTGAAAGACTGTAAATCAAAAGCAGGAACTTACTTTTTCAATGTCACCACTGTGTGAGGGATGGGGACCTGAGAGCAAATGACACACCGGCATGAGAATGTGACATTACACCAACGTAGCCGATAACATCAAACCACAACCACATTTTACAATATAAGCTGCCCTTATTGGTGTATATCTTTGTAGCACTGAGCAGTCACTCAGAGGGATCTATCTGGTGTGGCCATTCAATGAGAGACCTAATTTCCATCAGTATGCTTCCTTTTCAGATAGTTCATCGCAGTATCTCAGTTTGAACAGTAGATGGAGATCACTGCAATAAAAAGCAGCTTGATTAGGATGTAGGTGACACTGACAGTTTCACATTTGTTCTGACTTGTAGGGCAGATCGTTTCAAATGAATTGAAATGGACTAAATGTATAACATTTTTTATCAATGCAGGGATATTTTCACGTATACACTGTTGCAGCAATCTGAGATTACATTTGAGATCCTTGTTTTATGTGATTTGCCATCATTTCTGATCACAATCGGAATGACAAATGACATTTGTTCACAGTCTAACAGTATTAGATGCTTGAGGTCTTCAAATTCATCTGTGGTGTCACACACTATTTGGCCTTTCTTTTTGTTGGTAAGTGACACAGCATCACATGCAATTCACAGCAATACAGGAGACACTCTGTAAAAACATTATTCTGTGGTGGATGTGCACTTGTCCAGCCCACCTGCAGTGTCCATGCAGGTCTGACTGCATCTGTAGGTGCATGCATGTACGTGTGCATACGTGATTTCATGCACGTGTGTATACAGTATCTTACCTGTGGGGTGGGGCCTCTCAGTGGGACTAGTCCTGCTGTGCTTGGCGCAAATGCCCCTTCCCTGCAACAGAGCCTGGAGGGGGCTGTGCTCCCTTGGTGGGGGAACACAGCGGAGCCCCTTGGCACAGCTCAGGGTGTACACACCACAGGGCTCTCCCTGGGCCAACACTGACGTGCTGCCGGCAACATTATGGTCTCTAGGGGGCCGACCTGCCCCCAGTGGATCCCTGCAGGAGGGACAGACCTTGAAGGGGCCCAAGCGGTTTGCCCCGGTCCATGATCCGCAGTGAGCAATCAGCAACAAAACAACGGTTGTTAAGTAAGAAAGGAAAGGCATTTTGTGTCCAGGTCTCAGGTTCTCCACTCTGTCACTCTCTGTCAGTTAAATGTGGCTGATGCTATTTCTGGATGTATATTTCTCCCTTAGTCTCTCTCCCTTTTCTCTCCCCTTTCCTCAGTCTTCCTCCCCGTTTCTATACAGTAGCTCTCCTTGGTGCTTTGCCGGTTGAGTCCCCTGCAGTGCCAGAGGAGACAAATGGAGATCGAGAGAGAGACAGCAAAGCACCAGCTTTTAAAGATCTGAAAGGCGGTGATAGAGAGTGAGTGAGAGAGAAAGAGAGGGAGAGAGAGAGCACAGTTATGACACCTTCAGGGGCTGGGACTCAGAGAGAGAGAGAGAGAAAAGGGGAGAGGGAGAGAGGGAGGTGGCAGGGAAGGAGAGAGAGAGAGAGCAAGTGGGGGGTGGATTATGTTCCTTTCAGAAATTATCAAAATCACTCCACCCTTTCCTGTTATACACTAACACATACATCCAACCCTTCTTCTTCCACTCATTCTGAACGGTACAGATGATGAATCAGAAGTATGTCATGTTCTGCTTTTTGCACTTTCTTCCCAGTGTCAGAGACCTTTCTGGAATCATATTTGCCATGGTAACAAATACAAATGTACACGTGCCTCCATCAGCCTCACCACTGCAATGCCATTTGCTACATTACATGCACAGCTGCGTGGTTTCTCCCGATGTGATTATGTGGAGAATATTTCCTGGAAGAACATGACTGCTCCACCTGAGAAACTCTTGTCTTTTTGTCAAATCTGAAACACATATATCAAAGTTCAGAGACTGTTGAAGTAATGAGTCATATGCAAAATACATCTGTAAAGATTTAAAGTCTTGTAACAGAAAATTATTTTAGTCATTAACTTTAATATTATCATTGTGTGATTCTTACTTTCCAATGTTAATTTACTGGCTTTCACGTCTTTGCTTAGCTTGGGAAAACTTATTATTGAGAAGATGTGTTGCAATGTTGTTAGTTACAATCTATTTGCACCGACTGTATGACCTTCGACTTCTGTGAACTGAGAACATCCTGATGCTGCCTCCATAACTTCCAGAAGGCTCCTTTCAGTATTGCCAAGCTTGTAACGTTCACTCTGCAGACAGGATGCTCTCTGTACGACTGACTGAACGTTCTTACAAGAAATAAAATACCACAAAGACAGCTGAATGGTTTCATTCTTTATCCACATTTGATGGATGCAAATGCCACCACAGTCTGATCCCCTAAATGCGCTTCCAAATGTTAGAATATTCCAAAACTGAAGTGTAAGATAAGACTTTATGTTTCATACACTAACTAAAACTGAGCCTCAGCATTATCAAATCCCTGCTGAGTCAGGTATGTAAAGCATTGCCTCTACAGCGCTTTTATATTTTTAAATAAACTTCTACTAACAACCATCAGATATTAACTGACTTCATGGACGATATTACATATTGAAGTTTGAGAACAGCGAAGTACTTTGCTCAGCAAATGTTTGAATTGGAAGAGAAATCATCTGGATGATTAGGAGAAGGAGGAGGAGGGCTCACTTTTGCAGGAATGCACATTGACCAACCGGAGTCAAACTGCTAATAATTCCTCCACTCAGTTAGGATTTGCTAAATATTATTTAACCAAAAGCAACTTTTCAGGAATTATTTAAGCAAGATTTTGAGTGGTTTTGTTTAAAAGTCCTCTATATGACCTCTATAAAACGAGAAACTCTATTAAAGCAACGCTCTATTTATGAAACGGCACATTATGGCACTGCAAGAATAAGTAAAAAATGAAAGTGGTTCAAGGATCTGACCATGACCATCATTTGGAGTGTTGAGGATTCCTCTCTTATCTAAAGTCTCATTGTCTCCTGTGTTATCTGACAACTGCATTGCTGCGAAAGGCGTAGACAGATGCACATCATGGACATTACACCAAATTAGTCATTCACTTGAAACATGAACATAATTTGGGTATTATTCTAAACTATGGGACTTGTTTTTGTGCTGTGAGCAGTTGCATGGCCCTAGATGATTTGCAGTACAGTAAAGACATGGCAGGGCACAAGCAGACATATCCACTGGTCTGTACTTCCCACTGGAATGCAGGGCTACATGAGGCCAATCATCTGCTCTGCCATCAGCAGCCTGTTGTTCTGATTAATTTTGGCAAGGAGGGCAGAAATCACCTGCCGTCTTGTGTTGCCATCAGTGTGCAAGTTAGCCCGTTTCCACATATCCGGAGAATGTTCCAAGACACACGCCAGACCAACGGGGGCTCTCTTTTCCACTCTGCCCTTGGGTGTATTCATTTTTGCTCCTACAACCACACAGTTGTGTCCTTCTCTCTGCCTCCATGGCTCAGGTCTTTCCCAGCCAGCTGCCTCAAAGTCTCTCTGCACCAACTTCAATACAACTACAAGAATCCACTCAAAACATTGTGGTTGAACGCTTCTCTGCCCTGAAGATATAGTATCTCCATGACTTTCTGGTAATATTTCAGTTTAGGATAATGAAATTAGTACTTAATTGTAATGAAAAGGACATCCTGTGAATCCTGTGTTGAGGGCAAATGAGCTTCTTCCATTCATTACAAGGTAAAGGGTGCAATCCCTCCAAAGAACAAAATCAACAATAACTGTATCCTGATATAGCCTACTAGTATTGTGATATACAGTTACAAGTATTGTGATATACAGTTACATATATCATGATATATGATTTTGGCAATATCTCTCACCCCTTGTGACTCCTTGTTTGGAGATGGCAGCTTGGTAATCCAAGCGTCCTTGGGTTTCATGAAAGGCGCTATATAAATTGAAATTATTATTATTATTATTATTAAAGGGCCATCTTGTCCCTGAGAGGAGCAAACTCCTAGCAAACTGCAAGACTTCCATCTGATACCATAAAACACAATATGGAGTAATTAAAACAGATATGAAATATGAAAGCTTTGACCACAGATCTAATCTTGATATTTTTAAAGAAACACTTTTGTACTTATACTTAGAACTTTAACGATTCTTACCTGTAGTATTTTCACCCTGCGGTATTGCTACTTTTTACCACCACTGCATGAAACACACTGTAAACAGAAGGTGGAAAAACTCTGTGTTGGTTTGTTTTTAAAATCGTCACGTTGCGACTAATTATTATTTTCACAATTGTTTAAGTTGGTTAAGTTTGTCAAATAAGACCCTAAAGTCAAAATATGACACACAAAAAACAGACACACACGCAGAGAAACAGAGAGACAGGATTGGCTGAAAGATTGTCACCATTTCTCAATCCTCACTGTGATTGGCTGTTCCATTAACGATCGTGACGTCACAGGCAAGCGCCGAACTCCAGTTTCCAAAGTTTTGATGAGGAGCTAAGGATAGCTGATGGACAGAAAAGTGAGTTTCTGTCGTATTTGTCCCCAAGTTAACCGGTAAGTGACTGACATATCGATAATGACACCTATAATAAAGTATTGTTCTACGCTGCACTTTTAGGAACGGTCGTTCTCTTTGCTAAGCAACGAACCTGAGCTTAAAAGCAAATAAGCTACACAACGTTAGCTGCTAACGGTGCTAATGCTTTTTTTTTTAGCTTTACGAGTAATTTAACCCCTTATAACCAACTGAGGAAAGGATTATTATCTTAAGCTATGTAATAAACACAAGTCTATAAACAGTTTTCATTATAAATGCCTGTCCAACGAGTCATGCTAAGCTAGCTTTATCGTTAGCATGGTTTCTAGTTTGGCAGCTTAGATGTAAACATTGGCACGCCCACCTTCCTCTCGTTGCTGTCAGTTTAAACGTCTTTTGTTTTCCTATCGGAAAATCTCTTAACGTTGTTTTAAGAGACACTGGGTAATTGTGTGGACGTTTTTGACGTGTTTTACTGTGCCCTCAATGCACCACAAACGAAATCAAACTGAAAACTACAATGTCTTCGTATGTGTAATAGTTATTTTGTCTCGTAGTGTTTGGTCATTGTCAATATTTGATAAAAAAAAAAAAAAAAAACGATCATTGCATCTTAAAAAACATATTGATTATGGCAGTTCCGTGTGTGTGTGTGTTCACCTGGTTTTTCGTGCAAACTGATGTTTAATTGGCACATGATTAGAAACTTAAACCACCTGTTCTAATTGTTTTAGTTAGTATTTAACGTTTTGTTTACGTAATGGCACTTGCAACAGGTTAACCATTTCAACTACAAGAGCAAGGCAAGGTTTAATAACAAACAAAAAAAAGAAATTTGAATTAAATTCATTTGAACAGCTTTTACAGTTTATGCAGTGTTTTACCGTGTAACTCCATAGCTGTATTTCTTTCACACCCAACAGATTTAGTTGACTCTAGTACCTATGAGTTCTGTCTTATGAAATGACTTTCAGAGTTCTTTGGGTTACTACAGTATTACTGAACACCCTTAAACTATAAGTGAAATGGAAACTTCACTACAAGAACGATCAGTGTCCAACTGTCCATGGTAAACAGAAACTCATCTGTATTTTTACATTGTGAGAAAAAGATAAAAAGCCCAGTGTCAAGAGATTTTACATTTGTATCAATGTACAATTAATACAATTACAACTGTTTATACAATCAATATCCTTCCAACTGTTAATAATTCACCCCTGAGCCCTCATCGGCGCCACATCTTGACACAAAAAGGAGCACATGCTTGGAGAAAATGTGTTAAATGGCATTTTTTTATTGGCACTGTGATTGTAGTTTAACTTTTAGTTGTGTATTTCTCCCATACTACACAGCCTGCTGAACTTCTGTTAATTTTACCTTATTTTACCCACCATTTTTTCACGATTCAGATGGATGACATCAACGTACTACACCACAGATGCCTCCTGAATCTGAGGCGTCGAATCCGAGGTATCGGGGATGGGCGCCCTGCACAGGAACGCTACATGAGGATACAGAAGGATGGAGAGACACTCAGGTCAGCCTGTTCTCAAACTGAAGTGATAATGAGGCTCTGTTTAATCTGTTCCTTTATTGTATAATTGTACTTGTTTGTCATGTGTTTCCATTCATTTAAGAATAAAAAGGACTCAGAAGCTGGTGCTGTAAAGATAATCCTGAATGTTCAGCACGTTTCTAAGCTTCAACTTGTTGCCCTAAAATATTCTACCTGTAGGGATGCCAAGATAAAAGTATTATTTTTACAATATATATACACAAACAAGGACAGTATTTGTGCTGCTATGACGGATCAGACCTAAGATCCAGAGCTATTTAGCCTGTGAGGAACTTACACATTAGCTTTGTACCCTTCTTAAAGCTTTTAATGTTTGCATTTAAGAAATTAGTATGGTGTTTATTTCACTGACTTACAACTAGTAGAATAGAGAAAACAGGGACATATATATACACATATATGTTAGCATTTGTTTTGCAATTTCGCATTAATAAACCCAAACAGGTGTACTGGTAACCTCAGAACCAATTTAAATGGTGGCCTGTCTCTAGGTCAGCATAACATAAAAGACACAACATTTTCTCAAACATTTTAGTTTTTTTAGTGTAGCAACCACTATCCATAAATAGATCGAATAAGTAAGCTGCTAAATTTGAAGCTAATTTGATTCAAATCAAGTCTGAAGTCCCGTTGGCTATTATGCTGTTTTTAAAATCAAAAACCTTTTGAAGTAAAATGTAAATGTATACAGAAAAAAATGGATGCCTGCTTACCCTCTATGTCTAAATTCCGTCATACAAGTGTTAGTTAGTTATAGCACAGATGATGACCTGTCCAAACACTCCCATAATAAGCTCCACAGGCTTATCACAAACGTTGGCTCCTACATTCAGTTTGCATCAGGTTTGTCACATACCTACCATACAGTTCTATGGTTATAAAAGCTATTCCTTATTCTAAATATGTTAGCATTTAATTCAGCTGCTAAACACTGAATTGCCCTCGCACATCTCCAGCTTCCCCTTTCTTAACAAAACATCCCTTCAGTTATTATTTAATAGTGGAGGATATCATATCTTATCAAACAGTAGGCTGACTCCTTGGATGTAAGCAGACTCACTTTCATAATAATAATAATAATGAAGAGCATGAGATAGGTCTGGCTGTGTGAGACTAATTAGGGATGCCAGAAACGGACCATGATCAAAATCGGACAGCCCATGCGAATATTAGTCGATTATTTGCCGCCATTTTTCATTTACACTTCAGTTCGAAGTAGATCCGCGTGGAACTCTTCTTTGAACGTACCGCTTTGTTCATCTTTAGTTGTGTTGTTCTCACTGTTCTGTATATCGCCAAGAAATCAATCACACGTGTTATTAATACTATTACTATTATTAGCATTAGTCTATATTTTGGTTGAAACTAAGCCAGGAAAAAAAAGAAAAACATAAATAATAATAAAAAATATATATAAATAAAATCGAATTTAAAAAAAAAAAAAATAATAATTTTCGATTATGGAGACTGTAACCAATATTCGAATAATCGCTGGCATCCCTAAGACTAATACAACGGGAACAGCAAATAAAAATCATGCGCATGTCGTTTGATCAGTTTTCTTTTAATCATCTGGCTGAGGAGCAGCCTTTAAAATGTCTTTTCATTTTAAGTTTTGGGTTCATATTGTAGTCTGATATCTGTTGCTCATCTTGTGCATCTTATTACTCTGATAGTGTCTCCACTGTATTTCCTTCCAAAGACGAGGTTGTGCTTGTGTTTCTGATTATGCACACTGCAGTCGGAACTATGAGAAGTCACCTATTGTTAACCTGTCATTTCTTCTCTTTAGTTACCAAGGGAACTCTGAGGAGGTGGGTTGCTATGTGGCTGGCCATCCTTTATCAAAGGGAAATTGCTATTTTGAGGTAAGGCTCATTTATAGTGGTGCTGTAAGTCAATATCTGGCATTGTTATTGAAACTGAGCTCCGATGGAGTTGCAAGACCTCTCCCAAGATTCATTTGTCCAACTGCTATCTTTAAACTGTGTATCTACTTTTTTTTCTAGCTTTATGGTAATCATTAGAACCTAAGTCGAATGTTTGTCCTTTGCACAATCATTCATTCTGAAATGTTTGGGTGGGGGGGGGATCTGATATGTGATATGATATCATTACCGCACATACCGTCGTCCCTGTGTGTGCTCAAGATTGCTTTACCATCAAGCCAGCAATTGTATCCGCTGGAATCCCATCGCTGACAATTTTCTCAACTTCATATTAAATTCTGAGTGCCCCCCTACAGTCCACGTTCACCAGTGAAAAACCACTACCTCAAGAATGTCCGAGCTGCATTGGAATGAGGGGTAGGGTGTGGGTTAGTAATCTTTGAGTGAGATTAGTCTAACACAGTGTTTTCCAGCAGACAGGCAGGCAGACTGGCAGCAGGAGAAACTATCGGACATGTATTAAGAAAATCTGGCTGTCGTAACAATTCTCACTCATTCAGGAGAGTGGGGTTGTACAATGTGGAAAAAGCAACTAATCTGACTGATGACTCTAAGGATAGAGGGTGTCGTTTTTCGCATATTGATATTCTGAACAATCTGTGCTGTTGTATTTGCTGTAAAGTGTCCCACTGTAGGCTATTTTTATTATATGTACAGCACTTTGGCTCGACCAAAAATCGTTTATAAATGTGCTATATAAATAAAACTTGATTTGATTTGATACTGCAACTGCAATATGAATCACAATGTTAGAGGGATTGATTGTTTTTGTGTCATTATCCTCATTATCATTGAAAGATGTATTCATTATTTTAGCTTTTTTAAGAGGATCTGAAACAAACAAAGATATATTTAGTGTCCCCTTTATTTACAACAGGGTTAAGCGGTTTAACAACAATTGCCATAAAAAAACTATTGGTTGGGAGTACACAATTCATCAATGTCCTTTTCAGAAATCAGATGAAATATCTTTCTTTTAATTCAAATGTTTGAAGGTTTTTGCATCTTTTTTGTTTCTCATGTTGTCCAATAAGGTGCCGTATTGTTCAATAACAAAACGATTAAAGCAGGGTTTGTAATGGGTAGGAGTAAGATGGGTACCACTTTACAATAAGACTACCCTTATAAAGGGTTTACGAATAGTTTGTAATTCATTTATTGATTAGGTTGTGAACACTTTATAAGTCATTAATAAGCTTTTATAAGACATGAGATAAACAGGGCAACTGTGACCGGTTGCTTGCCAAATAGTGAGCCCACATTTATCTGTACTGCTAAGCCTTATATTGGCTACTTAGCTTACTTCAGCTTCTTCATCACCCAGCATCCTTGGTATCTGTTGCTCACTGAGTTGGTTCTCGCGAAGTAGCCAATAATAAAGTGTTTACAACCTAATTCATAACCTAATTATAAACCCTTTATGAATCCTTTATAAGGGTAGTCTTATTCAGTGTTTCCCCTACCATTGTCTTGGAGGGGCGCTGCGCCCCGCCAATGGAGCCCCGCGCCCTCCCTGAAATTCCAGGTGTTTAAAAAAAAAAAAAGAATTATAATTTTTTTTTTAATATTTATACAGCACCAAATTGCAACTAATCTATATCTACTGTCACTTTTCATATTGAACATGTGCTCTTTTATTAAATAAACGAAATGCTTTCATGTTAGGTTGTGAGTGTATTGTTCTTGACCCTAAGAAACAGTGATTTAAAAAAAAAAAAATCCCAATACCACAGCCCCCCCCCCCGAAACTTTAGAGATATACATTATCCTGTGAACCTACGTCATTCTGCTGAGCTGCAAATAGAGCCAGACAGCAGCCTGCAGCATCAGCAGAGATTATTTACTTCTTCCATTCTTCTTTTTTAGATTCTTAACCTTTTGAGACAAGTAGCACCACTTCCGGCATCCGTTGAAACATTTCAGATCTTCTTGAGTAAGGCAGGCTAACAATGTGCTTTGACATTGTTTATCTTCTGGCCTTCATGTTTCCCAGATATCTGCCAGATGTGACATTTCTATCAAATGCAATGTCAATCACTCTGACATGAGAATCACTTAGTCTCCTATCTAAAAAGGATATTTGAACGATAACAATATTTATATGGAAACGAGAATCCCATTTGCAACCTGATGGATCGTTCTGACATTTAAACTATGGGATGGTCATTACCCTGAGTTTGATGCTACATTATTCTCCACCTTGTGACGCACACGCTGTCAGCTTCCCCCGATATCTCGAAGATTTGGGATCGTTTCTTCTGATAAAGGGCAAGGCCTATGTGGACGTATGCGTCACTGCAATCCTCGTGTTTCACCTCGTTCTGCTTTCACAAGGAATCCATCTTCCCTCTGTCACTTCTGCTGCTCTTTCTCCAGTTATCACAAGCTGTTTTCTCCAAGTTGAGCTGAACATCTGAAGCATTCCACTTGTTTTAATAGATTTATTGGAAAGTGTATTTCGACATAAGTGTGCAAACTCCTGCGCTGTAACATTTACTCCCGGCCTTCACAGACAAAAATGATATTTTAACAGTTTACATGTGGAAGTAATGACCTGCCGAGGCCAAGAATGTAGTATTAGTATTGTCCTTTAAAAAGTGCCAGACTGAAAAGGAATTGGCCCTGGAATTCGTAGCCAGAGAAACCCAAGCCGTTTGGTTTAACATGTGCCGTCATGCAGGAGAAGCGATTTGGGGGTCTGAGCTGAAGAGGGAGGTAGAGAATGAGGGAGGCAGATATGTGGGGAAGGGGAGAAAAATATGCAAGGAATGATACAGAGGGGGGAGAAATGACTTGGAGAGGTCAGCGGGAAAAGGAAGGAAATGCAGCTCACTCCCCATGGGGCCGTTCTCCTGTATTCGCCGGCATTACCTTTCACCTAATTCTGCTTAGGTATTGTGTGTCATTTTGTTCTGATTGGGTTTAACTAGCTGAGGGGCGGAGGCGGTTGTGAAATGTTCCCTTGCTGCCACAGGGGCTTTGGACTAACGATGTGCCGGTATAAAATGTTCATGCTCCCAATTTTTTTGGCCATAAATATCACAGTAAACACACCATGATTGTATTGGAATGAATTAAACATTAAAAAGGGAACATTGAATTTATATATTGCAGCTTTGTTGGACCATAAATACACCAGAAACCGAAGCAGGTTGGGAAAATATATTGAGGGCGGAAGAGCAAAACGTTTTTTAACCACTGTAAAAATGTTGTTTTCGTATAGGCTTAATGCCAACAAATATTGATAGAAGCTAAATATTTAGTTGGACTAAAACTATTGTCCTTAACTTTTCAATACTTTTTTCACTTTTGAACTTCACAACACTCATTTGAATAGTTTGGATCACCTTAGTCGGAAAACAATGTTACGTAGCCACCACTTAAATCTAATGGTAAAAGTGGTATGAAACAAATGATTATAGTGTTGCCTAATTTAAAGACTTTAAATATCAAATAGAAGTGATAAATAAAGACAAAAATCAGTGTTGTAGTTTTAATTCAGGATCTAATTAAGGATTTGACTGTATCAAATGAAAAGTATTGGAGTTACAGTGTTGTATGTTTGTGTGTATGTGTGTGTTTGTGTAGGTGACAATAGTGGACACAGGGGTGAGGGGGACCATCGCTGTAGGCCTGGTGCCTAAATTCTACAGACTGGACCACCAGCCTGGCTGGCTGCCATACTCTGTAGCTTACCACGCTGACAACGGCAAGTAAGTCAAACCACCAGCCCACAGCCATCCATTAACTTCAGTTCAGCTTCGGTTTCCTGCATGGATGGAGAAAAGGGATTGTGGCTTTTGCCGGTTCTTCATCCACACATACAGTAACTACAGCATTCATTCCCTATATGATTCTCCATAGCTCTTTTCTTTGCATTATAAAAAAAAAACAATCACTTAACTATTCGGTCACATATATCTAATCTTGTCCTAATGGCTCTTAACCTTGCACACCTAATTATTGTTCATAGGGCTTCAACTAACAACTACTCTCATAATAAACTTACTTTGTCTGTAGATTTAGAGCTCAAGGTGACCTCTTTAAATGTTTTGCTTTGTCTGACCAATAGTTCAAAGACAAAGAAAGCAGCAAATCCTCATAATTGAGGAGCTGGAAGCAGTGAGTTTTTACATTGTTGCTTGATAAATGATAAACATTACTGGCATCATAAACTTGCAGGAGACAACACAAGCAGAAAGCTCATACATTACAGTTATTGCTGTTTATTTATACACATAATGATTGAATGGTTATATAGTTGCAGTAGCTAGCTTTTTTATATTGTGAAGATTCATATATGTTTGTTCTTCCTAGGTTATACAATGGAAACCCTGTCGGTCAGCAGTTTGGGCCGAAGTGTGCTCGTGGTGACCGCATCGGCTGTGGAATACACTCGGAGAACATTGAAGCAGGTTTTACAACAGTCTTTTTCACCAAAAACGGCAAAGAGGTAGGTGTTTTAAAACACGAGGACATTCTGTAATGTTGAACTGGAACTGTCAGTATGTATTAGCGTCGTGTCTTTCTTTCTCTTCACCCACTCTTACCATGCATCCCTCCTCTCTGCAGGTGGGTTCAGTGGAGGTTCCCGTGTCTGCGGAGGGGCTGTTCCCCGCCGTAGGGATGCACTCCATGGGGGAGGAGGTGAAGGTTGACCTGCAGGCGGAGTGGTTCCTGGAGGTAGACGACAGTATGATGATGGTGGACAGCCATGAAGATGACTGGGGGCGGCTTTTCGATGTCAGGGTTAGCGGCACGGTAAGAAGTAGAAAATGTCACTTTTGTTTTGTCCCTGTTAAAGCAATACATGTTGTCTGCTGTCTCTTGCCTAGCCTAACTCGGAGATTGCAAGTATTACTAAGTGTCATGAGTATAAGAGCATATAAGACAATGGCAGACTGTATTTTAATTCCTGATGTGAACTGGCCAAAGACTAGATGCATTTCCAAATAGCAGTGCAAGTACAAATTAACATTATCCTTATTGAATCTGTTTATCAATCTTTAACAAAACAGACAATATATTCAAGATACATTTGTGGTGGGACTGTGTCTCTGATTAAACTATAACATGTGAAAAATAACATTTGCAGAGCTTGAACTGAATTGTTTACCTTGTTCCGACCATTGGCCATAATATAAAGCATTTATTATACAAAACAGACAGATCTTACTCGTTGTTGGGACTATATCACGTTAAACAAAGGCAACACATTAATTATAATCTTTATAATATTATCAGTTCATTAAAAGTTGCATTACTTAAGCACTGTTTTAAGAAGTATTAAACAAAATGATGTAGCAGTGTATGCTAGTTAGCTTGTAGCTGATTTATGACCGGTAATTTGAGTTCCTGAACACGGCACACGATTTACGTGAAAAAGAACATTTACATTAGAAAATGACATATATTAACTGTTTTTTTTTTATAAATGGGACAGATTCATGTGTGGCTTTTCCGTCTCTTGTATTTCTGCGTGGTTGTTGCCAGTTCCCCGTGTTTGTTTTGTGCCTTTTTACAAGATCCTTCATCAGCCTATTCTCCAGTAAATCCCTCTTTGTTGACAACTGCACTTAATGCTTTAGCAAGAAAGGCTCAGTGATATATCTTTTCAGTAACCGTGGACACGTCTCAAACTATCTGTTAGCTGCTGTTGCGTGTCACAAGGTGAATAATAGAATGTAAAGACTTTAGCGTATATAATTAAAGTGTTGCACGGCACTGGCTGAGCTAAACACTGAACTATAAATCCGTATGATTCCTACGAGGCAGTCAGTCCTGGATGGTTTTATCGCACTAGGCACACTCTGAATCAGGTATTGTTCAAGAATGCAATCGGTGCCAAATGTTCAAGTTAACATTTTCCATGAGGAAGGTATAACAAATTATATATATTCTTGAAGAAGTGCGTTATTGAAAGTCATGTAGCAATAGGTAATAGCTTAAAAGGCAACAAGCGTCCACATGGCGGCATGTGTTGAAGCTTACCGGTGGGCGTGTCTGAAACTCGACCAACAACCAATCACATGAATCTCCCGCCCCGGACACACAAGCACGCGGTTTGATTGGCTAGAGCTTGTACTGGCATATGATTTGATTGGCTGACGCTTCCGTCGAAGCTTCAAAAGTTGAACATTGCTCAACTTTTGAAGCGAGCAACACGAGCGAAGCGAAGGAACCACAATGCAGTTCGGCAAAGCGTGACGTCACCCCATTCAAAGTGAACGGGCAGAAGCATTGAAGCTTCAACGCACGCCGCCGTGTGGACGGGCCGTGTTACAGAGCGACCAGTACTAGGGCTGCACGATTTTGGGAAAAAAATCTAATTGAGATTTTCCTGACAAATATTGCGATTGCGATTCGATTTGCGATATTTGTTTTTAACGGAATTTTATTGTAAAATGCGGCCATATCTCCGGCTAGGAAAGTCGCATCAACATGCTCCCGTCTCTAGCACCCCCGCACTGGCCGCAGCCCGAGCTACGAGTGAAAGAACTAAACTTACATGAAACTTCCGTTGGGTTGCTCTTCAGTTTAAGATTCACCCTGTAATAGAAACATGTGATGGAGCATTACTAACCTGACTCAGATGCTTTGTTTCACCAAACCATCTAGGAAAGCTCTATTGGAAGCCATTTGGAAAGGGCAGGCACTTTCAAAAAGACTTGGCAGGTGATTGGATCAATCTGCCTATCACCTTCTATCATGGGCCACTTCTGATTGGTTAACAATGACTGGTACATGTGGAGCACAGCACTTCTGATTGGTGTGGATGACTGACACACAAGAAGAACAATAAAAGTAAAAGAAAATCGCAGGCTTTGCGATTTGATAATCGCATCATTTAAAATCGCAATTTCGATTAAAAATCGATTAATCAGTACTGACTGATGGTGTTCGAAAAACACAGAGTGAGTTTTACATTTAAAATCATACAGAGAATATTTAGCCCGGAAAAACTAAGAAATGGAACAATTATTTATTTTCACATTTAGGTTTTTATTTCTATTTGCCAAGAAACAATAGAAATGCCAACACATTGGATCGACAAGTAGCCTATTGTTACTTTCTTTAAAAGACCAGAATCGTCTCTTAGCCAAAAGACTAGAAGGAAAGCCTATTGTGCATAACAGGCTTTGATAATACATGTGGACACATAATCAGAAAAAAGGAAACTAATAATCGGACAATTGTTAGATCATGGATAAAGTCCCTTACTATTAGCCTGCAGTTTATTTCAGGAACCTTTTAAAATAGAGGAAAATATTTATTTTTTTACAGAACAAGAGCACAAAGTAATTGATATCTGCCCGGACACCGTGTAACGCCACTAGATAAAAGTGCTTTAATATGAATACATCTTCAATAGACATCATTAATACAGCAGCATTCACCAATATGTACTACAGTCATTTGTACAGTAAGACGACAGAGGTTGGAATAAAGTATTTTGTTGTTTGTTTGTCATCGCTGTGGGCACCATATATCGTCAAGGGACTTTTAATAATTCATAAGCTGTAGCTGACTAATATCTGGCCTTGTTGGTGGGATAAGAGTGTTATAGTCCCTTGTTCTTAGACTCAGACTAAACTATGATTCAAGTCGCCGACGTGAGCTACTCCAATGGAATTCATTGTTGGCAACAACCGTGTCATCAGTGATATCACAAGTGCTGTTTTCCCACCACTTTACAGTAGTGAAACACCTTTGTTCTGTGTGAAGGTGTGAGCTCTCATCAACCCCCCGGCGTCCCACCCTCACCTCTTCCAACTTCAAAACAGGTTTCTCATTGACAGAGCAGCGATGAAGGCCAGGCTGTGTGTGTTTTTTAGTGATAAACATGTCTCTCCACGCCGGTACACAATCATCTGCCACACAGCAACATGTGCCATTATCTTTTCCAAAGGCAGATGGAGGTCATTAAGCAGAGGGCTGTCGGTGAGCAGGATGATTCAGCCAGCTGTCTCGCTCTCTTGTCTTTCTGTCTGTCTCTCGTGTTTCTCTGGACCGAGGAGTGGCAATGGCACGAAACGTGTCGGAGCAGCCAAGTGCCTGGCAGCCCACCAGGTTGTAAAAATTCAATAAGTGGAGTAACGGGACTCTTAGGAATCTTTTACTCATGTGGTTGGAGGTTTTCACAGCTGGGGTGTCGGCTGCATGGTCCGCTCAGCCGTCCAGCAGTGATTTCTTTCTTCTATTCTTCTACTGTAAGCCTTTAAGATCCTTGATGTAGCCATCATTGAGAGAGTTTAAAAGTAGAATATGTCACATTTCTGCATTAAGAATGTCAACTAAACCTAAGTTATATATTTTGTGAAATCAAACCTAGAGAAATACCACATTTTAATCAAGGTCACAGCCAGTTTAATTTGGTTGTGTGAAATGGATAAAGTGTTGTAAGTGTGGCCCAGTTTATTCCTATGAAAGTTTCTCAGTGGAACATAAAGGCAATATGGCTTCCGAGTATGAATTTATAATTGTATTTTTAGGATCTATGATTTAAATAAGGGCTATTCAAAGTTTATACTAGCTTCAAAGTCTTCAGCTCTCCCTGCGGTATTGGGATGTTCCCTTTTTGTGCAAACTTCAGCGTCGTGCTTTATGCCAGTGTTTGTTATATATTGACTTTTTTTCCAGTTTTAAGGCACTTTTTTTCTTTTACTCCATCAACCAGATGAAGGGTTTCAGTCATTGGATGATTGGGTAATCAGAGAACCATTCTGAGCAAATGTTGGTGAAAAGCGTCAGGCTGACTTTTTGTGCATCCGTTTCATGGTTTGTACTCGTTTTTATCCCCGGGTCCGGTTGGTTTGTAGAGGACAGGATCTAGGGGGATCATTTTGTTCCCTGGAAAAGAAATCCTGAACAATGAAATGATGGAATCCTATCTGAGAGAAATATGCGGCATTCTATTTCACTCCCACCTCCATCTTTTGGTGTTGTTATGTGTTAAAGATCCCTACTAGACTACTGCAACTCCCTCCTGGCTGGTCTACCTGCATGTGCCATCCGACCTCTGCAGCTCATCCAGAATGCAGCGGCTCGTCTGGTCTAAATGTTCCCACACCACACCGCTCCTCCCTTCACTGGCTTCCAGTAACGGCCCGTCCACACAGCGGCTTTGGAAAAAGCTTGCCGGCGGGCGTGTCTGAAGCTCGACCAACAACCAATCACATGAATCTCCCGCCCCTGACACACAAGCAGCGGTTTGATTAGCTAGAGCTTGTACTGGCATATGATTTGATTGGCTGACGCCTCCACCGAAAGCTTCAGAAGCTTCAAAAGTTGAACATTTTGAGCTCAACTTTTGAATCCTGAAAATCCTGGAAATTTTCGCTTTGCTTCCCCAGAATGCAGTTCGGCGAAAAGCGAGGCAAAGTGATGTCACCCCATTCAAAGTCAATGGGCAGAAGCGTTGGAAGATTTTTTTAACGCTGCTGTGTGGACGGGCCGTTACTGCTAGAATCCACTTCAAGACACTGGTACATGCGTACCATGCTGTGAATGGATCTGGCCCTTCCTACATCCAGGACATGGTTAAACTGTACACCCCAGCACGTGCACTCCGCTCTGCATCAGCCAAACGGCTCGCTGCACTCGCACTGCGAGGGGGACCCAAGTTCCCATCAGCAAAAACACGTGGGTTTGCTATCCTGGCTCCAAAATGGTGGAATGAGCTACCCATTGAAATCAGGACAGCAGAAAGCTTACACATCTTCTGGCGCAGACTGAAAACTCATCTCTTTCGACTCCACTTCGAGCAATACATTACATTACATGTCATTTGTTAGACAATTTTAGGTGAAGTGTCTTGCCCAGGGACACAATGACATGCTGACTGCAGTGGGACTCGAACTTGCTACCCTCTGATTCGAAGTCCAGCACACTACCCACTGAGCCACAGCCTCCCCAATAAAATGACTAACAAAGCACTTGTATACTAATAAAGGACTGGCTTATCTAAAGCTAGTTGAGTAGCACTTTAAATGTTTTAGCTCTATGAAACCTGATGTACTTATATGATTCTGTTTTCTTCAAGTTTCTATCTTCCTGGTCAAACGCACTTATTGTAAGTCGCTTTGGATAAAAGTGTCAGCTATATGTAATGTAATGGAAGAAAATGACATTATGTGTTTAAGCTGGTGAAAATACTGAAACTAAAATCGCTGTCAAGTTTTGACAAGTATTAAGTGCAGACGCTGAGGAGGGGTGTGGGACAGCAGCCACAGTAGCTGCTTCCTGCAATGACAGAGAACGTGTAGTTTATAGAGCAACAAGAGAAAGAAAAGGAAAGTGTGGCAGAGGAAAATGAAACTAGAGGAGCAGGGGAAACAAGAGGTTTGTTTTGAAGGCTAGAAACCTTTGAGTAGGAGGATTACTATGAGGTAAGATTATGGTGAGAACATTATGTCAGATACAAGGTGGTCTCACTTAATCTTTGTTGGTTTTGACTCTTAATTCATTTCGTTGTGCGGTTTCAACCAGACCTTTCCAAGAGCCACTTTGAACACTCAACTCTGTCCTTACCTCCTCTCTTTGCTTTTATGTTTGTCTTGTCTCCTCTATTCTTGTTCCCTCTCTTGCCTTGTCTCTTCTCCCTGTACCCTTGACTCCTCACCACTACCCTTGATTTCTCTTCTCTGTCCTTGACCCTTTCTTATCTCTCCTTGCCTCCTCTCACCTTTTTACTTTCTTTTTTATAAGTATTTCCCTAACATTTACACCTCTTTCCTTCTCCCTCCTTGACTTCTCTCCTCTCTGTTTGACCCTTATCCTCTCCTCTCTCCTGGGCTCCTGCCTCGTCTCCTTATCTCCTCTCATTTTGACTCCTCTTTCCTTACCTTGATTACTCTCCTCTTTTTTGTCTCCTCTCCTCACATGACTTCTCTACTCTTTTCTTGACTCTCCATGAGTCCTCTCTTTTGACCTTGACAACTCTCCTACATCCCAGACTCCTCTCTTCACGTATACTTATCTCCTCCTTTACTCTCCTATCACCTTCCTAGACTCATTTCCTCTCTCCTTTAGTCAACTCTATTTCCTCGAATCATCTCCACTTTCTTGGACTCCTCTCACCTTCACTTTTCTCACCTTGATTACTCTCCTGACTCCTCTCCCCACCTATACTTCACTCCTCCTTAAATCTCCTATCACCTTGACTCATCTCCCATCACCTTAATTCCTCTGCTCACCTCTCTTCTCACCACTTTCCTTGATTCATCTCCTGGGCTGCAGTTGAATGGTCAGTTTCTCTTAGGAACCTTCCTAACGGAGTGAAATGACCCGGAAGTCCCTCAGTGGCAGCCATGATAAGAGCCGTTCGAATTAGATGATAGGAAAGGAGCTTTCAAACTTCCTTTAAACCTCCTTTAGCTTAAGAACCACTGGACCTGCCTTTACGAAAGGAAGGAGACAATGCTGTCCCACAATGCCTTGCGGCCGCAGCATTCGCCATCTCACAACATTCGCCGTCTCACAACATTCGCCGTCTCACAACATTTGCCGTCACACAACAGTCGGCCGTTCACGGAAACAACCGATTATGACAGAGAAATGATATCATGAAAGTTACGGTGCTTATTAAGCATTTTAAAACGTATGTGGTAAGTTGTCAAAATGCTTTGTTTTGAACGTTCATCAGTATTATAATCAAAAAGAGAAATATGAACGTTACTTTTTTTACTGAAATGATCAAATAAAGTCAACATTTCACAGTGTTTACTGAGCTGTGTGGGGTTTGTTCAACTTTTAAAAGATGTTTGAATGGTGATATACACAGTGATAGATGTTAAGGACTAACGTTTATAATAAATACATTTGTATTGATTTTAAGATGTTTTCATACAATCATACGTATTGGGATTAATGTGGATTAATACGTGTGGACCGGAGGTTGAGGGTGACGAGCATAAGTTTCACTTTCCTTTTTTATTTAAATTCCAACCTTGGTCATGAAAAATATTTGTTTCTCTGTTGTCCACGTTCATAAAGCATAAAACAACACCATAAGAGCGCAGTGCAACGTATCTAGATGCGTCCGCCGTTCTTATTAAACATCCATGTAGTCCGCTCAATCCGCTGTATAGAAAACTAGTTTCCCAACAGCAAACGCACATTCATGACGTCCGCTGGCGCATCATAAACACGTCGGATAGCGAAAGTGTAGTCGGATTCTCAAAGCACCGCCACCGCAGTCTCTTCTCCTAAGTCCTTTTGAATTCTCCTATCCACTATTCCTTAACCCCGTGACGTTTCACACAGAGGTCAAGGAATAGACGATAGGGGCTGATTTTTGGACTATTCGACTGCAGCCCTGCTCTCCTTGTCTCACCTCTCCTCTGTCCTTGCCTCACCTCTCCTCTCCTCATCCAAGCAGAACTCCTATGGATTTCAGTACAAATTGTGCTCTTCAAGCCCATAACTGCCAGCTATAATATTTGGCGGGCATGGAAATAGTTTCCCTCCTTCCTCACATGTGCGGCTATGTAATAGATATTTCGAGTCTTCGTGGTTTCCGACGATTTACGGATATATCGCCCGGTTGCCACGGATAATTTCCACCTCGCTCTGGCTGCCCGCGGTTGCTTCACCTAACATCACCTCGCTAACATTTGGTCAAAACAGGATAATCGTTTACACACGTTTCTATGTACGCCGGATAATGACTGTTCCGGTTGAGAGCTGTCCTCACTTGTAAAAGGGGGGGGGGGGGGGGGGGTGCAGAGAAGATGGCTGCAAGATAAATGACTTTTCCGACTGGTATGCTTTTGATGAGGCCTTCTAAGAAGTGCAAAGCCGCAGAATGCACAGTGCACAATGGTAAACGTAGCGACCTGTCTGCAGCCTTTGATTTTGAGAACTGCTTACGTTACAGCTGGTGGGGCGGGGGGGCTCTCCTGTTTAGATAGGTGGATATCTGATCCTACATTTCTTCTCTCTATCATCACACCTACTAAGCCAAATATTCCCCTCTCTTGCCTCCATTATACTCAGGTATTTATCTGTTTTATAACGCCCACTTTCTATTTTCTGCCATGAAATGCTGCATTTGTTTCATTTATCTTGGTTGTCCTTGAAACCACTCTTGATACATTTGGTATTAAAGGAGGGGTAGGTAAGTTTGAGAAACCGGCTCGAGATACACTTTTTGTTATATTCCATGGAATGCTCTTAATATCCTGATAGCAATGCATATTCTAAGTGCTTTGAAAAGAAATCCATAAAAACATTTCATCTGTGGAAGCCGTAATACTGTAAAAACTACGACCAATTATTTTAGCCGGGCCGGCTAAAATAACTGGTTGGCCGACCTGTCTGTCAGCCTTCAATCTCGTGCACACACACACACACACTCGTGCTGACTGCACGAGTGTGCGCGTGCCGTCATTGGGCGTGTTTCCCGTGAGCTCAGTGAGCCGCTCAGTCAGTCGGCTCACTGAGCTCACTGAGCTCAGCTCCGCTGCAGGAGGACACATTCACCATGGCAGAGTTTGCTTCAACATCGTCTACCGGTCGCAAAAGAAAAACTGTAATGGAGCAAATTATGATGAAAAAGAAAGTGGAAACTAGGAGAAGTCAAACCAGAGTCAATATCGGAGTTGCTTTTCAACTATGGCGACTATTTACGGAGCACACCGAGCTGATATGTAACGTTACCGCAGCCTGCTCTAGCTGACGTAACATTTTTAATACATTTTCACAAAACAAACATGCTAGCTTCAAAAATATAAGCACTGACAATAACTGTGTTATACATTTGTTTTACATTCATTATCATGATCTTGTGTGTTGGAGGAGGTGCTCTGTATGAAGTCTGAAGGAAGGGGCGGATTCTTTTCGGTTGTGTACTTTGGAATTTTTGTGCACTCAAGCTGGTTTCTCAAACTTACCTACTGCTCCTTTAAAGGAAACCTTTTTCCTTTTCAGGGAGGTAACTGTTTCCTCCTTCATCCTTTTATTATGTTAAACTCTTTGTTCCTTTTCAGCTTTTTAATCACTCATCTGAAGGCCATTTGTTCAGGCTAATGAATACTCTTCCCTCAAGGTAATACTTGGGTGGAAAACTGAAGTAAATGGAGTGAATTTTTATTTGATTGCTTTGCCATTGTTGGCTCAAGTGTTGCCCATAAAGATTTGCACTGGCTGCTTGATATTTGATAAAAGCAGGTTTGTCATTATGCAAAAATGTAAAACCGAATAGCCTCAATGTATTAACTTTTCTAAATAGGAAAACCACCGACTAAAGGTTTATCTCTCTGCAATGCTGACATTCAGGGTGAATTTGGGCTCTTTTTAGTTATTGAATAATCTTTTTTACATTTAAAACTTCTCTTTGTTTTCGAATAAGGCTCTAAATGTCTGTCATCATTTCTGATGCCTTAAAATTGACGGCAAATTGATGGAAAAATATAATTTACAAATCATGTCATTCTCAGTCTTCTTTATGGTTTCATGTATAGACACTTGACCTCTTCCTAGCAACAATGGTTTCTGCTTTTATCAGCCTTCACAATGACAAAATGAAAGTGAAAGTCGTGGCTTTTATAACCGCTTTATTACACATGGAGATGTAAAACAGTCGCTAGGATAGAGGACTCTGTTTTATTGACGCTGATGTGACACCATATTGTCTCTATTTTCGTAATGGAGCGTGCCGTTCAAAGGAAATAAGGTGTGATTTAATAGAATGTTAACATTACAAGGTGTATGCAACAGGTGTGTTTAGGGGTTGGAATGATCTGTCACATCTTATAAAAAATATCATCACATGACTTTGTACTGTAAACGGCAGTTTGGATCCTGAGCTCTTCTGACAACTCGAACCACAAACACTGAGATTTGATTGATCTGTTGGCTTTAGTTTTCAAGGCTATTGTGTAACATCGATAAATTAAATGTTCCTTTTATAAGTGATCCTACTTCTTGATTTGTATAAGATTACCTCACAGGACATACATTAAGGGATTTAATACTTTCTCTATCTTTGTCATGACTGTCAGCTGGAGGTGTCTTAGGCAAACACAACATGTTTGATAAAATCCACATGCCACCATGCTCCCGCTCTGCTGTTTTCTTGAGAGGAGACATTTGGCCGGCTTCCCACTGCGTACGTGCGGCTCGGTGCGTCCAATCCTCTGCCTCCTGTTGTCACGGCAGTCGCTGTGCCCACCACCTTAATCCCCTCAGCTGCGGATGAGTAAGTGGACAGCACCCAAAACTGTGGTTATCAGTTTTCACAAGCGCTCCCACACGGCCCATATTTCACGTTCACTCTCCCCTCTAACATGCTTTTCATGCTGTACAGGTGCACCACATTCTTTTAAACATGCCTCCACAATGCAGTTTCCTCCGCAGAGCAATTTCTTTAGATGACTTTGAACTGCACCAATCATCGTCAAGTCAAAATCAGCACCCCTCCGTTCCTTGTGTTACCTTTTCCAATTTTCAGAGAAAACTGTTATACCAACGCCCCTCTAATGTTGCCTGCTTCCTTACTTCCTTCCTTCATTCCTTCCTTCCTTCCTCTGGGAACAATAGTCAAGAATCCTAACATGACACCATGACACTGCTCTTGGATAAAAGTTCACCACATTCCCATCAAGCTGTTATGGTTTCTACCTCCCAGGCCTAGCCTGGCACCAGTAGTTGACTTTGTTTCTTAGCGAGTAGCGTGAGAAAAGAGGAAACTATGAATAACTTAATCCAAGGAAAGTCAATAGAGTGACCGAGTGGAGTCTTTCTGGCTGGTTGGGGTCGATGGACATGACGCACACAAGATGACTGGAGTCGAGCTTGATTTCTGGTCCACCCTACTACTACTATTTCAACACTGTAGGGGTAGACGCATGTTTTGTACACAATTGGGGTGTATGCACAGTCCTACCAATGGCGTCGCACTGTGACAAGACAAGATGCTTTTCAATGCAACCAATGAAGAGAGAGAAGTGCTAGCAAATAAACCTGAATGTAATCAATGCTGATTATAAAAAAATACAGGAATAATAAATGCATTCAACATGTTAGTAAGAGCTCAGGGATTCGGAATGTGCTTTGGCAAGTTACATTGAATGCAATTATTACTTTTGTTTTTGTGCAAGAAAATACCTTTTGTGGCACATTTTCCTTCTATTTTATCTTCACAAGGAAAAACTATTACTTTTTTGAACTTGGTGATGTCTCTTAAATCCCACCACTGATCCTTACTGACCTCACCTTAACTTGTGCACTTCACTTGTTCCTAGAAAGCAGTAACACACTGACATACACTGTAAGCTGTTTAGTAAACCCGGTTGTAAATAATCACAGATTGTGAGTGCAGATTTGACCTGTGCCTTCATGTTGTTGGCAGATTGTAACTTTGGCTGAGGTGAAAGTTTCTAGTAAGGTGTTTCAGGAAACACTTTCCTCATAGCCTTGAACAGTGCACTTGTTTCAACACACAGTACAAAGCATAATACCTGGAAAATTCTATATATCTGTCAATGTTTTTATGCCATCTCATCTCTGGTAGCGTTTACCCCGAAGAGCAAACATTTTTTCCAAAGGTGGCAACCTTCCTGTAAAACAAACTTTTTACGACTTTGCCCAAGTGGCAATCCGTGCTGGCATTGGAGCCGCAAGTTAATTTGGGCAACATCTTCCCAGCAGTGGTAATGGGGATAATAAATGGAGTGTATTAAAAGGTGATGAAAAGCTCCACACGGCCAGTGAGTGATGAGGTGTCAGTGAAGGTCAACAATGTGGCTCCTTGGTTCTCACAGCTTTTGGAAATCTTAGAGGGGACGATTGATTGATTGATTAAACCTGCCTAGTGACTACGCATGTCTATTGTTTTTAGTAATGTCTATTGTTTTAGCGTGTTGTCGCAGTTGCGTGGTTTTCAAAATGTTATTGCCAGTGTGTCATACCAGATATCTGTCAGAACATAAGGTAGTTACTTGCTGTCTTGCACACACTGATGTTGCTGCAGGTAGCTATGTGGCCGTAAGGCTTGTTGTATGCATTCAGGCGAATTCCATCTTGTCTTCTAACAGTAAATCCTTGTTCACCTGACTCCACCTCACTTACTGTGTCAGTGCTATGGTAATTACAGGTTTTGCTTTGATTTTAGTGTAAGGTTTTGCTGCTAAGTGCGTCCTTGAGCTTCCTACCCAAGTTAAACAAGGTCAGTCCCACAGCAGAAGTAGTTCTGATAACGCACATCACACGCTTGAACAAGAAAGTTGTTAAAACTCGGTAAATGGTGAGTGGTTTGTTTTGAACATTTTCATGTGAACAAAAACATTTGTTCACATTAAAATGAAATAGGTTTTAAGGCAAAGCTAAGAACCTGTGTAATTATTCTTGCGGTTTTGATACAAAACTCATAAGAACAAGCTAAGGTTATTTTCATAGTAATGACATGGTTTGGGTATTTTGACACCGTTCCGCACTATTTGATCCATTCAGTACAAGCCTAACCTGTTTACTGCTAGCCAAGAAAAAGAAGCCGCACTGACAGAATGGCTGTAACCAGCTGTAGTATTATGGTGTGTTTTTAAATCCATCAGGATATTCATCTTTGTCACCTTATGCACAGAAAAGTGATTGATGGACAAGTCAGATTCAGCTACTGGAGGACATCCAGAAATGATTTAGATCCTCTGAACAAGGACAAGGCCTTTCTGATATATTTTCTTTATTAAAGTGGCACATGTGACCCAGATACTTAATGTCCAGATTTTATTAAAAATAAAACATATATTTGAAGTATTTATTTTTGCAAAGAAGAAATAGTCAGGACCAAGGACAAAAACACAATTCAGAAATGCATAAAGAATCAAATCCAATGGAAAACATAGATGTAACGAAAACGTCAAAATACAAATCCAATGAAGACAAGATTAAGTGGCTGAGTAATATTGACTCATCAGCTGCTGCGTGATGTACAATCATATCACAGTTTGCTTGACAAGTGTAAACCACATAATACAGAAGAGGTCTCCTAATTTCAGTTTCACCCTTCTTTAAGTTTCCCCATTAGTTGTGACAGGTAACTGGCAGGACCACTCTCTGGGCGTTGCATCTGTTTCCCAGGCAGCAGCTCAACAAAACACGGCCTTGCACACCACCATTACCATTCTCAACACTCTTATTGAATTATAGGAGTGAAGTTATCTCAGTGAGGCATGTTGTGCTCAAGGCTACGACGTCTCTTTTCTTCCCCTGCCCTCTCTCTCCTGCTTCTATTACTCGGCAGCAAGAAGCAAAACAAAAGGTGGGATTGAATGTTTATTGCAAACAAACTCTTTCCCTCATCTCCCAAAAATAAATGTTGTTGTCCAGGCATTAAAGTGCAGCAGGTTAAGGAGACCCAAGAGTACACATCAAAGGGGAATTTGTAATACAAAAGGTGGAGGCAATGTAACTGTCACCCATGTGAACAATTAACCAGCAGAGTACCATAAAGACACTCTAAAGAAACACACTTTTGTTTCCAGAAGTGTGAAGATTTCTATTTGCAATAGGACTCGAGGGAGAAAGTAGAACCAACTTTCTTTATGACCAAGAATCACCATAAGATTAGATGTGCTTCCAGCCTTTCTCAGGGTTTAAAAAACAACAACCTTTTATCTAGAAAACTATGGAGGCAGGCTTTAGATAAGGGGTATTCAATTATATTTCGAAGAGGTCCAGTTCATGGATGTATGATAAGAACTGGATACAGCGAGGGAGGCGGGGTCTCGTTCTTTCCTATGAGAGCTGCTCATTGGCACAGGAAGACAAAATGGGCGAGCTTTTGAGAGAGCGAAACGTCACAGATTACCCATCATGCCTGGCTGTCAGAGCAGAAGAACCCGTATGTGCGCTCACAGAGCATGCGCCCCTTAAGCCCCGCCCCCCCCCCCGAGCTCCCACTCTCGGCTCAGTGGAATCAGCAGGCTCTGAGTAGAATGAATGGAGAGAGAAAATAAAACTAGATTCGGCTTTTAGTGCATTTTACAACTTTAAGGACCGAATGATTCTAATAAGGGCTATAAAATAGTTCATACTGGGTAGTTTATTTAGTTACAAAAAAAAGTATCCACCGATTTACAGACGTCTCTTTCCCCATGTTAGTCAATGGGAAAAAGTTGTTTTGGGCCCGGTGACGTCACGGACTGATACGGAAATTGCAGTACCGCCGTTTGGACACTGTCACTACCCGATCTGTACTGCGCATGTGCGAGATGGTCCGCCATATTGGACAACTACATATGGCAACTCTAATAGGACACTTGACACAGTGGCATTTGGCAAAGCAGAAAAAGAACACAGAGAGAGATGACTTAACTTCTGTTAGACAGCTATATGCCATACATTTTTGCATACATTCACAGTAAATATTTATTCTAGCTGTCTAACAGAAGTTAAATCCATTTCTCACTTATTCTGACAATGTACTTAACCCCAAATAAAAGAACCCAATAAAAAGAGTTGTTAAATAATAGTGAAGTCACGTTGTAATAACAATAACTAATCTCTCTCGGTTTTCTTTGTGTGCTTTGCCAAACGCCACTGTGTCAAGTGTCCTAGTTGGATTGCTGTATGTAGTTGTCCAATATGGAGGACCATCTCGCAAATGGACAGTACAGATCGGGCAGGGGGGCAGATCGGGTAGTGACAGACACAACGAATATTGGCACAGAGTCCGGCGCACTTCCTGGGGGCTTGGTCCAGTTACTAACATTTCCTCCCTGCAAAGGTCCAAACCTCATAATGTCTAAATTGCATCCAATAGCCCACCATTTTGTCCATCAAATAAAATCAACACTGTATCACCGTATTTCCTTATCTTTTTAATGTTCCAAGTATGATACTTTTAACATATAACACATTGTGGCACTTGTATGGAAACAAAACAATAAATAAAAATAAAAACAGGACCAAAAAATGCAAACAGTTTTGAGCAGCCCCTTTTTTCTCTTCACAGTTTTTCTACTTCACCTCGTTTCTTTTTTAACACAACAATTTCCTACATTTCAAGTAAAATAGAACAGGCACAAATGTAAAATAGAACAGGCACAAAGATTTCCAGCAAAATAGAACAGGCACAAATGTAAAAAAAAAACGATGGAGGCAGGCTTTAGATTATTGCTGCAGAGGTCTACCACCAATACTTCTTTCACCATTTCTGTTGTCAAGGTCCATTTGTGACCATTTCATCAGCAGCCAGGCTGACACCTGTAGCTGATGGAATGATGTAACTGTAGACACAGGCTTTAGTTTAATAATCCTGAATGGCTAACTGGTCTTGGTGTATCACCTCATTGTCTGATGGCCTGCACATTATTTTCCGAGGAATTTGGCATGAGTTCGCCGAAAGAAAGCTTCAATTTAGCGGCTGTTTCATGTGTGTTTCTCTCAAAGGGAGCAAGTGGAGTTTTTGACCACCGGGAGTGTTTTTTTTTACTGAGTCCTCACCTTGTTTTTACAAGAAAAGAGGTACCAAAGTTATTTTAAGGAATTCCTCAAATACTTCTTATATTAGCAATGTGTATTGAAAACCTGGAATTAAGTGTAGGTCAAATATAGGCTGTGGATTTTTTGCATGGTTTTGAGTTAAAAAAATGTTCATTACATATAAAACAGAAATACTGTAGCTCTTCTGGATAGTTAATAATAATAATAATAATAATAATAATAATAGATGTGATTTGTATAGTGCCTTTCCTTATGCTCAAAGACGCTTCACATAAATAATTATTAGTTCATTTTGAACACAGTGTTACTTAACAGTGCATTAGTGTTGCCACTTATCCTATTACTATACAGCTACTCTTGAACCATAAATTACTTTTCTCAACAACCAGACTAACTCATTACAAAACTCATGATATGAATCTTTAGAGCGGCCTCTGCTTCATCTCCAAGTTATTTTCACTTTGATGCATCACTAAGCAACAGGGAGAAAAACTAAAAGGGAAATGTTAATAACTTAATTGAGACACTTGACTTTTATTACATTGATGTTGAATAGCTGCTTGCACCAGGTGTGTGCTTTCTGGCTAAAAACATTCTCCTATACACACACACTTAAACATAAAGGCTTAATACAGGAGTAATGTCGTCCTCCCCCACCATGTCTGTCATAGCCTTTTATATTCGGGAGGATCCTGCATTGCACACACAATGAAATGCATGCATTCATATGGCATGGAAACACGGCTCAGCCTAAAGGCTTTGTGGTTGCTTAGCTGCCCACCTGCTCACCTGTACCCACCCATCTTCACCTGTTTAGATCCTTAAAATCAAAATAGACCTGAAAGTAATTGCATTATCATCAGGTTCTGTACATGCAATCTCTAGTGGCTGTTGGTACTTGCAGGAGAGTCACCGTGGGCGGTTCAGTTTGGGTTTGACTGGGTTTTGAAGTGTCAATCTGTCATGTTGCCCACTCACTTAGGACCCAGTTGCAAAAGCTGGTTGCGTGGTTAAGTCCCTCGTCACGAGAACAACAGTGGGCCGGGGATCCTGCCCAAGCTTGATCTGCTGTGTCTTCAATCTGTTGTCTCCATCTCAACTTTCCCACTTTCCAGAGACTGCCTGCACTTTGGGCCTGGTTGCCTACCTAATCAAATAAAGTAAATAAAGAAACAATTAAATAACAGAGGTACCTGAGGGCAAGAATTGTGACGAACTGTTTTGATTGGCCTGAAAAATTCCTTCAATTATGAAAAAAATAAGAAGTTGTTCTTTTCTTCAGTATCAAACAACTCCAGTGATAGGTGACTGCAAATCCATGGGTACACAGCAAACAGAAAAAGCTAATGGCTAATTTAGCATACTTTACATGGTGTCACTTCGCCAAGATGTTCACGAATATTAGTTAGCAATCAAAATATTAACTGGGACCATGGCAGTTTTCATTGTCAGAGGATCCATTATGTCAGTAGGGTTTACCCTCTTGGCACCATGAAAACCGTTACCAAATGTCATGGCCATCCATCCAAGAGTTGTTGAACAATTTTATCTTAGTGCTAGATAAAAAGTGGGGATCACCGAAGTCATAATCGGACCATGGATGTTCGTACAAACTTTAATAGCAATGCATCCCATAGTTCTTGAGATATTCAGTCTGGACCACAGTGGTGGACCAAGACACGCTTGAGAGAGCAGTTCTAATCCTGCCAATTTACTCGCCTCCAAAACATCTGGCTGTGTGAAGTGGGAGGTCTACCAGAAGTGGATGCTTGTTGGTTTAATATTGGTCAGAGGCACTTTTTTTAACGTGGAAAGGTTTCATCCAACAATCACAACAACATGCACAACAGCATGTCTACGGTTAAACGAACGTTATGTCGGGAAACATCTTAACATGTTGGTGTTAAATGAGTCTATACAGTTTATTTCCTGACCTATTAACCCGCATTCTTCTTTGTTTATCCCTCTGTTTATCCCCCCCTCAGCTCTTGGAGTATGTTGGCAAGGGAAAGAGCATCATGGACGTGGGTTTGGCTCAGGCCCGCCAGCCACTCACCACCCGCTGCCACTACTACGAAGTGGAGATTGTTGATGCTGGAGAGAAGTGTTACATTGCCCTGGGCCTGGCGAGAAAGGTGAGCTTTCTAAGAAAAGAACAACTTTATACTATTTCTCACACACACACACACTTATACTCAACAAAGAAGAATGTTTTGGTTTTTTCTCAAACCTTTGGCCTATTCCTCCATTCTTCCACATCATTATTCATTTGAAAGTCTAGGACCAAGAACTCAAGTGATGTGGACTGCAGGAATAAGCAGCACATTCACTTTACTCCCCCTTTGGTCTCCATAGTTCAATAAGTCATTGAGCTAACAACATGCATATGACATAAACCCAAATTGAAGTAAGGAGGACCAATAGCTTTTGAAAAATGTCCCATCAAGCCCTGTTTTGGGAAAGGCTTGGCCTCATGGAGGAGAGGCAGCACTACAGTCGTGTTTGCAGCAAATCTCCAGTGTTTCTTTTGTTTTTCAAAGCAAATGTCTGTCATGTCATAATGTATGTGTGCTGATGAGGCAGAAGAAGGTGCATATTGGAGATAGTGTCACAAATGTCAATTTGGATTTTAAATTGGGCCTTAGACTGCTGCCATGGTTCGGGCTCAGGTTTATTTTTTGGTCCAAATTATGGCTCAAACACGGACACAGTATATAGAGAAAACAGTGTATGGAAAAAAAACGGATGATTTTTTTGTTAAATGAATCCTACTATTCACCTTATGTAACCCCGCCCCTCTCCTACTTCTGGTTCAAACCCATACAGTATGTGTTAGTTATTCCGGTTTAGCAATAGCAACATTGTACTCAATTCATTTTATTCGAGATCATTCACAGCTAACCTGTCAGTGTGCTATTAAGCTAGCTAAGAATCTATCTAATAATCTGTCTCCAAACATCACTGTAAATTCTCAAATATATGTTTTTTGGGATAAAATAATCACATATTAGTAATACAAATAGTGAGTTGCTTGCCTGAAAAACTGTTGTAACTTAATAAGGTTGTTCAAAAGCTTACTTACAGATACTTTGGCAAGTAAAGGTTGATAAAGCTCATGCATGCAAATTAGTCGCTTAAAGGTCCCATATCATGCTTTTCCGGTTATTACCCGTCCCCTTGTGTGTTATGAAGGTTTTTCTGCATGTAAACGGTCTGCAGAGTCAAAAACCCTCAAAGTACACCCTGTAGCGAGTAAAACTCTAACACAGAAAATACCTGTCTATGCTGCCCCAGAACGCCTCGTTGGAGGTTTCTCTTTTTCCATTGTTTACTTCCTGGGTTCTGTGACGTGTGAACACCCAAATCAACAACAAATGACCGGATTGGCCCAAATGGACCAATCCGCGGAGCACCTCACACACCAGGATCCCTTGGCTAACTAACAGGGAGTCCCATTGACTTGCATAGAGCTCCCTGAACGCTGGTAATAGACGAGTTGGGATCGCGGAGAAATGCTCTCCGCAGACCCATTCTCACTGCGTTCTAAACCTTTTTCTTACTCAATATCAAGCCACACTTATTGTTTTTACTTCGGCTGTGAGTGTTTGTGTGTGCTCAGGATGACTTTAGCTTGTTCTCGCTGTATCGCCGACCCGGAAACCTGTCCGCTCCTCGCAGCAACGAGCCTCGCAACGTCCCGACTAGGGCTGCACGGTTTTGAAAAAAACTGACATTGCGATTTTTTTTCCCCTGCGGTATATATTGCGGTTTTTTGTGTTTTTGTGACCAACTTTTTATTGTTGTTTTTTTTTTTTTTTGCCCTCACAAAAGGGATTTATACAGATACAAATTATATAGACAATACAAAAAGAAAAAGAAAAGACAAAGAAAAAAATATAGGGAATCCCTTTCCCATGCCACCCCGTCCCTCCCTCTTCCCACCCATCTTGCCATTTCACAGAAAATCCTACCTGATGTTTTTTCGTCTGAGTTCATCTATATATTATATATATTATAGCATAACAATTTATCCACATAAGATACATTCATACCTTTTTTTTTTTATATTGCGTTTTTTTTAACTATATTTAACCGGATGAAGGATTTTAGTCACGGACGTCTGGATCTTAACTGGTTGACTCATCATACCTTAAGTCATGATCTAACATGTCATGATAATGCAGGTTGCTTCCCCTCAAATAAGGGGGTTCATCTGTGAATGAAGAAGAGTGGTGTCTAGAAGGGATCCAAGAGATTAAACGTATTACATTAAACTATAGGAAGCTTCATTATCAGGGAATTAACATACGTGACAAAATAGGTCATTTAACTTTTTATTCCACAATTAAAACCTTTTTTGTACAAATAGCAGCAAAGTAGTGGACATCTTTTAAACAACATTATAAAAATAAAATGAAGAACAGCTATACACCAGCTCCTTTATGCCGTGCATGTCACTCCACTCAAGGACCCCTGACATGAGAGCCGCGCAGGTTTTCCTTTTGTAGCAAGCAGCAAAATAATTGTAACATGACGTGTTTGAGTTAATTTACCTACTAAATATCGAACGCCCTAAAAAAAAAAATTAATAAAAAAAAAAATAATAATAATAATAATTAATTAAAAAAACGCACGTCCCTGCGGTGTGAATACCGCGCATGCGCATATCGCGGTTATCGCCATGACACGGTATATCAATCAGAGCACACTGGGCTCACAGGGAGGGGGGGGGGCAGGAGCTCCAACAAGCCGTTTAGGACAGAGAGTGAATACACATACTTTACAGAGATGCTGTATGAGAAACCAATGTGAGTTTGGAAAATTGCACAATTTAAATCTATTTTAGTAGACCTCAACAATGGAAATATGATCAGTAGAAATGGCCATGACATGGGACCTTTAAGAAATCTAGACCGCAAAAGAATTAAACAAGCGAGTGCCTGTTTTTCCTGGCCAAGGACAGGTTCCTTGAACACAACACGAGCCTAACGTGTCATCACGTGGTGTAGAGCTGACGGAGAGCATCGGAACGCCGCTCCAGCACTTCAAATATTGCAGTACCCAGAAGGAGAAGATGTATCCATAGATCTCCTAATTGCTCTCAAAGTGCACCAGATTGATGCTTTTAACTTCAACATTTAAAAAAAAATCTTCCATGCCCCCAGACCCCCCTAGAGGATGTGAGGCCCCCCCCCCGCTTAAATGTTGTCCACATGGATAGGATACTACATACATCTTGTGTCCATATCTTTCTGTTTTGGTGCATGCCACAACCGTGCACGTGAATGCATGCACAAGTCATGGTAAAATATCTGGATTAAGAGGTTGCTTTTTCTTTGCACAGCATGAAAGAAAGGCCAAATGAATGGGCTGTGATTTTAGTTTTTTTAAGCAGAGGTTGAGTTCAATCATTTCTACGGCCCTCGGAGGATGTTGTAAAAATTGAAATGGTCCTTGAGAGGAAAAAGGTTCCCCACCCCTGCTGTAAATAATAATAAAAACCCTTGATTTATAACTTAACATCTCAACGTCTCCTTTTGATCTGAGTATATTATAAAGAATAGCCAGTTAATTTAAGCATTATAGCGCAGGCCTTTGTCAGATGGTATATTAGATTAGATTAGATTAGATTTGTTTTTTTTCTGCTTTGAATAGTTCTCTCTTTTTTCACCATACGTGTGTTTGCATCCCTGACAGCTGGCTACGCTATGCAAATGAATAGCAATTACACCTTAACCGGAAGTACCAACACATAATATGGCATTAAGGAAGCGCCCTACAAGCACAAGGTGAATAAGTAAAAATAGCGGTTCTGTCGACAGCTTTATTTTCTTTCCCATAGTCCAGCAGCTCAGCCATTCTCTTTGGATGTAATGGCTCGCTCTCAAGTAGAGGAAACACCTCTAAGAGGAAAATACAATTAGAGAAATTTTACCACCTCTCATTTGTGCCCTTATTTCTTTTTCCAAAGAATGCACATGAGGTTCCCATTTGAGCATCAGCACTGAAGCTCTGCAAGTGCTAACTGCTTTGAAGAATTTAACAGACAATCTTGAAGAACTGGGCTTGGGAACTGAGTGATTCATATTAAGACGTGCAGAGAGTGAATAAAAGAAGAGTTAATATCTCAATATATTTCCATACAAAGCTTCAAGGGTGTTAAGTATAAGCAGCAATTGTTGAGGATTGTGCAAGGCTGTTTTGAAACCCCCTTACTTGGCTTATAAAGGGCAGTATTAAACTTGTATGTCCCTCTGGTGTAAAGGTTCCCTCAAAACCTTTTTTTCATTACATTTGTTACCTAATATTATTCGACTGACTCAGGAACTATTTCCTCGACAGTATGGGTTCATGATTTGTGAGTGTCTTACTCCCCTGCTTCCCCTCGAAAGTGTTATGGATGTGAAATATTAGCGACTGCCGAAGCCAAGGCCTGTGGAGAGCTGCCAGCGCTGTCTCTCCCAGGGTCAAAGCTCTGCTCCGTTATAAAAACAAAAATAAAAGATAAAACTTGTTCAACATCTCTCAAGGTCTCAGAGACCTTTTATATAAAGCAGGAACAGAGGGATGCACAGCTCGCTGGATGACATTAAGATAAAGAACGCTATAGTGAAAGGAGACTCAGCTTGAGATATTTACTTACCCGGTGTTTGTGCTGTACTAACAGGTTTCCAACAGAGCCATGCCATTTTTAATTATTGGTCTAAATCTAAGCATCCTTTTTGTGGACAGTCTCACTAGGGTTAACTGAGTGTGCCTGACATATATAATATATCAGTAATACTGGTAGTATAACCATCTTCATAGAGATGTTGTTTACCCAACCAGCTGGAGAAGGGAGTGTAACCCATACTTTACATTAAAAGCCACATTTAAGGTGTTGATCCTAATGATTTGCATTTTTTTCCTATGTTTTTAAAGAGGATTAAACTGTTTTTGAACATATTTGTGGAAACTTCTGGGTGGGCAATTCCCCTGTCAGCGAAGGAATGGCATCTCAGAGCTGCCTGAAGACAAGAGCATATTTGATATCTATTCCTTTTTCAATTCAACCCACATAACATTGATTATGTAATGTTAGTGATTGCCACATCAAACATATGGGAGACCCTTTGTAATAAGCATTATTTGTATAGCACATTTCATACACTAGGTGCAGCTCAAAGTGCTTTAACCACATGGCACACATCACAAATCAAAACAGAGAGCAAGAAATTCAAAAACAAATGTTTGCACACATGCAGCATGAACACCATACAACCATTAATAGAGAAACACAAGGAGGTAGGTATGAAAAGGTATGAAAACAACTAGGGCCGGGACCTTAATGCGTTAATTAAGATTAATTAATTACACAAAAATTAACGCGTT